>JALIGW010000004.1:677500-1055000 GCA_023053685.1 Diadophis punctatus similis
ACCGGCAGGACGGAGGGCCAAGGCTTGAGGTCAAAGAGCCTGCAGGAGAAGGGTCCATGAGGAGGAGGCCATCTCCTTGGTCCTATCTGGGCAGGGAGCCTGAGATGGCTGCTTCAGTTTCCCCGTTGCATGGCGTTATGGCAGCGGTTGCTGGCAGGGATGACGAAATGCCAGCTGGGTTAACAAATCTTATAGCAGGCAGAGAAAGGCCCCCGTTCTCCTCACTGTGGAGTCCTTGATGCTCTCCGAGCTCGGCTGGTTGCTGGCAGATGTTTCATTATCCGACGAGCGAACGTCAGCGAGGGAGGGAGGGTGGCGCTTGCTCCCTTCTTGCCTTGGCAGATAATGAAGCCTCTGCAAGCAAAGAGCCGAGCTCGGAGAGAGAGCCAAGGGCTTCGCTGCTCAACCCCGAGCGACAGGGCTGCATGTCTATTGTGCTCGCCTTACAAAACGCTCCACCCACACGAATCCACCTGCAGCGCACGGATCTGTAAGCTTCGAGGAGCCTTTTGGGCTGAAAGGAAGGACAGACAATTGGCACTTGCACACGTGGAGAGGAATCAGAGGAGGAACACGAATAGGCTGCCTCAAAGGGAAACCGGCACCATGTCCACATCGCCTCACGCAATGAACCAGGTGCTCAAAAACACCCACCTGTGTGGCTGAGGGCAGCCCTGTGGTACCCAGGGGTGAGGAGGGTCTCAGCCAGCTGCCGGCAGAGGAGGGGAAAGGGGAGAAATTTGGGAGTGGCAGGTCTGGAGTCCAACAGACCCAGGGATGGGGAGGAGCCTTCCCTGCTTGGCACACTCAGCACCGCTGACAGGAAACGTGGGCAGAAGCGGGCCAGACCAGCCTGGGCTGAGGCTTGTGTGAGGCCAGCTCCATGGGTTCTGCCCCCCCCCATTGCTGGTCCTTCGAGGAAAAAGGAGAAACGGAGGTCTGAAGCATTACGAGAATGAACGGCTGGCTCCGACTTCTCTCTCTGCTTCCTGCCCAGAGACTCTCATGGCAGCTTACAGGGAAGGAAGGAAGGAAGGAAGGAAGGAAGGAAGGAAGGAAGGAAGGAAGGAAGGAAGGAAGGAAGGAAGGAAGGGGGACAGCAGAGCAGAAAACCACCGTTTCCCTCCTGTGAGAGCCTGGTAGGTGGTGGCTGTTCTGGTGCAGGCATGTCCAACCCACGGCCCACACACAGTCCTGGACAGGCACTAATGCACAAGATCGTAAACAGAAAATATCAGAATAACAAACTTAGAAGAGACCTTGGAGGTCTTCTAGTCCAACCCCGTTGAAGCAAGAGACCCTGTACTATTTCAGACAAACGGTTGTCCAATGTCTTTTTGAAGACCTCCAGTGATGGAGCTCCCATCACTGGATGTCTCTGGTGTCAAGCTGTTCCACTGGTTAATTGTTCTCACTGTTAGCAAATTCCTCCTTAGTTCTAGGTTGCTTCTCTCCTTGATTAGTTTATTTATTTATTTATGTATTTATTATTCGCACTTGTATGCCGCCCACTCCACAGAGACTCTGGGTGGCTCCCTTGTTTCTTGTCCTGCCTTCGGGGGGCTTTGGAGAACAGGTCGACCCCCTCTTCTATGTGAGAACCCCTCAATTACTGGAAGACTGCTATCATTTTAACATTATTATGAGATTTATACACATTAACTATCTTTTATAAGTGGCCCAAGATGATTTCTCTTCTCTCAACGTGGGCCAGCACGCCAAAGGATGGGCTCACAGGGTCTGGTGCCCTCTCTGTGGGCACGCCAGCCATCGCCCCAGCTCAGCTCCATTGCGCGTGCCTCCCACCAGCCAATTGATTGTTGGATCTCTGCAGCGCATGCGCGGGGGGGAGGGGGGGCAGGGTGCATGCGGGAGACATGTGCGCATGCGGGGGGAGCATGACAAGCGTGGTGGGGTTAGTGCACCCCCCCACAGCCTGTTTTTGGTCCCAGGAGGCTGCAGGGAGGCCTGCTAGGCCAAAAATGGGGCACGGGGGGGGCAGTGGGAGCAGGGGCGATTATGTGCACATGCACGGGGGGGCCGCATGGGTGGGGTGTCGCACACGCATTGCATTATGGGTGCAGGCCCGCGCACGCCAGGGGTGGGTTCTAACTTACTTCGCCGCTGGTTTGCTTCTTCCCGTGCCATGTGGCTGCGTGCGCATTGCATGCTGTATGGCAGTGTATGCATGCGCAGTGCTGAAAACTCGGCTTCTGCGCATGCGCAGAAGCCAAAAATAAGATGGTGCCGCCTATGGCACCATTAGAGTCAGTTTGGGGGCGTGGCCAACTGGCGATCAAGGGGGGAGGGAATTCCCATTACCGGTTCTATAGAACCGGTTGCAACCCACCTCTGGCACACGCGCATGTGCGTTTTCGGCATGCGACGATAAAAAGGTTAACCATCCCTGGTCTAGTGGTTAAGGCACCAGGCTAGAAACCAGGAGACTGGGAGTTGTAGTCCTGCCTTAGGCATCAAAGCCAGGTGGGTGACTTTGGGCCAATCACTCTCTCTCAGCCCAGCCCACCTCACAGGGTTGTTGTGGTGAGGAAAATAGGAGGAGGAAGGAGTTTTGTTTAGAAGAAATCCCAAATGCAGGATACCAATTAATACATTAAAATGAGCTTTGGTGCTACTGAATGGAGCAGGGTTCTCACCTGCTCTGAGCCACAGCTGGCAAGGCCAGCGCTCCAACTTCAAAACTGTCCTGGATATGAGCAGTACATAAACTAACCTTTCTTTCATTTGATTCTGTGCCTTCAAGTCATTGTTGACCCTTAGTGACCTCCTAGCTAGGTTTTCTCCATAGCCCCTCAGCATCATCCCTGCAGCTGAGTCCATCCACCTTCTCCTCTTCCCTTCCACCCTTCCCAACCTCCGACCTTCTGCCAGAGAGCGTAGATGGGTCTTTGCTGAATGTGCTTGGAGATCCGAGCCTGGTCATGGGGCGCCTTGAGTCAGAACTCTGGGTTGGTTCCATGTTCAATGAGCCATTCCTTGATTTTCTTGGCTGTCCATGGCCTACTCAGGAGTCTTCTCCAACAACCACGTTCAGAAGCATCGATGCTCTTCCTCTCCTGCTTCTTCACAGCCCCATTTTTGCTTCCGAAGAGTGTCACAGGGAATATCATGGCTTGCACAAGGTACAGGAGCAGGGGTGAAATTCCAAATTTTTCCCTACCGGTTCTGTAGTTGTGGCTTGGTGGGTGGGTCATGTGACTGAGTGGGCATGGCCAACTCGACGTCACTCATGGCAAGGTGGAGTGGCACCTTCTCTTCCCCCCTTCCTCCCTCTTTCTCTTTCTCTCCCTTTCTCTTCCCTCTCTCTTTCTCCCTTCCTCCCTTTCTCTCTTTCCCTCCCTCCCTCTTTCTCTTCCCCTTTCTCTTCCCCCTTCCTCCCTTTCTTTCCCTCCCTCCCTTCTCTTCCCTCCTTTCTCTTCCCCCCTTCCTCCCTCTTTCTCTTTCCCTCCCTCCCCCCCTCTTTCTTTCTCTTCCCCCCTATCCTCCCTCTTTCTCTTCCCCTCCCTCCCAGAGAACCGACAGAAAAATTTGGCCAAGTCTTCTAGCGCTCAACCTGGCTGCTTCTTGCCTCCTTCTCATGTTTGCCCTGTGTGTATGAGCCCGAGGAGGAGGAGAGGAGTGAGTGGGAGGGGCGTGGCGGGGCCAGTCAGTGGTGTGATGTACAGGTTCTCCGAACTGCGCATAATCGCCTCTATAGAACCTGTCCGAACCTGCTGACTTTCACCCCTGTAATAACAGTAGGCGTATCAGGGCCTCTGAAGATCTTTCGCCCCCAAGGCCTTCTGGCCTCCTCTGCCAAGCGCTGGTCTGCCGCTTCTTTCGTGGCTGCTTGTCCCTTGACTGTGGATGGTGGATCCTGAAAGGCTGCCCACCACTCTGACGTCTTCATTGCCTTCAATCGAAGGCCTGTTGCTCTATCTCTTGTCAGTAGTTTGGTCTTCCGAGCACATTTAATTGGAATTAATTTTGTGAAATATGATTACTGCTCACATCTGTAATAATTACCCTTCTGTCATCCTGAAGAATACAATTTGCTGGGAACTTTGATGGGCACTCCCTCTGCAAGTCTTGGGGAGCTACTGAGAGAGACTCAGCCAATAAAGTCTTCAGGCCAAGCACCAAGCCCAGGTGGCCTCAGATTATGGAAATCCCTGGTGGTCCAAGCTGAAGAACATGGCCAAGCCATGGTCTTTACAGCCCAGGTGGTCTTCCAGCCATGTTGACACTGTCCTGATTCCCAATCAATCAAGCAATCAGTCAGAATAGAGCTGGAAGGCACCTTGGAGGTCTTGTAGTCCAACCCCCTGAATCATGGCAAGCTTTAGATTTTTTTTTTTAGATTTTATTATTAGAGTTGGAAGGGACCTTGTAGGTCATCTAGTCCAACCCCCTGCTCAAGCAGGAGTCCCTACACCATTTGAGACAGATGGCAGTCCAGTCTCTCCTTGAAGGTCGCAAGTGTTGCGGCTCTCACGACCTCTGCTGGCAAGCTGTTCCACTGGTTGATCGCTCTCACTGTCAGAAAGTTTCTCCTCACTTCCAGGTTGAATCTCTCCTTGGTCAGCTTCCATCCGTTATTCCTTGTTTGGCTTTCTGGTGCCATAGAGAACAGCCTAATCCCCTCCTCTCTGTGGCATCCCCTCAAGTATTGAAACACTGCTATCATGTCACCCCTGGTCCTTCTCTTCGCCAGACTGGCCAAGCTCAGTTCCTGCAACCGCTCTTCGTATGTTTTATTTTCCAGACCCTTTATCATCCTGGTTGCTCTCCTCTGCACTTTCTCTAGGGTTTCAATGTCTTTTTTGTAGTGTGGTGACCAAAACTGGATGCAGTACTCTAGGTGTGGTCTGACCAAGGCTTTATAGAGTGGTACAAGTACCTCTCTGGTCCTTGATTGTATCCCTCTATTTATGCAGCTCAGGACTGTATTGGCCTTTTTGGCTGCTGCTGCTCACTGCTGGCTCATATTTAGTTGGCTGTCTACCAGGACTCCGAGATCTCTTTCGCAATCGCTGCTATTGAGTGTGGTTTCGCCTAGTTTGTATATGTATTTTTGATTCTTCTTGCCTAGGTGCAGAATTTTACTTTTCTCTGTGTTAAATTTCATTTTATTGGTTTGGGCCCAGTGTTCGAGTCTGTCGAGGTCCCTCTGGATTTTGAGTCTGTCCTCTGGGGTGTTTGCTACTCCCGCCAGCTTGGTGTCATCTGCGAATTTGGTTAGTTCTCCTGCTATTCCCTCATCTAGGTCATTTATAAAGATATTGAAGAGTACTGGGCCTAGGACGGAACCTTGTGGTACCTAGGACGGAACCTTTGCTTAGCTCCTTAGTGCTGGCGTTCTGCCTCAACCTCAAATGTCTTGGTGAGCTCCGGCTCATCACATCACCGCCCGCAGCTCCCACCAGAGAGGGTCCGGCCAGCCCCCACCCCAGCAGGGTTTCCGAGCTCCCTCGGGCACCTTCCCTTCCAGCAAAGGGAGCCTCAGGCCAACAGCAGCTGTCCTGGCCAAGCCACACTGGGGCTCCAAATGCCTAGAGCTTTTTACGGTCGGTTTATGGCCGGGCCTTTTATGCTGGATTTATGGCCATTTTTACTGTTGCATATTGTGCTGTATTCTGCAGTTTTTAATTATCTTTCTAATGTTTGTAATTGATTTGTGGACTGCCCATGGAATGGCAGTTAAGGACGATTTAGAAGAACAGCAAGCAAGCCAGCCAGGCATCCAGAGATTGCCCAGTAATTAAGTCAGTGGGAAGGAAGTCTGAAAGGAGGCCAAGTTGGGGGTCAGGGTTAGGGTTAGGACATCGCCCCCCCTCCCCAGGACAGAGGCCCTTAGCTCCAACAGTTAAGAAGCAACAGAAGGGGACCTCAGCTGCCTCCTCACACAGACGTCCACATTCCTTCCCCAGCACACATATAGAGACAAAGGATCCATCCCACCACCCTGGGGGGGGGGGACTTTTCTAAGGATCTCTTATGAAGACCACAGATCAGAGGTTCTCCACAATAGGTTCTTGGAGCCAGGAGAAGCCCCCCTGACCAGCAGTTCCTCTGATCCCCACATGCTGGACCAAGAGATGAAGACAAGTCTACCCAAGCGTGAGAAGATCCCTGTTGCTCAACCAGGTCCTGCCGGTGGAAGAATCTAGAAGCTGAAACATCAACCTACCTTGAAGTTGTTGAACCCAAACGGTGTAGGGATGGGGGGGGGCAGGGGAAGGAATTGACATTTGGGGTGCAACAAACCTTCACCTCTTGCTACCCCTTCCTTCCCAGAGGCTTCTCTCCAAGATCCTTGCTTGAAAACCCTCTGGTAGATCTCATTGCAGACCAGAGAATAGGACATTATTTTGTGATGGGACCAGGACTGATGGCCTGTCCACAGCCAGGAGGCTCATTCTTCTCCTGGCTTCCAAATATAGCCGCTGTGAGACGGTCCTTAATGGAGCTGTCAAGCAAGAAGCAGGCAGCGGGGCTGATGGATGTGAGAACGGAGGAGGAGGAGGAGGAGGAGGAGAAGGAGGAGGAGGAGGAGGAGAGAAGAAGGCAGAAGAGTACCTCTGGAGAGAAAGGGATGGGCGAGGGGGCTCCAGGGTGCGGAGCGAGCAAAAGGGAGGAAGGTGCTGCCCCAGCAAACAAACCAGGAATGGTAGCAGCTCCAGGCCAAGATAAATCCCAACTAAAGATTTAAAGAATGGGGATAGTCAACAAAAGGGAAAAGGGCCCACCTGGAGGCATCCATTAACACCCAGCTTCCTATCTTCTTTCCCAGGAAGACTGTGCGCCCCCCCCCCCCCCGCCCAGCCCAGGTGGCTAACCCTGGTTAAATGCCTCATTTTTCAAGCACTGCCTTTTCATCACAAATGGTGCAGGCAGCCGGCAAAGAGCTGCACTTCCTCGGTCATCTGGCATCGTAAATCCGAAAGGACCAGATTCCTCTTGGGCTCAGCATTCACACGTTCAGCTTGCTTTCTTCCGCCTGACTCTGTCTTACTATTCCCCACAGCCCCCAGGCTGGTCCGGTCAGCTAACAACCCCCAACCTATACAGAGCAGCTAATTGCAGAATCGCGAAACGTACTTCCAGGATCAGCGTCAAGCCCTGCAAAGGATCCGGTCGGGACAAAGCTCTCCAGGGCTTGGTCTGCAGGGGGAGGGCCGGGGAGGTGCAGGAGGAGGGTCTGTTCTCCAGCCCCAATGAGGAAGGCCTGGGAAAGGGGGTCTCCTACAGTGCTAGCTTCCTGCTTCAGTTCAAATCAGCCAGGAGGCCCAAATCCACTGAGGATTCAGGAGTCCACCCCGACATCTTACAATGTCCCTAAAAAACAGTCGACAACTTCTGCAGATCTTTGAAGAGTGGCCCTGCATCATCCCTCCCTCCCTCTCGTCTGTCTGTCTCTCCCTCCCTCCCTCCCTCCCCCCTCTCTCTGTGTCTCTCATCATCCTCTCCCTCTCTCTGGCTCATACACACCAACCAACCAACCAACCAACCAACCAACTATATTTAGGAACTGCCTACCACCCCATAGACTGACCAACGAATAGCCCAACTGCTGAATTTGGTAGCAACCCACATTTCCAGGGGCAGCTCAGAGACCATGCTGTAATCCCCCAGTTGTGTCCAGTCCTGGCACCGATCCCAAAAGCTCAAAATTGGTGGGCCAAAACTGCCACCTGGAGGGCATGAGGAGCATAAGGAGAAGCTGAACCTCCCCCAAATCTTCCTGTTAAAAGAGCAAGAGCCCCTTCCTCAGACCAAGCCGTGTCAGGACGGACCCCAAAAGCCCATTGCTGAGGTGGATCTCTGCTTGGGGGGGGGGGACGGAGGAAGGATTTCAAGTGCATTCTCAAACCCTTCCCCCCTCCCTCTTTTTCAGACATGGCTGCAATGTGGCTGATGTACCCTTTTCATTAATAGAAAGAAAACAAAAACGGACTCAAACCAAGATGCCACAGCTTAAAAGGGAGCAAGCAGGACTCGTCATTTGCTACGCCAGCCGAAACAACGTCCTTGCTCCTCTTTACGCTGAGCCACCAAATAAATAAAACATTTCTGCCCATTTTTTCCCAGTTGTCAAGAATCCTGTTTTGCAAGGGGAGTGAAAAATCTGGGTTGCGCTTAAATCAAACGCTATAAAAATAGTTTAATTTTAAAAGCACCTGCTTGTTGCTAATCAAGCCCGGATAAATCTGAGTTGTGAATAAGTAAGTAAACAAAGAAATGAACAGGGCCCGGACCCTGAGGCCAAATGCAGCAGCCACAAGGATTCAGCAGCCAGTCTGGTGACCGCTATTGCCCCCACCCCAAAGCCTTGGGTGGAGAAGGGGGCCTTGGGGATAAGCCCCCCCCCCCTCAACGGGGCAGGGAGAGGGCTGGTTTTGCCTGCAGGAGGCAAGTCATATTGCAGTTGCTTTTCTCCCACCAAAGACTGACAGCTGGGCAGATGTGCCTGCCTAGATAGGGACCTTAACAGAATGACAGAGTTGGAAGGGACTTTAGACCCCCCTGCCCAAGCAGGAGACCCTACATCATTTCAGACCAATGGCTGTCCGGTCTCTTCTTGAAAACCTCCAGTGATGGAGCATCCACAACTTCTGGTGGCAAGCAGTTCCACGGATTAATTGTTCTCACTGTCAGGAAACGTCTCCTTAGTTCCAGGCTGCTTCTCTCCTTGATTTGTCTCCATCCTTGGTTGCTTCTTGTCCTTAGTGCTTTGGAGAATAATTGGAGCCCTCCTTCAGTCCTTGGGAGCCTGGCCAGGAAGGCTGGTGCTCCGATGGTCCTCCTTGCCACCAGAAGAACCTGCCCTGACCATTTAGTCCTGCAGGGACGAGAACAAGCGGAGGATCTCTCGTCTCCAGAAATTGTGGCTGCTAAATCACTGGAGGCTTTTAAAGAGAGACTGGGCAGCCGCTGGTCTAGAATGGCCTAGAGCTTCGCTGGCTGAGGAATTCTGGGAGCTGAAGTCCACAAGTCTTAAAGTTGCCAAGGCTGGAGACCCCTGATATAGAGTCTCCTGATTGAGAAGGGGGTTGGACTAGAAAACCTCCAAGGTCCCTTCCAACTCTGTTACTCTACGCTCTTATAACAACAATGGATAGATGAGGTGCTGAGATTGTGTCGCTTTGTACCTGCAGGACAATGTTTGGCAAAGCCCTCTGCATCCAGGGCCTGCTCAAGTCTAAATCAGCAATTAGCCTCCCGCACCCCCACCAGCCCTGCTGAGGCTCATGGCATTCAGCAGCCTCTGTCGTCGTCCCCCGTCCCCCCCCCCCATCAAGCCTGGTAATGGCCTTCTCCCCACAATGGGCAAAACATATTCAAAGCGCTTAATGGAAGCAACTAGGAAGACAAATAGTGAGGACTCCTTTCCTCAAAACCAACCAGGCTTTTTCCAAAACGGCCCCGGTGGTGGTGGTGGTGGTGGTGGTGGTGGTGGCGGCAGACAGGGGTGGGGTGGGAAAAGCTCCTTGGGCTGGAAGGGGGAGGATCTCGCTTGCTCTCCTAGATACATGCAATGGCACTGGGGTGGTGGTGGTCTGGAGATGACTTTCTGGGAAGGGGTCACAGCCTCTGCTGGGCTGGGGTCTTTGCGCAGCCCCTTCCCCAAGCTTGCACCCCATGGAAATTAGGGGCTGCTTATTGAATTTCTTTCCCTGGAAGGGAAACAGTGTCCAGAATAACCTTGTATTGCAAAAGTAAATTTTTTGGATAGAATTTAATTCTATTCTAATAGAAAACACCTCAATCGTGTGGGTTGATAGCACATCCTAAATTTCAGCTTTCTTACATTTAGAATTCCTCAGTTCAACCTTGTAAGGAGTTCAGAGTCCTGATGCTAATTGAACCTAGCTGTAGTTGTAGTTTACAGATCTATATTGTGCTTGAGTAGAGAGGACTTTAGGTACAATGTTGAAAAATGGCGTTTAGCCTTTATTTTGAATGAGCCAAGTCTTAACTTTATAAGCACCCAAAAACATATTCAACAGTTATGAACCTCCGTGATATTTCTGATCCCATTTAGAGTTTGAATAAAGCCTCTTCCTGGGCCCTTTTTGGGAGGCTTTTCTGCAACTACACAAAAGCGTTTTACCGTATTCCAGAATGTGATTTAATTTCCCAGTCTAGCCTAGGATCTCCCACAGATCTTCTTAAGCAAGTTGGATCCTCCTTAGCTCTTCAAGATAATCCAGGATTGGCTAAAAGTCTGTCTTGGTTGCGACAATGGGGGAGAGCAAGCCAGCAGGAGGGGGTGTGATCTGACACAACCGATCTGAAAGGGTTGAGGGGGTCTGCCTCTTCTCCAAAGCCCCCCGAAGGCAGGACAAGGAGCAACGGATGGAAACTAATCGAGGAGAGAAGCAACTTAGAACTAAGGAGAAATTTCCTGACAGGGAGAACAATTAATCAGTGAAATGGGTTCCCACCAGAAGTTGTGAATGCTCCAACATTGGAGGTTTTCAAGAAGAGATTGGACAGCCATTTGTCTGCAATCTTATAGGGTTTCCTGCTTGATCTGGGGGTTGGACTAGAAGATCTCCAAGGTCCCTTCCAACTCTGCTATTCTATCACCCACAAGGCAACTTTGCTTTCTGCCTGCTACCCCCGAGCATGGCCAGAAGGCAACCGGGGGGAGGCATGACTGCGATTGAAGCTCTCCATCTTTTTTTATGGTATGTGGTGCATAACACAACTAACACCTCATCGTGGTGGCAGCCATCTTGACCCCTTGACCATATCCTGGAGACCTCAGATCCACACAGGACCATCTCTTGCCCACCTGATCCACACAGAATTGTATGTGACACCTGTTTTAAAATTCTTAAAATTCTTAAAATTTCTCCTCCAATCCCCCTTTTGGGAGTGAACATGCAAGCTTGCACGTCCTTTGGTCTTAAATTAACTGGTCCTAACAATAAAATTGGAATTGGAGGGGTGGTCTTCCCTCCTACACTTGGAACGAAGGGGAGGTTCCATCCTGCTCCATCTAAAATCTCGGAGTCTGGTGAGAAGAGGAGCACAAAGCGTCCCTTTACTCTGCGAAGGACAAAAGTGGTGTTCCCCAAGGAAGCGTTTTAGGACCTACTCTCTTCATTCTTTACATAAATGACATTTGTGATATTATACAAAGCAACTGCCTCCTCTTCGCAGATGACGTAAAACTTTTCAACACCACAGACTATACTACAACCCTTCAAAAAGACCTTGACTATATATCTGAATGGTCAAACAAGTGGCAACTACCAATCTCTATCAACAAATGCTCAGTTTTACACATTGGCAAAAATAATCAAAACACCAAATACAGACTTGATGATCATGACCTTGATGATGATCCTCACTCAGTAAAGGACCTTGGAGTACTCATCTCCAACGATCTGAGTGCCAGAGCCCACTGCAACTACATAGCAAAGAAGGCATTAAGAGTGGCTAACCTAATCTTGTGCAGCTTCTTCTCTGGTAACATTGTACTCTTAACCAGAGCATACAAAACATTTGCTAGACCGATCCTTGAATACAGCTCATCAGTCTGGAACCCACACTACATATCAGACATTAACACTATTGAGAATGTCCAGAGATACTTCACAAGAAGAGTATTACATTCCTCTGTTCACAACAGAATTCCTTATGAAACCAGACTTGAAATTTTGGAACTTCAAAATTTAGAACTCCGCCGCCTTCGATCTGACCTAAGTGTATCTCACAAAATTATCTGCCTCAATGTCCTACCTGTTAATGACTACTTCAGCTTCAACCGCAATAATACAAGAGCTCACAATAGATACAAACTTAATGTAAACCGCTCCAGACTTGATTGCAAAAAATTCGACTTCAACAACAGAGTGGTCAATGCCTGGAACACTTTACCTGACTCAGTAGTTTCTTCCCCAAACCCCCAAAACTTCAACCTCAGATTATCTACCATCGACCTCACCCCATTCCTAAGAGGTCGTTAAGGGGCATGCATAAGCGCACAATCGTGCCTACCATTCCTGTCCTAATGTTCACATATATTCATACCTCTTTTACTCTTATTCATGCTTGTATTATTACATATATATTCAATCATGTTGTACTGTTTATACTTTGTTTATAATTATATATGCTTGACAAATAAACAAATACAAATACAAATGGACAGAGGCAGTGTCTGGTCTGCAAAAGAGCACCAATGGTTCCTTGTTCCATAAGGCACGGATGTTCTGGGGAGGGAGGGAGGGAGGGAGGGAGGGAGGGAGGGAGGGAGGGAGGAGAGAGAGAGAGAGAGAGAGAGAGAGAGAGAGAGAGAGAGAGAGAGAGAGAGAGAGAGAGAGAGAGAGAGAGAGAGAGAGAGAGAGAGATTGGCTCCATCAGAAACTCCCACGCAAGGAGGCCTCAGAATGCACCTCTGATTGCCGCCTGGAGCTGTGAGAATGCGGATAATCAAGGATGGTTTGGAGTAATTAGTCAAAGACTGACACCCACAATTTCCCATGATGCCTTCAACGATTATATGTTCCCGGGGGTTTTGAGAGAAAGGGAGAGGCAGCTGCAACTGGAATGTAGCTGGCCAGAGACAGAAGTGGTGAGGGCATCTGCAGCCTTCCCAGCTCATTAGTGGAATTGTCCCCTTCCTCTCTGCAGCCTTCGCCCTGGGAACAGAGCAGTTCCCCCTTCGTCCCTCTCTCGCGCCTGCCCACACTCCAGGGCTCCATGCTGACCACCACAGAGTGGCCACGGTCTCCTCTGTGGGACCCCCTTAGGTCCAAGGGCCTTCTCCAGCCTTCTGCCCAGTTCAGCCCCCCACCATTACTTTACCCAATCTACACACATCCCTTGCCAAGGTTGTCGGGCCTCCTTTTAAATAGAATAGAATAGAATAGAATTCTTTATTGGCCAAGTGTGATTGGACACACAAGGAATTTGTCTTTGGTGCATATGCTCTCAGTGTGCATAAAAGAAAAGATACATTTGTCAAGAATCATGAGGTACAACACTTAATGATTGTTATAGGGTACAAATAAGCAACTAGGAAACAATCAAGATTAATATAAATCGTAAATCGGCCCCAGTTCCCTTGGGGGCCCCATCTGCCCCTCTTCCAAAGGGCTGCTCTGTCTCTCCCCCTTCCCCCTCTGGCTAGCCCTGGGTGACGGGCAGAAGGAATGGCCTCTCAGGCGCAAGAGACCAGGCCCACGTGTGAAGGAGCACATGGACAGGAGGGAAGTTCAAAAGCCATGCTAGAAAGGAGTTCTTCACAGAAAGAGTAGCAGAAGCTTGGAACCAACTTCCAGCGGAGGTCGGAGGTCAATCATCAGGAACTGAGTTTAAACATGCTTGGGATAAACACATGTCTATCATCTGACAAAAATTAATAAATTGAAAAAATAAAATAAGAATAAAATAAGAAATAAATACAAAAACCAAAAAGGACAGGCATGATGGATCACTGAGTTTTTCTGCTGTTGGTTTTGTATGTTTCTGCATGTCTAAGCTCCAATTAAACTGACCTATTGCTAAAGGCCTATGCCCAAGAATCTTCTTAGTAAGCTCTGCTAGAAGTTAGACAAGGACCGATGGCATTCAGAGTGGGTTGGACTTAGTTCATTTGTGACTACATAGGGATTCTAGGCTGATCCCTCTTTTGACTCCGGCCCCAGCTTCTGCCACTCTTTCTCCTACAGGCCTTGATGGACAGGAGGAATAGAGGCAACTAAGACAATATATAGATAAAAGAAACCTGAGTCTGGATGAGAACTGTAACCCAAGTAATCATCTCAGAGAGCCTACCCAGGTCTCACAAAAACAAAGGGAGGGGAGGGGGAAGCGCATTCAGACGTGCAAGACGTTGTTACTATAACCTTATAATAATAAGTCAGCAATATGTAAAGCTTGGTATGTGAACCTCTGTAAACCTCTCAGAGAGGGCTGCAAAGCACTATGAAGTGGCATACAAGTCTAAGTGCTACTGCTAGTGCTAAGTCCATGAGCTTCGGCATATAGTCGTGTTGGCCACATGACCACGGAAAAGGACTTCGGACAACACTGGCTCCCTCGACTAAGAAACGGAAAGTAACACTACCCCTAGAGTAAGACACGATGGGGAAACTTTTTGTTTTCTCTTGTTTCCATCACACACACACACTCCTGAAGAGCCCCACCCCCACTGTACCCAGCTCAACCTCTCTGGACATCCCCAACCTAGAGCCCTGTCTTCGAAAGATGTTCTCAGGTGCAGCTATTTTTCCTTCCCCAATATTCCTCTCCATGGATCACACGTTACCTAGTATTTTTCTAGCAGTATTTACATATCTAACTTTCTCCAGCAATTTCCCCAGCCTTAGTAAACCTTCTTCTGCCAAGGTACAGATAGCTTGCTTGTTCTGAGATTGTTGGGTTATTTTGGGCCATTTACGTACAACCTGCAATTGTTCAATCCATTTTCTCTTTCAAACGCAACCACTTTTATCTCTGTCACACTAATTTTCAAATCCATATTCCTCATTGCATCATCCAGCCTATCGAACCGTCCGCACAGCTCTCGGTTTCCCAGACAATAACGCCACTTCACATGAATGCCAAAGCCCACATCCGCCCATCTGCCCAGCCCAGACACCCTGAATGGCACTGAAAACTTTCCTTTAAGCAATCAGGAGACTTTCTTTGACTCTCTGCTCAATATTCGGCTTATTTTCTTGCACGTTTTCCTTGTGTCGTGCTCTGCTCATCGCATTCAGCAATACATGTTCAAATTGACACCAAATGTTCTGCAATTCAAATCCATTCATAGAATAGTAGAATGGAAGAGTTGGAGGGGTCATGGAGGTCATCTGGCCAATCCCCATCCGGGACAGGAAGCAATAACTATAGCACCGCCCACCCCTGGGAGTTTCCACCTCATCCCAAGACAACATATTCCATCATTGAGGGGCTCTCTGTGTTCCTGATGTCGGATCGAAATCTTCTTTTTTGTAATTTCAACACTTCTGAAACATCTTTGAGCGTTGATGCCCAACCCTCTCCATACAGTCACTCTTCACATACTAGAAGACCATCATCCTGTCTTCTCACAGTCTTCTCTTCCCCAGGCTAAACGTGACCACTATCTCCAAAATGTTCCTTACATGTTTTTCTTTTCTGGTTGCTAACAAAGGGACACATTTGCTGAAGTCCATCCAAAATTGTGGTTTCCAGAACTGGATGAAATATTCTAGGTGGGGTCTGAGCAATGCACATTGAGCTGTGTTGGCGCAGTGGTTAGAGTGCAGTACCGCAGGCTACTTCTGCTGACTGCCGGCTGCCTGCAATTTGGCAGTTCGAATCTCAGGGTTGACTCAGCCTTCCATCCTTCCGAGGTGGGTAAAATGCGGACCCAAATTATTGGGGGCAATGTGCTGACTCTGTAAACCGCTTGGAGAGGGCTGTAAAGCACTGTGAAGTGGTATGTAAGTCTAAGGGCTATTGCTATTGCTAACGAAGCAGAATGATGACCCCTTTTCTGCTGGACATTTTTCTTCCTTTGATGCAGCCTAAGATTGCATTTTCCTTTGTGGATCACACTGTTGCCTGGTGTTCTGTTTGTGATCCACAAGATATCCAATAGCAGTTTACAGAGTAAGCATAATTGCCCCCAACAATCTGGGTCCTCATTTGACCGACCTCGGAAGGATGGAAGGCTGAGCCAACCTTGAGCTGGTCAGGATCGAACTCCTACCGGTAGCAGTGGGCAGAATTAGTCTGTGGTACTGGATTCTTACCACTGTACCACAGGGCTCCTAATCTCTTTTGAATTTACTGCCGCTTAGAATATTCCCCCCCCCCCAATCTTGTGTTTCATTTTTCCAACCCACACGAACTACTTGGCATCTGCCCAGGTTGAAAGTCATGCTGCTGGTTTCTGCCCAGGGTTCCAGCCTGTTAAGCTCCTCTTGAACCGTGAGGCTGTCCTCTACGAGAGTCTCCTGCCTCCAATATTTGTGTGACATCTGCAAATCTAATAATCCCATTTCCTAATTCCTCCTCAGGCGTTTCTAAATGCGTGTTGCACAGCACAGGGTCTACCATGGAGACCTGCGGTGTGTCGCGAACGCTTCCTTCCGAGCCTTTTGTCATAAGCTCCCTGGCCGTGGATGTTCGGCCAGCCCTGCGTTTCGAGCAGCGTCCTGCCTCGTTTGTCTTCTGGGCGAGAGCCTCTCGGGGGTCCTCGTGAAAAGCTCTGCTAAAGTCCAGTGAAGCTGCCCTCCGCGGCCTTCCAGTCGTTACTTAGAACGGCCACTATCACAAAGTCTGTGGTTCACTGCAGTGTTGCTCAACCTTAGCAACCTGGAGTGGACTTCCACTCCCAGGAGTCCCCAGCCAGCCACATCCACTCCTCGGGGGGAGCTAACAAACATGTTGAGCCATGACGGAACCACCCGGGAGAACAACGGTCGGCCGAAGACGTAACTGCAGGTGGTCCCTGGTTGCGCTCAGCAAGTACTAGCAAAACATTGGCTCCGTGTTCCCACCTCGGCAGGAAGGAGGCAGCTTGGAGACGGGAGCTGATGTAGCCCCCCTGCCCCCGCTCCCCCCCCCGGCCTGATGGCGGCAGGAGGCAATGGAGGAGGAGGAGGAAGAGGAGGAATCCTGCCCACACCCTCCCTGCCACACTGAGAAACGATCCAGCAGGGCAAAGCTACAGGGGGGGTTCCAGAATGTGCCCAGGAAAGAGGGGGCTCCTGGAAGGAGGGAAGATGGGGTGGGGGCTGAAAGGAAAGCCAGGCAGGGTGCAAAAATGTGTGGTGAGTAGACGGGACCTTCAGCTGCTTGATGCTCCTTCAGCAACAACAGAGGAGAATATTTATGGCCTCAGGGGTTGAACTGTGGGGTCCTTGGTGCCCTCTGAGCTTGGTGGGTTTCTTGCAGGCGTTTCATGACCCAACTAGGTAACATCATCTAAGCCAGAAGGGAGGGGGGTTTGCAGAGAGGAGGAGGAGGAGGAGGAGGAGGAGGAGGAGGAGGAGAATGGGGAGGAGAGGCTCCACAGTGAAAGGATGGGCTCTCACAAAGGTGTCCCAGGTTCAAGTCCTGTCAGACACAGATGCTCCCTGGTGGGACTTCCCTTGACAGGGGAAAAACGGGATCCTAAGCTTCTGGAGAGAAATATGAATATACACCAGTTAAAGAAAAGGTGGTACATAGGTGGTTGGTGGAAAGGAAGTCGGCCCAGCTGGTAGGTTGATGGGCCAGGAAGGGTGTGGGAAGACTGGTGCTATCAGCCCTTCAAGGTAGGCCACGTCAGGAAACAGAACTCTATGGTTACAAAGAGAATCTCAATGTTCTTATACTGATCAAGACGGGGCAACCTTGAGTTTGTTCCTCACTCGCTCCTGACTTTCCAAGCTAAGTGGACGCCTTCCTGACGATTGTGGTGTGGCCTTCTCCAAGGTTATCTCCTGCTCCTCTAGGGCAGACCCACCAAGTTTCCTCTGCCTCCTGAATGTGCTAAACCGAGACATTCCACCACAAAGAGCCATGAGTCAGATTTCTCCTGGAGCCAGCCCAGGTCCAAATGTCCATGGAGAGCAGTGCCGCGGGCGGCCACCTCAAGAGCCAATAAAGCTCAGAGGAAGAATCTTTTCCCCGTCTCAGTTCAGCATCTCCGAACCAAACCCTCCGACTCCCCAAGATTTACAGCAGAGCTCAAGACGGCCGTTGCAAGGGGCTCCCTGCATACAAAACAGCTTTGCAGTCCATGAAAACTCCGTCTCATTCACCAGAGAGATTCACGCTTTGCCTTGGTTCTAGCTCCCCCAACACTAGAACCTGCTTCTCTAGCCCAGTGCACATCCTGTGGCCAACACAGAACCCTACATTTGGTGGCTCCCCTCAAGTATGGGGCAATTGATGGTCTCTAGATAGCAGCCGCCTTTGGAAGAGGCTTCCATCTTCTGAGAGAAAGTCTAGGCCACCTGAGAAAGTCACAACTGAAAGCCAGCTTGTCCTAAGCACCGCGTGGAAGTACACAAAGGATCTGCTGCTTCTCTTTTCCTCTCACCCATGTAAGAGATGCGACACACACGGGACCTACAGAGCTGGGAGCCTGCACAACATCTGCTTCACCTTTCTAGCTTGCAACCCTGCAAGGTTGACCAGCTTGGGCACTGGCATCTCTTAGTCTTTTCCAGGGAGCAGCGGATGTTCCTTGATTCACTAGATCCCCAGGACCCAAAAAGACACCTTTGTTGTTCCTTTCAATGGACCAGAAACATCCCAGGGGCACCAATCCGCCCTGTAGGTGTGCTGCTAGGGAACTGGGGAAAGCTACGGGGGAAGAGATTTAAGAGGCAAGGTGTGGAGAAGGAGAGGGGCTGTCCATCAGGATGAGGAGCAATCACATTTCCTCGGCTAAGGGCATTAGATCAGTTGCTGGAAGACCAAAAAAGAAGCTGGTACCATTATGGGGTCCAGTAGCCTGCAGACCGTCTTACGAAAGCAGCCCTTTCACTGCCCTCCAGAGGCCCTTCTAGGCACGGCCAGGGCCATCAAACAGCCTAGCTCTCAGACCCTCCCTCCTAGTGGCCTTTGGGGCTAGGGGAAGCCAACGTTCTGCAATTGGCACCCCAATCCTGGCTGCCTCTCTTCGATCTCCCCCCCCACCCCAAAAGGGTCTTACCTGGTCGGGAATCGAACTGCCGCATCTGCACTTCCTCGACGCATTCTGCCGGGAACCAGCCTGTCCGTCCTTTCACGGTTCCTTCCCAGAAGCCCCCTTCTCCGATGCTGAGCACTGTGGGGGGGAAAAGGGGAGGGGGGGGAAGAGTCAGATCTATTGAGGCCAAGCATGAACACAGAGGGCCAAAAAGGGCAGCCCCGCCCTCAGTGACACGATCCCACCATTCCAGGTGCCCACCCGAGACCCACATGGCCCTCTCACTTCCTCCAAAGTTCCCTTTTTCCACTCACAGGCCTGCTAACAGAGTAACTATTCAAAACTGTATGAATTGTCATTTGTACGAAAATCTGCATCCATTTTTGTTCATATTTTTGCAAGCTACCTCCACTTGCAAGTACTTTTATATTGCCTGGACCCCTAACGCGTGCCAAGTTACACGGTGCTTCCTCTAACCAATTCCATTTTGCCCCAAAAAGGCACTTTCTGATTGAACTGCACCCCAAAATTCCAACAACTGCTAAAAGACAGGGAGAATTGGTTTCCTGTTTGCACATCAGCCCGTGTGTGTGTGTGTGTGTGTGTGTCAGTGTTTGAGCATTTTGCCTCTGAACGGAGCAAGCTGCCCCATCGCAGCTCCAGCCTGTCTCTCTTCTGCTTTCAAGCCCCAGAAGGGCCCAGGCTGGTCTAGTGTGCTCCCCACCTCCATACCTGAGAACCAAAGCACCATCCGCTTTCTGCCCAGGGCCAGGGGTGGGCAGTGTGCAGAGAATTCTGAGGTTTTGCATGGCTGCCTGGGGGATTCTGGGAGTTGAGGTCCACGTGTCTTAAAATTACCATGGTTGGACAGCCCTGTTTAGAATCTTGGCAGCTTCAACCCTGGAAGACTCTACCGAAAATGCTCCCTTGGGAGTGTTCAAAAGATAAATAAATAGAAACTGAAGATGATAAACCCATCAAGGGCATTCACCCCTTCGTCTAAGGCCCGGATGTCTCTCTTCAGCTGCATTGAAATGCCAATGGATATTTCCTCCGTTCCCAAACACCTGTGGGGAGAGTGTGTTTCATAAAACAGGGCTGCCCTTTTGAGGGACTCCCAGAATCCCCCAGCTGGCATGCAAATGACATGAAGCAGCAGCAGCAGCAGCAAAACCTCCGGCGTAAATGCCAGTGCAATCCTGGGCTGCATTAACAGAGGAACAGAATCAAGATCACGTGAATTTTTAGTACCGTTTTATAATGCCTTAGTTATACCACCCTTGGAATACTGCATCCAGTGTTGGTTGCCACGATACAAAAAAGATGTTGAGACTCTAGAAAGAGCAACAAAGATGATTAGGGAGCTGGAGGCTAAAACATACGAAGAACGGTTGCAGGAATTGTGTGCATCTAGTTTAATGAAAAGAAGGATTAGGGGCGGCATGGTAACATCTTCCAATATTTGAGGGGCTGCCAAAGAGAAGAGGGGGGTCCATCTATTCTCCAAAGCCCCTGAAGGCAGGACAAGAAGCAATGGATGGAAACTGATCAAGGAGAGAAGCAACCTGGAACTAAGGAGAAATTTCCTGCGAGAAGAACAATTAACCAGTGGAAGAGCTTCCCTCCAGACGTTGTGGCTGCTCCATCACTGGAGGTTTTTAAGAAGAGATTGGACAACCACTTGTCTGAAATGTGATATTCTCCTGTTTAAGCAGGGGGTTTGACTAGAAGACCTCCAAGGTCCCTTCCAGCTCTGTTAATCTGTTTCTGTAAAGATGGTCTTTCTTTGAGTCCCAATGCCCGACCGTTGGGGCTAACCATCAACAGCTTCTAACTTGAGAATGTTCAACCGGAGGTTAGAAGTATAACAACAACCAAAAGAGCTTCTATCAATACGCTGAAAATAAAAGGGAAATGAAAGAAAGTGGATACCAGCTGCTGCATGAAAAGAGCTAAATGCTGTCCCATAGCAAAAGAGTCATTCAATTATTCTGGTTCGGTCTTCTTCAACCAAAAAGATGCCTTCCACTTGAAAACAGCAAAGAGTACGGAAATAGAAATAGGATTGGAATGCTTCGTTTCTTGGGAGGAGCCGATGTCCCCAGAGCAAGAAAGACCAAGCAGCTAAAATCCAGCCAGTGTAAGAGACTTTTCTGGAGCAGATTATAAGGAGATGGCTTTGCAAGTCCCTTGAAAATAATGCAGTAATTGCCAGAAATCAGCAATGATTTGTCCCAAAAGTTTTAGTCGCAGAAGACGCTCACTACTGGATTGGATCAATAGATTGTGGATATTCAGAGAGTCATAATATAGCTTGACTCTGACAAAACATTTGATAGGTCCATTAGCAAGCTGGTTAAAGGTAGGCTAGATGGCATGTCAACTGTCTGATGGTGGGTTAAAAAAAGCGGTACTCACAATGTAATCATTAACAGCTCTTGATCACGTTAAGGAAAGACCCCACAAAATGTGTTCTGGTACCTCAATATTTTTATGAAGGCACCAGATGAGGGAATAGAAGGAGCAATTATCAAGAGTAACTGTGAGAGGGATCTTGGAGTCCTAGTGGACAATCGCTTCAATATGAGCCAGCCGTGGGAAGCAGCTGCCAAAAGAGCCAATGCAATCCTAGGATTTGGGGCCAATCCCCAGGAGACTGGGAGTTCTAGTCCCACCTTAGGCATGAAAGGTGTCTGGGTGACATTGGGCCGATCCCCAGGAGACTGGGAGTTGTAATCCAGCTTTAAGCACAAAAGCCAGCTGGGTGGCTTTCGGCCAGTGCCTCTCCCTCAGCCTAACCCACCTCACAGGGGTATTGTTGTAGGGAAAACAGGGGGAGGAAGGAGTATTAGTATACACTGCATCCAGTTTTGGTCACCACACTATAAAAAAGATGTTGAGACTCTAGAAAAAGTGCAGAGAAGAGCAACCAGGATGATTAGGAGACTGGAGACTAAAACATACGATGAACGGTTACAGGAACTGGGCATGGCTAGTCTAGGGAAGAGAAGGACCGAGGGAGACATGATAGCAGCCTTCCAATATTTGAGGGGCTGCCCCAGAGAGGAGGGGGTCAAGCTATTCTCCAAAGCACCCGAAGACCAGACAAGGAATAATGAATGGAAACTGATCAAGGAGCGATTCAACCTAGAAATAAGGAGAATTTTTCTGATAGTGAGAACAATCAACCAATGGAACAGAAGTTGCCTTCAAAAGTTGTGGGAGCTTCATCACTGGAAGCTTTCAAGCAGAGACTGGACAGTCACTTGTCTGAAATGGTAGTCTCTCCTGCTCGAGCAGGGGGCTGGACTAGAAGACCTCCAAGGTCCCTTCCAGCTCATTCTATTCTATGCCCCTTCCAAGTCTTTTCATTCTGTTCTCTTCGAATCTGGGGATTTTCTGTTGCCCCCTTGATCAAAATACTGAGATTTATTTATTTATTAAAGTGATTTGCTACCCACCTCGTTTTGAAGCGACACGGATGACGGTGAAATAAAGGGGATTTTAGGGCAGGTAAAGGGGCACTTCAACCACGGAGGCTGTGGAGATGCACGCATGACATGATAGCCCAACCAATTTCCTAGCTATTCTAAATCCAGATTTCTCAAACTGTGTTCCCTCGAATCATGGGGGGAGGTTCCATCAGACTCCGACAGCTAAATAAATATAAATAAATGAGTTCCCTTGAACGCGGCCCATTTTTATCACTGCCTCTCATCAAGCGTTCTGGGAAACTATTATTATTTACCTACCTAAGTTCCTTGACCTGAAAAAAATCATTTTCAGGCATTGACTGAGAGGGGCGGCTGCAAAAATTGAATGAATAAAGGAACGGAGAAATAAATAGACCCCCTGCACTAAATGAGGGTATCTTGGAACTGATGGGGGGGGGGAGGGGGTCAGTTCTATATTTGGTCCTAACAGGGTGACCCCGGATTGGAGTCTTTAGCAAAGTATCCCTTTATCGCTTGTATTTTAGTATGTAGGTAGTCCCTAACTTATGACTGTAATTGAGCCCAGAATTATGGAACTAAGACACGCCGGCTGTTAAGCGGGTCATCGGGTGTCTAATCTGATTTTATGATGGTCATTAAGCGAATCTTAAGTTGTTAAGCAAATCCATTGTCTGCTGTTTTTCGGCAAAAAGATGTAAACCATGGTCACATGACTGTGGCCCAAATTTGACCACACGACCACAGGAGAGGCGGCCGTCAGATCTTTGAATCTGGGTCATAAATACCTGTTTAAGTATAAGTAAGCTCGCTAAGCGACCAGTTGTAAATTGACCCCCTGTGCATGTAAATGGGAAATGTCACAGATGTCCAAAATAGAGACATTTGGTGACAGAAAACGAGAAAAATAGGGAACTGGTGAAAAAGAGACCAACAGGAGATCAAAAGGGCCATATGACTTCACAGTGACTGGTGGTTATTTTGAACGTCAAGCCTTCAAATTCCCACCAGGTCAGAAAGGAGCAGCCCAACCCACAGAGAGACCATCGCAGGTGGGACGCTAAGCAAGTTTAAGAGGCTGAGCGTTTTCTCCTGAAGACGGAATGGAAAAACACAGGGCGGGAAAAAAGTGTGCAACGTAACAATTTGTGGAGCAGGCAAGAGGAAAAGAAAAGAGGAATAATTCAAATGCCTTTAAATATGTTGGGGGGAAAAGAAAAACAGCCAGAAATGTAGAATGGCTGATGCAGGAGGAAAAAAGAGGCTATTCAGGAAGAATTGAGAGATTAGAGAGACACGTAAGGAATTCGTTGCAGAGGATAGCAAATACGTCGAGTTACAACCATTCATTTAGTAGCCATTCAAAATTAAAACAGCACTGAAAATAGTGACCGATGACCGTTATTCACACTTACGACCCTCACAGCATTCCCACGGTCACGTTAAAGAAATGTGGACATTGGGCAACTGGCTCATGTTTATGACGGCTGCGGGGTCATGTGATTCCTGTTAGGAGGTCGCCAAAAGGGATCACGCAGCCTCAGGATACTGCAACCGTCATAAATACGAGTCAGTTGCCAAGCGTTGTTCACGTGGATGCAGCAACCGTCGTAAGTGCTGAAAAACGGCCGTAAGTCGCTTTTTCCGGTGCCGCTGTCCCTAAATGAACAGTTGTAAACGGGGGACCACCTGTATCCCCCCCTTGCAGTGGTGAGGAGCCCCCTGAAGGTGCCTGACTGGCTGAGGCTGCACCGTCCACCTTTCCGGAGTGAACTGCTGGCGCTCGGCCTAAACCTCCCGATCCAGACTGGGCCCGTTGCTAGGCAGGTTCCCTCCGGAGCCCGAAGCTTCCTCCCGCGTGAGGCTTCGCTTTCTGACAATCCGCCATCTCCTTGGAGACCGGATGAATGAAAGCAAGCGAAGCAACCGAGCGGCTTCGTCTTCCCTCCGGGTGGGCGGACAGCGGCTGCTTCCTCCTCCTCCTCCTCCTCCTCCTCCTCCTCCTCCTCCATGCAGCTGTAGGTGGCTTGGCGGAGAGGCCCTTCGTGCGCCCGTGAACCCAGGGCCTCCTTCCTCTCCCTCTTTCCTTCTCCAGGGCTCCAACCTTCAAGGAGAAGGGAGCCCTCGGCTTATGGCCACAATGGAGATCACAATTTCTGCTGCTAAGCGAGACAGTTGTTAGTTAAATGAGTTTTGCCCCACTCTACAACCTTTCTTGCCACAGTTGTTAAGTGATTCATTAGTCACACGGTTGTTAAGTGAATCTGGCTTCCCAGGTTGGCTTTGCTTCTCAGAAGGTCGGAAAAGGCGATCACGTGACCCCATGGCAACCGTCATAAATAGGGGCCAACTGCCAAGCGTCCGAATTTTGATCATTTTGAAAAGTGTGAAAAAATGGTCATGTCACTTTTTTTAGTGCTGTTGTAACTTCGAACGGTCACTAAATGAACTGTTGTCAGTCAAGGACCTACAGCTTTGCACAAATGTCAATTTCCTGGGAGATTGACAGTCCAGAATAAAAAAAAGCAGAAGAAAAGAATGCAGGCTGCCATGTGGATGGGTTTCATGCCCACAGGGCCACAGCTCCCTCCTGCCCATCCTTGGAAGGGACCTTGGAGGTCTTCTAGTCCAACCCCCTGCTCAAGCAGGAGACCCTCTACCGTTCTGGACAAGTGGCTGTCCAGTCTCTTCTTAAAAACCTCCAGTGATGGAGCATCTACAACTTCTGCTGCTCTTTTTCCTCCTCTTCCTCTTCCTCTTCCTCTTCCTCCTCCTCAACGCTGGCCAATACATGGATTACTTGGCTTGGATGCAGGACAATGGATCACTTCCTCCTCCCAAAAACCCTTGCTGACGGATCTACTCTTTGCAATGCCAGATCTCTTGTGGGCTGGGCCAAAATGGACCTAGTGTGCAAGGCCCAGGCACCAGACCTGGCAGATGCTCCCTCAGTGGACTTAAGCAGCCCCTGGGACTCAGGCAGAGCTCAGCCCGGACTGCACCAGCAGCTTCCTGAATTGTCCACCCAACGAGATTTATATTGGGAGAAAAGGGGAAACACCCCTTTGTTTACTTATCTGTTAAATTTCTTTGCTGCCTATCTTGACGAGGGGGCCACTCTACTTTAATAAAAAAAGGGGGGGAACCAAAGAGGCATGGAGACAGAAGCAAAATAACAGAGCAATAACGTAAACAATGACCAAGGAACACAACAAGAATAAATACATCAATCTGGTAATTAAAAAGGATGGATGGGTGGAGAGCAAAGAGTGGGGGGGAGAGGGGGGGAGCTGGAGTGCAGCTACCTCCAGTAAGATAGATAAATGGATGGATGGATGGATGTAGATAGGATAGCTAGATGATAGATAGATGGATGGATGGATGGATCCTTGCAGAGTATTGAATATTTGTGTGTGAATCGGTGTGAGGGGGGGAGTGGGGGGGGGAGAGGGAGACAGACAGAAGACAGAGAGGCAGGCAGGCAGCCTTAGGGGTTCTCCACATCTCCAAACTTGGCAACTTGAAGATTTGTGGACTTCAACTGCACAAATGCTGGCTGGGGAATTCTGGGAGTTGAAGTCCACGAGTCTTAAAGTTGCCAAGGTTGGAGACCCGGTCTAAATGGCCTTAAGGAGGATGTTCAGATGCAAAACAGCACCCACACCTGATTTGTCCCCTGGAATTTGTGAGCTGAAAAGAAGGGGGGGGAACCACGCATCCACGTTCCACTCTTGTCCTCCTCTTCCGGCTTTGCACCTGTGCCCCTGCCCACGGGGTCCTGACACGGGGCAGCACCCAGACCAACTACCCGGAGGGGACTGGCAGGAGGTAGCAGGGCAGTTTGGAAGAGTGGAAAGTAAACACAAATAAAAATCCCAGAAGAAAAAAAATCTTTTCTGCATCTAAGCCAATAAAACTGCCTGGTTGCATCCATCTAGTCAGTGTCACATAGAAAGCAACATCAGCCAATTTTGATAGATGCTGGCAGCTCTAAGCAGCATCAAACCTAATTGACAGTTGGATGGGAAACAACTAGGAAAGCTCAGCACTAGAGAGACCAGACTGGAGAGGAAAAGAGAACATCAATAAAGGAGACTATTTGTAGCTCAGGGTTGAAATGAGGGGCCCTCGGTGCTTTCTGCGCTCGGTTGATTTCTTGCAGACATTTCATTACCCAGCTAGGTAACATCATCAGTGCTAGTTGAGAACATCTAGGAACAGGGCAATGGCCAATCACCAAGTGCTGCCTCCTGATGTGTGCCTGTCATTCTCAAGGGTGGCCCTGGACCCGACAGCGAGGACAATTAACCAGTGGAACAGATGTTGCCTCCAGAAGCTGTGGCTGCTCCATCACTGGAGGTTTTTAAGAAGAGCCTGGACAGCCATTTGTCTGAAATGGTGTAAGGTTTTCTGCCTGAGCAGGGGGTTGGACTGGAAGACCTCAAGGGTCCCTTCCAGCTCTGTTATTCTAAGATGACCCCCACCATCTCTCTCCCCCCCCCCTGTTTAGAGGCAGCAAGGAAAGCTTCCCCCACCTGGCAGAGTCTCCTGGGCTGCTCACGGGTGGCAGCACTTATGCAAACGAAAGGCAATCAATTCCAAAGACATTTTTAGCCCCCCAACTGCCTGGCGTCCAACTGATTAGGTAGCTGAATTATTCCTTCACCTTGAGGTGGGGGGTGGGTGAGTGGGGGTACTTGGGAGCCCCAGCGTCATCACGTCCCTGAAAAGCTAAAGCTTTGGGAGGCCCAGCTGAGCCTCCAAACTGTTGTGGCTGAAAAAGGGTCTCTCTCTCTCTCTCTCTCTCTATGATGGCAGCAGCCCTGGAGCGCCACAAGAAGCCAGGGGAGGGGTCATTCTCTGCTCTGGCACCCCCACACCCAGGATTTCCCACTTGGCATCTCTGGTGCTCTGATTGGCAGGGGGCAACCCAGGAACGGGGCCAGAGGATGGGGGTTTCTCGAGACCTCCGCACAGACGATCCACCCTGGATCCTGCCCCTTTCCACCAACTGGAGGAAGGGTCCCTGCAAAAGATCACGGACGTGCTCCCCAGATCCAGCAGCGCTCCTTAGCCTCAAGGCAGAGAACTGGTCTTTCCCTAGGGATCCTTCTCCCCATGGCCTCTCTAGGGCTGCAGGACACAATTACTATCTCCCCCCCACTCCACCAGCAAGGGTTCTCTGCAGGAGGCACAAATGAGAATGCCCAGATGCCCACCGGCTGCTGCCCAAGACAAGCCGAGGGAGCCCACAATTGGGAGGAAAAGGACAAAATCCAAAGAGGACAGTGGAGATGAAATTAGAGGCCACCTGAGGTCATCTAGACCAAATGAAATGCAAGGGGGTGGGAGGGAATTTATGACAAGGGCCTCCCGTTTCCTTGACTGGTGCTGAAGACGCCCAGCTGCTCGAATCAGAGGCAGGAGCCAGAGGGAAATGGCATGTCCTCTCCCACTCCTCCTGCCTTTTCTTAGACTCACTAGACTAGAGGCTTCCAGAAAGCAACTGAACAGGGAAAGAAAGAACGATGATTGGAAAATATGCAGAGCTTGCGAAATCTGGGAGGCTGCTTTTATCTGCATTAATTTACCTCCAAACTGTACAAAAATTGGCCCTGTATTTGGGGGGGAAAGAAAGATAATCAGGACAGATTACTATTGCTCAAACACGAGTAATGAATGATTAAGTGAATAATTAGAGGACTCATAAAAGGGAATTTAGGGGAAAGCCATTTCTGTCACCCCAAACGGAAACTCGGATTACTTATGCAGAATTTATTCTGCTGCAAACATTCTTGGCCCAGAGATGATTTACTGAGATATAATCCATAATCCCGCTCTAAACTCCTGGGGATCGTGGGTCACCCCAAATGAGCTGCGCCCCCATCTCTCTCCCCCCCCTCATTTGCCAGGGGGATCTTTAGCAGGCTGGAAAGAACGGAGGCCTCGGGAGCTGAGCCCAAATTTACTACGCTGTGGATTCTCCCCATGGACGCTGGCAGCAGGTTGGGGGGGTGAGCAGCTTCCAAGCCCACCTGCACGGGGTCCCACCTGTCAGCCCTGCTAGGGAGACAAGAGAAGGAGATGCACTCCAGGCAGGGAGGGAGGGAGGGAATGCTTTGAGTCAGACTGGCTAGGCCAGGGGTCTCCACCTTGGCAACTTTAAGCCTGGCAGACTTCAACTCCCAGAATTCCCCAGACAGCTGGCTGGGGAATTCTGGGAGTTGAAGTCCGCCAGGCTTAAAGCTGCCAAGGTTGAAGACCCCTGGCCTAGAACAACAGCCGCCTGCAACTTTGGTTCTCCGGTTCCCCCTCTTCCTCCTTATGCAGGCAGGCCTCGACTTACAACAGTTCATTAAGTGACCGTTCAAAGTTACAACGGCATTCAAAAAAGTGATTTATGACTGTTTTTCACCCTTACAATCATTGCAGCATTCCTGTGGTCACGGGATCAAAATTCAGACACTTGGCAACAGATTCATATTTATGACGGTCGCAGAGTACTGGGGTCACATGAGCCCCTTTTGTGACCTTCTGACCAGCAAAGTCAGTGGGGAGAGCCAGATTCACTTAACGCCCGTGTTACTCACTTATCAAGTGCAGTCATTCGCTTAAAAACTGTGGCAAGAGAGGTCACAGGCAAATGTCCCGCTTAGCAACAGAAATTTTGGGCACAACTGTGTTCATTAAGCTGAGGACTCCCTGTACTTCAGTGCACTGGGGGTGGGAGAGCCTCCTTGAGCTGCTTCCAAATAATGGATGGAAACTGGAGAGATTCAACCTGGAAATAAGGAGGAATTTTTCTGACAGTGAGAACAATCAACCAATGGAACAGAAGTTGCCTCTGGAAGTTGTGGGAGCTTCATCCCTGGAGGCTTTCAAGAAGAGACTGGACTTGCCATCTGTCAGAAACGGTGCAGGGTCTCCTGCTTGGGCAGGGGGTTGGACTAGATGACCTCCAAGGTCCCTTCCGACTCTGTTAATCTGTTAAATGTTACCTGGATGTCCTGGCTTTAGAGAAGGCTTCAGCCCAGGCAACAACCGAGCATATCTGCGCCTCCTCCTCCTCCTCATTCTCTAGGCCTCCAGAGCGGGTCCCTGGGTTCCTGCTGGGTGGGGAGAGGTCTTCTCCTCCCCCTGCCCCAGGTCGGCCACCATGCACAAGGAGGACCAGCGAGGAGCAGGAAGGGGCAGAGAGAGAGGAAGAGGAGGCAGGCGTGGGATGAGGAAAAAGCCAGGAGAAGCGAGGAAGAGGAGGAGGAGCAAGAGAGGCCATAGTTACCCAGCTGATGAGGTGACCCATGGAGAGCTGAGCATGGATGGTCATGCAAGAGATGAGCAAGAGGCAGCACAGAACAGCCAGCTGGCGAGAAGCAAAGGACCAAGACAGAGACAGTCACCAAAGGCGGCAGACCCCGGAGAATGAAGCCCCCCTCCCCACCTCTGGGCCAGGGCCGCTGCCCCCCACCCACGCCCAAACCCCCCAAAAGTTGGACAAGGCAGACGGAGAACGTTCTCCCGCGCCCCACATTCCCTCCCTCTGTCCTCTACAAGTGGTCCTCGACTTATGATCACAACGGAGTCTAAAATTTCTGTTGCTAAACGAGACATTTGAGTCTTGCCCCATTTTACCACCGTTAAGTGAATCACTGCAGTTGTGAAGTTAGCTGCACGGTTATTAAATGAATCTGGCTTACTCCATTGACTTTGCGTGTCAGAAAGTCACCAAGCATGACCCCGGGACACTGCAACCGTCATAAATACGAGTCAGTTGCCAAACATCTGAATTTTGATCACGTGACCGTGGGGTAGTGCAGGGGTCATAAGTGTGAAACATGGTCCCAAGTCAGTTTAACCACTGCTGTGGCAACTTCGGTCACTAAATGAGTAGTTATAAGTTCAGGAGCAGAGGCAGTTCTTTCCTACTGCTGGCCCCTGCTGAAAAGCGGCCCCTCCCTCTTGCCTCTCTCAATGGGGCCGGGGGGGGGGAGATTGGGGCTGCAGACCCTTCTTTCTACCTCCAGAGAAGACCCCCCAGGAGAGAACACCAGTTCCACTTCCCGGAGGTTGAGGAGAGGGGCCTAGGACCATTCGCCACAGGACAAGAGTGACCTTAAGAGCCAAGACATGGCGGAACAGAATAATTACAGAAAGGATGCAAACCGAGGGGCAGAATGAAATGGGAAGGACAAAAATTAAAATCATTTTTATTTATTTTAAATAACTAAATAGAATTGTTAAATTGTCCCATGGTGAGTTTTCCTATTCCCTCCTAGATCTGACCCATATCACGAGCGGGTCGGAGAGGTGAATCAGAATCAGTATGGACCTTGGAGGTCTTCTAGTCCAGGGGTCACCAACCTTTTGGACCTCCAGGACCACTAAATTCATAATTTTAAATCCCGTGGACCACTAATATGATCTGCCTAATGACTGGCTGGGTGGGCCTGGCTATGTGGTCATGTGACTGGGTGGGCGTGACCAACTTGATGTCACTCACGTCGAGGGGCGCCTCACCGGCCTCTCCTCTCCTCGCCCCTCCCCTCCCAGCCCCTCCTTGCCTGCCCGGCCGGGCTCCTTAGGGCCCCAACAGGAAGCAGTTGTTGGAGCTAAGCAGCCACCACGAGAAAGAGTTGGCAAAATAGCTGGCTCAGTTCAAATTGGATCTGACCGAGAAGGAGGCTCAGCAGAAGCACCTCACTGAGGACTAGGAGCATAGGCTTTGCAAGCAGAGGGAAGACCTGCGGGAGTGCAAGGCCAGGTACCGGCGCCTGGAGGCTGAGTGGGCTGAGCCAGTTCCAGGCCATGATGCAGTCCCACTGGAACGAGGCCCTCCGGCTCTTCGCCACCAGCGGCGCTTCCCTCCAGCCTTCGCCCAAAGCCCCACACCAGGAGGCTGAAACAGACCCCAAGTTGGAATTTCTGTCCCCCTCCGACCCGCACAAAAAGACCCCAAAGGGGGAGACTCTTTGCAGCAACACAAACGTTCATTGCATGGGCCGTAGTTTGAGGATCCCTGATTTAGTGCAATATTAAAAATGCAAATAATTTTTTTGCAGACCACCAAAATTTTCTCGCGGACCACCAGTTGGTGACCGCTGATCTAGTCCAGCCCCTGCTCAAAGCCTGGGAACTTTGGAGGGAGCAGCCAATTGTCGGGGCGTTCAAGACCCTCCAGAGAGAGAAATGGGAACATTGGCCTACGGGCCCAATCCTGGCTTTCGGGATCGCCCATTTCAACAGAAACAGAGCTAGTTCTCCCTTCACTCAGTGACTGTTGGTGGTGGTGGTGTTGCTGCTGGGGTGGTGGGGCATTACAGGTAGTCCTTGACTTACAACAGTTAATTTAGTGATCATTCAAACTTTCACTAGCACTGAAAAAGGGACTTATGACCATTGCAATATCTCCACGGTCACGTGATCAAAATTCAGATGCTTGGCAACTGGTTCAGATTTATGACGGTCGCAGTGTCCTGGAGTCATGTGATCTCCTTTTGCCACCTTCTGCCCAGCGAAGTCAATGGGGAAGCCAGATTCACTTAACAACCTGTGTGACTTGTTTAACCACTGCAGGGATTCTCTTAACGACTGCAGAAAGAAAGTTTGTAAAATGGGGCAAAACTCACTTAACAGCTGCCTCGCTTAATGACAGAAATTTTGGGCTCAATTGTGGTTGTAAGTCGGGGGCTACCTGCACCGCCACAGGTGGGAAAAGCCCCATCCTGGGTGAAGAGGGAAATTTGGAGAGTCACAAAAGCCTCTCTAAGAAACGGAAGATTGGGGGCAAAGGATAATTATCTGAGCCAAGACAGTTGGAGCACGGAAGGGGTTTGGCTGGCCAAGGAAGCCAAAACAGGCTTTGGGGCGGTTTGGTAACCTTGGTTAGCGGGTTGTGAGCCAATAAGTTGGCCGAAAGGGACTACAAAGCCCCTGCCTTTGCTAACTCCAGAGCCATCTTTGCACATTTCCTCCTGCTTCTCCATTGGCGCAGCAGCCCAAGGTGCCTCTTTGTCTCTCTCTTGGGGGGGGGGGCTTCATTCTCTCCTGCACCCCCTCCCCACAAGCAACTCAATGTCAAAGGCTGCTTTGAAAGACCCCTCCTCCGTCACCATGGCAGTGCGACTCACGTCCTTCGTGCCACAGCCGGGCCGGCTGCGCCCCCTCCTCACAATCTCCGAGCCTTCCCTGCCTAGCCAGCAGCCCACCCACCCTGGCTGGCAATTAGCTCCCCACTCCAGGCATTTCCAAGGGATCCACTCCAACTTCCTGGCTCCCAATCAGATTTGTGCATCAAACAGCCTCCCCGGAGGAGATCAGTCGGGCCGGCTTAGATCACAAGCAGTTTTGTAAAATGGCTTACAATGCCTTGAAGCTAGAATGCCCAAGCCCTGGGGGAGGGGGGGTTTTGCAAGCCGGAGAAGAGCTACAAGCCCATCGCCGGGCCCGAGGGGAAGGGTCCCGCCGCTCAGGGCACCCGCCATGAACCAGCCAACTGGGGCTGCTGCAGAAGCCGCTCTTCCAGCAAGCCGGCTGCCTGAACCAGCCAATTTTGCCTCCCCAAAGCCCTCGCATGCGGAGAGCCCCCAGACCCTGTGGATAACAGGGGCCCGCTTGCTCCTTCCGCGAGGGGCAAGGAGAAGGAGCTGCATGCAACTGGCTGAGACCCCTGCCCACCTGTGCTTTGGAGACCCCCATGCTGGAGTCTGACAGCTCCCCGCCTGGCCAGTCTTTTGGGAAGATTCGGGGACCAAAAGGGTCCCTTCGTTTTTCACAGAGCAGAGCTTCTTTGATTTGCAAGATTTCTGAATTACATTTGACTGACAATAGTTTTCCAAGAGTCCTTTCCATTTAATGCCATTCTTGTATCTCGAATGTGATGACTAATCCTTGTTGTGGCATGTCCCTCCCCGCACTGGAAGAGTAGGAGTAATACTACTCTCGGTCGTTTACGATTACACAAAGGTGCCACCAACTGTCAGTTCTGCCTTCAGAGTCCAAAAAGATTCTGATCAGCCCCGTTGATGGAAGAAATTGGGGGTGGGGGGCACCGCCCAAGGATTTCAGCCACGTTTGCCTTTCAGGGGGGGGGGGGCAGCCCAGCCCTGTGAGAGCAAAGACCCAGAACAGCTCGGCCACCTGACCCGTAGCTGGCGCTCCCAAGGTGTGATGCGGAAGGGAAAACGGGAGGGGGTCTCTGCGTCTCTGGCTGAGTTCATGTCCACCCAAGGGAGGCTTCTTTCCCAGGTCTTCCCCTTGAGTCCAAGCCCCCTCCTGCACCCCCAGATCCCTCGAGTCACAACTCTGGATCTAGCAAGGACCCCCCAACTCTTTGGCGCCTTCTCTTCCTTTACAGGGTGGTCCTCGACTTACGACAGCTCATTCAGGGACTGTTCAAAGTGACCACGGCACTGAAAAAAGTGACCCACAGGTACCACCTTTGCAGCATCCCCGTGACAACCACGTGACCAGAATCCAGACACTTGGCAACTGGTTCATACATGTCACATGATCCCCTTTTGCGACCTTTGGACGAGCAAAGTCAAGGGGGAAGCCAGGTTCCCTTAACAACCGGGTTACTAACTGCAGTGATTAAGTGATTCACTTAACAACTGAGGCAAGAAAGGTCGTAAAATGGGGCACAACTCACTCACCAAATGTCTCACTTAACAGCAGAAATGTTGGGCTCAACTGTGGTCGTAATCCGAGGACCAGCTCTACTTGGCCCCTCTCTGGGGCTGCCCGGCTTCCCCCCATCTCTTCCTGCAAAGGGTCCAGATTCGCCCTTGGTCCTCTTTTTCACTGGCTGTGCGAGGACTGTGCCTCCCTTTGCCACCCCTCCCCCAGCTCCCTCCCCTCCCCTCCCCTCCCCTCCTCCAGTGACTCAGCATCTTTGCCAGCCCGGCTCCTGCCACCTCCTCCCTGCCCTCGACTGCCGGCCAAATGCTCCCCCCCCCAAATCCCCCCCCATGCCCATTAAGAACAGCATTTGCCCCCCCCACTTCGGAACCCATCGGCCAGTTAAACAGGTTCTTCCCTTCTTCATCTCCTCATTTTTATTTATTTTTCTGGTTGGTGCCTCAATCTGCCATGAAGGAGAAGTTCGTCTGCCTGTGTGGCACACATGCCAGCCCACATAGGTGTATAAATAGAGAAAATCTGCCTGCCAGATGGGTCACGCACCACCCTCCACCAAGTCTGGATTACAGGCAGTCCTCGACTTACGACCATTCGTTTAGTGACCGTTCAAAGTTACAACGGCACAGGACTTATGACAGCTTTTCGCACAGGGAAAAGTTCCCCTGTGGTCACGTGATTAAAATTCGGGCCCTTGGCAACCGGCTCGTGTTTATGACGGTCACCGTGACCCCCTTTTGCGACCTTCCAGTCAGCAAAGTTTATGGGGAAGCCGGATTCCCTGAACTTAACAGCTGCAGTGATTCACTTAACAACGGTGGCAAGAAACATCATCAAATGGAACAAAGCTCACTTAACAACTGTCTTGTTTAGCAACAGAAATTTGGGGCTCAACTGTGGTCGTAATTTGAGGACTACCTGTACCCAGATCCCAGTAGACAACTTCTTGAAGTTCAACCACCCAAAGCGAAGACCTAAGAGCTGGGAGCCATCCAGCTCTTCCCCAGCCCTCCCCCTCCCCCCTCCCCTTCAAGCCAGTGCCTTGGGTCGTCTACCAGGGCTCTGGTTCCACCACCGCAGGCCAGCGGGGACCATCAATGGGAGCCCCACAGGACCCCCAACACGACTCCCCTTCCCGTGTTCCAGAGAGCTGGCAGCCAGATAGCCACCAATTTTAGCGCCTTCTGTGAATTTCACCCACGCTCAGCCATCCACCGTTGAGCATCAGAGGGACGAAACCGAATTTCAATGCGGAAGGACCGACAGATTATCTGTAACTCTTAGCAACTCTACCAATACGGGCTGGCTTTGCAAAAGACCCTTCCTTGGGTTGGTGGAAGAGTTCACAGGTTCATCTGGGAACATGTGCCACACACACTTAATTTGAATATCCGCTAGCTCTTGCTCTGGCCTCCTGGGCTGTGCAAACTCAGGCCATTTCACGCCTGCTGCAAATTCAGAAGCCAGGTAATTTACGTATTCAGCATGTTATCCGGGTTGCTGATACTTGGATTCACCTTACGCCAGGGGTCTCCAACCTTGGCAGCTTTAAGACTTGTGGACTTCAACTTCCAGAGTTCCTCAGGCAGCGAAGCTGGAGTTGCAGTCCACAAGTCTTAAAGTTGCCAAGGTTGGAGACCCCTGCCTTAGACACTCCTGAAGCCAGGATTCAGAGAGCGGAGTCCTCCTTGCTCCCGACTGGGGCAAACTACTCCTGGTTGTTACAGCTCCAAGTCTCCTCCAAGCTCCACATTGTCAGAATTAAAAGAACTGAGGGGTGTGTGTGTGTGTGTGTGTGTGTGTGTGTGTGTGTGTGTGTGTCCTGGTTCAACTTGTCCAATGGAAGACTTTGCTGGTATGGCATCTTCAAAGAGGATATCGGTTGCAGGGGGCAAGTCAGAGACGCTGCCATCCCATCCTACCTCTCCGTGCCCCCCTCGCCCTTTCCTGCAGCCATCGGTCTGCTGCAATGTGTTTCTTTGCAAATATAAATTCTGGGGAAGAAGAGGTGGGGGTTGGGGGGGGGAGCCTCAGCCGCTGCTGTTCTCACCTGACGTGTCACGGCTGGGCCACATCCAAAGTCCATGACGGAATCCCTGCCACACACGTGTGTTTGTGCAACCCAGCCCACGCGCAACAGCATGGGCAGGGAAAGTAGCAGGTATCTGTGACACTTGAAAGCCAAATCGTTGTGGGGAGCACATCAAACAGCACTGGGGGGGGGGGAAGCTTTACTTTTGCTCCTGTGGTGCTCTGACTCAGCACCTCACAACTCACTGCCATTCAAGCTGCAAGCAGGAGCAGCACTTAAGATAAGAGACCCAATTCTGATATTAGTATAAACTAAGGGTTAACCCTCTTCTGCTGAGAATTCCTCCTTGCTGCTCTGCTTTGTACAAACTTTGTCCTCCCTCCACCCACCTCCCAGTTCTTTGTCCAAGTCTAGAACTTTCCCGGAGAGCCTTCAGCACCAGCAGGCAACCGTATCTTGAACCCAAATAAACCCAGGACACCAAGAAGGAAGAAGACCACCTAGACGGACTCTATACACAGAAGACAAATGAGAATCGGCCCGATTGCAAAGACAATGGCTGATTTCCATGGACGTCACCAAAAGGTGCCCTTGCGCCACAGACGGCCGGCCAGAAATGCTCTCGGCCACTTTGGGCTTGGAGAGCCACGAGCCGTGCAGGACTCAGCCTCGGGTCGGGACAGCTGCTCTGGATGCCCCCAAGGGCTGGTGCTTGCTTGGATGCCGGCCCAGCCAGGAATGCGTCAGGCAGGCTCCCCTCCTCTCTGGGCCCCGCGGAGGCCCCTGCGTACCCCACGGCAAGACCCCCTTCTGATTTTACAGGTGCCTCTGGATAGGACAACCGGTGAATGGGTCCTGCAGGAGCATCTTTGCAACATGACCTCATGCTGCCTGCAAGCACCGCCAGCGCTGCAGTGATGAGTGGGTGCACACAGATGCACCGGGTTCCAGAAGCACACAAGAGGCACCCACGGTGTGGAGCACAACATGACCTGCTCCGGCCTCCATTTCTAACTGCTTGTGGGGAAGGCCACCTCGAGTCAACCCGGCTGGTTATCTGGGTTCAAACTCTGCTACAGCCCCGGGAGAGGCTCTCCTGCCAAGTCAGGGAGCCCGAAACCAAACTGGCCCTGAGTGGGCACAGACCCAAGAGGGAGGGAGGGAGGGAGGGAGGGCACAGCTGCACAGCTACTGAAAATCCAAGCCCAGAGATGAAAGAAGCACCTTGGGGGGGGGGGTCAGGAAACGCAGAGTGGAGCTAGGAGGGGAAAACGGGAGGGTGTCTCTTTGTCTCTGGCTGAGTTCATGTCCACCCAAGAGAGGCTTCTTTCCCAGATCTTCCCCCTGGGCCCAAGCTCAGTCCTGCACCCCAAGATGCCTTGGATGACAACTCTTGACTCTTCTCCATCTGTTGCATGCACACACACCACACGCACACGCAGGATTGCCTTGATTCCCCTGTCTCTTGGACGGTGCTGGGAAACAGGCCCTAGCATAAAGGAGCCACAGAGGACCACTTGATGCAACGCATCCCATCCGCAATTCACACATTACACCAATCTCACCGGTGCCTCACTGGTCCCAGCCATTGATATCCTGACTTGTCACACTCAATCCAACCAATCCAGAAAGATAACGGCTCTTCACACAACACACCTTGCCCGGTTACAGACTTAGCCAATGTTCTGGGTTTATTTCAAGGGCCGGCTGCACCCAAAAGCTAACCAAGATTAAAGCTAACCAAGGTTAGCATGTGATGTGGCCGTTTTTCAGCCCTAGAGGAAAAGCCCAATGGGCCAATTTGCCCACAGACTGGCCTGGGACTGGAAGGCCAGGAGTGAAGCTGGGACCCCCCTCCCCCACAGAGACTCCGATAGTGACAACTGACCCCCCCCCCCCGCAACTCCTGCCGGGCCCTCCAGTACTCTTGCAACGACTCATCCCAGGAAGGAGACCCCCTCGGAGGACCCGGACCCAACCGCCTTGCCCCGCCTCCATCGGGCAAGCGGCCCCCTCCGGCCCCCTCCCTCCGCGGGCTCTGGCGAGGAGGGGCGTGTCCCCCCCCGGGGCCCTCCGGGCTCACCCTTGACGGCTTCTCCGCGGTTGAGCTGGATCTCGCCCTCGCCCTGCGGCGCGTAGCTCTTGACCACGATGAAGCGGCGGCCGGGCACGGCGCTGTACAGCTTCTTCTTGGGGCCCCGCAGCGGAGCCGGCGCGGCGTGCGGGGTGTGCTCCACGCCCGGCCCGGCGCCCGGCGCCCCCCCAGGCCCGCTGCCGCTCCCGCCGGGGCTGTAAACGAAGACATAGGTTACGCTGCTGATGCCGGGCAGAGGCGGCGGCGGGGGGGCCATGGGCGCGGGCGGCGCGGGGCCTCGGCCGGGCCGGAGAGCGGAGGGGCGGCAGCGGGCGGGGACGGGGAGGCGAGCGAGCCGGGCGCGGCCTCTCCTTCGGCCCTCCGCCGGGGAACTCAGGCCATCGCGGCCGGCCGGGGGGGTCGCAGCCGCCGCCGCCGGGAGCCGCACCCGCAGCCCGCCGATGGGGGCCCTGCCGGGGCGCCGCCGGGGCGGTCAGGCTGCTGGGCGCCGTTACTGCTGCCGCTGCTGCCGCCTCCCGCTCCGGCCGGCGCCCTCTCCGACGGCCGCAGCGCCATGGCTCCCCCGCCGCCGCCGCTCCGGACCCCCGCCCGCCTCAGGGGCCGCTCGCGGGACGCTCAAGCCCGGACCGGCCCCGCCGCCGCCGCCGCCGCTGCTGGCCGCCCATGACGGCGGCGGGAGGCGCTCGCTCGCTCGCTCGGCTGCCGGCAGCACCGGCCGGGCCGCCCGCCTGCCTCGCCTCGCCGGCTCCGGCTGCCTCCCCCGGCCGCTGCCGCTCGCCAGCCGCTCCTCCCCTCGGCTGGGCGGGGACCCACCGGGCCGGCCCCCCGCCGCCCCCGCCCCCCCCCGCCTGCCCCCCCCCCGCGGACGGCGGACTCGGGCTGGCGGTCAGACGGAGGGGAGGGGAGGGGCGTCCTCCGCAGAGAAGCAGGCAGGCATTCGCCAGGCTCAGAGGCGAGCAAAAGCCCGGAGGGCGTCCCGCTCGCTCCAAGCCTCTGAGCCCACCCGCCGGCCACTCCCGAGCCCCCCATCCTCTACCCAAAAGCTTCCCCGAGGGCTTCGGCTGGCCAGCCTTGTGCGCTACAGCTGGCTTTCCTGGTGGCCCCCATCCCGCTTCGCCCAAACTCCTTTTTTAAAATCAGGCGGCCAGCTGGGATCTGCCCTTGATAATTGGGGGGGGGTCTCCCGATGCCCGAAGGAATGAAGGATGCCATGGCCTATTGGGACGAGCTGGGACCCCCTCCCCCTCCCCATCTCTTGTGGCAGTACAGAAGGTCCAACTCCCCCACAACCCTCTCTAGGCCTTTTCCAGTCCCCCTCAGGCTCTTCCTTGCCCCCTCCCCCCCGCAAACGACTTCCTTCCCTTCCACCCACAGCCCCCCCTCCTCCCCAGCACAGAACCCAATGGACAGCCTGGGTTGCTGCCCACCCCCCCAGCACCCACAAGGGTGACAACAGCCCTCTTAGGTCCTTGCAAGCACACACATGCTCTCCCCATAAGCACAAACCAGTCAGCCCATTAAGCCCAGTCTGCTCTGAGTCAGATTGGCTCATCTCCCCCGCTAACCTGCCCCCCCCAAGCCCCCAAGATGGCTTGGCTCTGCAAGAGGCAGCGAGTTCAACCCCCCCCCCCAGCATCGCCTGGTTGGGGGGAGGCAGAAAAATGGCCCAGGGCTTCCAGAAACCCTCTCCCCCCCCTGCCTGGCCTGCCACACACACACACACCCTGTCCCAAACTGACCAGCTCTGTCCATTGTAGGTCCAAACAGAACATGTCAGCCAAGGGTGGGTGGGGGAGGGGTGGCCCAGGTCCAAGGTGAGCCTGAAAGCCTGAATTTGTCTGTTCAGAAGAGAGGAAGCTTCTTGGATGAGAAGCAAAACGTTTTCAAAGAAAAACAAAACAAGAAAGTCCAGCTGAGTCCTTTTGAGGGACCTTTTGGGGAAATTATTCTTGGCTGACCCAACTGAGCAAGGATGCCAAAATCCCCCCTCCCCTAAAAGAGTCTCGGGTAATCCCACAGCACCCCCCAGATCCCCCCAACTCACCCAGAAGGGGACCCTATTAATAACAAATGCTTTAAGGTACAATGCAGCCATCCCTGTGGCCCTGCCCTCCGAAAAAAGGTAGCCCGAGAAAAAAACACAATTGCGAGTGTGAAGTTCACAAAAAAGGCGATTTTCCTGCAAGTACGGATCCTCCTTGACTTACAGCCGAGTATTTAAAATCAAAATAACACTAGAAAAGTGACTAATGATCAATCCTCACACTTACGACCATCGCAGCAAGATCAGCTGCTTGGCAACCAGGATGTATTTGAGCCGTGGTGGCACAGTGGTTAGAATGTAGTACTGCAGGGTACTTCTGCCGGCTGCCTGTAATTTGGGATTTGGGCGGCATACAAATCTATTTAAATAAATTTAAATAAATAAATTTAACAGTTTGAATCTCACCAGGCTCCAGGTTGACTCAGCCTTCCGTCCTTCCTTCCGAGGTGGGTGAAATGAGGGCCCAGATTGTTGAGGGCAAGAGGCTGACTCTGTAAACCGCTTAGAGGGGGCTGTGAAGCGCCATGAAGCGGTATAGAAGTCTACGGGCTGTTGCTATTTGCAAGGGCTGCGGTGCCCCTTAGTCATGGGTTTGCCATTTGCCACCTTCCCAGCTGGAAATCAGAGAAGCCAGATTTGCTTAAGGCCCGCATGATTCACTTAACAACTGCAGTGATTCATTTAACAACCCTGGCAAAAAAAGGTTGTAAAATCAGGACTGACTCACTTAACAGACGCCTTGGTTAGCAATGGAAATTCTGGTCAGAACCGTGGTCGTAAGTGTGGACTATTCTCCTGGGAGCTGCAGCCTGACTCCAATGCCCATAATCCATGTCCTGCCAAGTGCGGAGTTTTGGAAAAAGCACACACCTGTTCCACATCATTCCCCCCAGGTGAGAGGATGAGGATTGCAAAGCCAGAGGCCCTTAAAGAGACCCTCATGTGACCCAAAAACCTTTTCTTAGTGGAGCAACAGCTGAGGGACACACCCCTTTCATGGCCTACACAACACAACTGCTTTCACATAGATCACAACTCTCAATACTATACCTACTGAGGAGTATAGCAGTTGTAGCAAAACAACCAGAAAAAAATAAGTCATTTATTACTGATCATAACGCCACCCAACTCTGGATGGTATGCAGGTTAAAAACATAATTCAACAATAGGCCATAATAATAATAATAATTATTCTCTTTTAGAATAGAATAGAATTAGAATATAATTCTTTATTCTTTATTGGACACACAAGGAATTTGTCTTTGGTGCATATGCTCTCAGTGTATTAAGATGATTATAACTGGAAGAACGGTGCTGGAGAAGACTCAAACAATCAGAAAAGATTTGGAAGGGACCATGAAGGTCTTCTAGTCCAATCCCCTGCTCAAGCAGGAGACCTAGTATACCACTTCAGACAAATCATTGTCCAGTCTCTTCTTAAAAACCTCCAGTGATGGATCACAACTTCTGAAGGCAAGCTCTTCCACAGGTTAATTGTTCTCATTGTTAGGAAGTTTCTCCTTAAAATTCTCTTAATTTTCTTGAGAGTCCGTTGGATTGCAAGGAGATCCAATCAGTCGATCCTAAAGGAAATCAACCCTGTTCTTTGGAAGGACAGACCTGGAAGCTCAAATACTTTGGCCACCGAATGAGAAGAGAGGACTCCTTGAAAAGACCCCGAAGGCTCCTTGGTGCTCTCTGAGCTTGGTGGTTTTCTTGTGGACGTTTCATGACCCAAACCAGTAACCTTATCAGTGTTAGTCACTAGTACTGATGAGGTTACCAAGTTGGGTCATGCAATGTCTGCAAGAGAACAACCAAGCTCAGAGAACACCAAGGACCCCACAATCCTCCTCCTCCTCCTCCTCCTCTCTGCAACCTCCCCTTCCTTCTAGCACCGATGATGTTACTTAGTTGGGTCATGAAACATCTGCAAGAGAAGCTCAGAGAGCACCAAGGACCCTCCTATCAACCCTGAGCTACAAATATTCTCCTTTATTAAAGACCCTGATCTTGGGGAAGGAAGGAAGAAGGGGAGGGCAGAGGGGATGGTTAGATTGTGTCATCAACACAATGAACATGAAATTTGGACAAACTGGGAGACTGTGGCAGATTGCCAGCCATTTGCACCCACAACAACAGTGGGAAAACAGCTTAAATGTTCTTTGTGGTACAATTCCTTCTTTCTGCGAGGCCCGTTGTTCCTGCTACCGTGTTCCTCCTCCTTAATCTGGGCTCCTCCACAAGTCCAATCGCTTCCTCAGAGCTGCACAAGCCGCTTCCTCTTGGCAGGAGAAAGAAAGGGCAGCGGGAATCCCAAGCGCCTCGCAGAAAACCAAGGTGGAAATGTTGCGGGGAGGCCAACACGGAGGATGAACAATGCAGATTTAGGCGGATTAGATGGTCAAAATTGTCGTTGTCGTTATGGCACACTTCTTGGTCCATGGGTTGTCAAAAGGAACCCTCAAGTCTGAACACTTCAGAAGCTGTAGGTGATTCATCACTGGAGGTTTCCAAGAAAAGATTGGACAACCACTTGTCTGAAATAGTATAGGGTTTCCTGCCTAAGCAGGGGGTTGGACTAGAAGACCTCCAGGGTCCCTTCCAACTCTGTTATTTTATTCTACGCCCGTTTTCATTTTAAAATCAGTTCCATCTTTATTTGAAAAATAACTCTATGTTGTTTATCTTTTGCTGTTTGTTTGCTTTTGGCATTGAGATCAGAAGAAAAGAAAAGAAAAGTGCTGGAAAAGTCAGCAGCACCTTCTCCGCATGGAGGAATTTATCTGAAAGGCCAGGGGAGAGAACAGAAGACAAGATAAATGGGCCTTTTTGGTCTTCAGTTGGCACTTCAGAAACAAATGTGAAGGGAAAAAAGATGCTCTGAATTTTCAACAGCTTATCTGTTTCCAGTTGATAAGCCGACTTCATAAAGAGCCGCTAATTGTGCAAATATTTAGATCCAAAAGCTCCCGTGTGAAGGGGGGGGGGGGCGAAACAGGTGCCCCAAGGGCAGGTCTCCAAGTCGGGTTCCCTGCATGTGCACGAACATCAGTGTGAAGCGCATTACAGGCGCAGGTCTTCAATTTACAACCATTCAATTAGTGACTGTTTGAAGTTACAACGGCACTGAAAAAAGTGACTTATGACCATTTTTCCACACTTAACTGTTGCAGCAAGAGGTGACATGGCAGCCCTGTTCCAGAGGTGGGTTTCAGCAGGTTCTGACCAGTTCTGGAGAACCGGTAGCGGAAATTTTGAGCAGTTCGGAGAACCGGTAAATACCACCTCTGACTGGCCCCACCCCCATCTATTCTCTGCCTCCCGAGCCCCAACTGATCAGGAGGAAATGGGGATTTTGCAGTAACCTTCCCCTGGAGTGGGGTGGGAATGGAGATTTTATACTATCTCCATTCCCCTGCCACGCCCACCAAGCCACGCCCACCAAGCCACGCCCACATAACTGGTAGTAAAACAAATTGAATCCCACCGCCCTGTTCTAGTATTAGAGGGGCTTCCCCAAAGAAGAGGGGATTGAGTTAGTCTCCAAAGCCCCTGAAGGCAGGAGAAGAAGCAACAGATGGAAACCAACCAAAGAGAGATTCAACCTGGAACTAAGGAGGAATTTCCTGACAGTTAGAACAATTAATCAGTGGAACAACTTGCCTCCAGAAGTTGTAGGTGCTCCACCACTGGAGTTTTTTATGAAGAGATTAGACAGCCACTTGTCTGAAGTGTGTAGGGTTTCCTACCTAAGCAGGGGGTTGGACTAGAAGACCTCCAAGGTCCCTTCCAACTCTGTTATTCTCTTCTATTCTATACAGGGGATATTAGAGTCCCACCTGGGGAGGGAGACGGCAGATGTCTAAGCCAATTTTAGAAAAGGCCAAGGGACAGGAGACATTGATTACTGTTGACATTTGCTAAATAATTGAAAAAGCCCAAGAATACCAAAATGAAATCAATATCCACTTCACCGATTTGACAAAGGCCTTCATTTGCATTGACCGTGTTAAGGGCTGGAATATTCTTAGGAAAATGGGAATCCCAGATCTTCTCGGGGTCCTCCTGAGAAGCCTGCACAGTACCCGGGGGAAGAAGCCACAGCCTGGAGGCAGCGTGGTCAAACCCACAACGGTCTTGGGGTCCACGAAGGAATGAGGGAAGCCCGTGGGTGCTCTCATTATTTCTTCAGTCTATATGCTGAATATACTGTATATTAAGGGGAGCTGAACTGGAAAAAGACAAGTATGGTTTAAAACTGGAGGAAGAAGAAACGTTAATATTCTGAGCCATGCTGATCGCTCTACCTGACGGTCAAGGATCTGCCGGCCAGAGTTATAAAAATTAAGGTGCAAAATGAAAAAAAAATAGAAGGGCCTAACGTTATATCTACAGCCAACGAGTAACAACAGGTCTGTTATAACCAGCCTGAGATTTGGGAGTGAAGATACCGAAAGGCGGGAGAGCTTCTGCCCTATAGGATCCACCATCCATGGGGAATATCGGAGTAGAAACGGGGAGTTTGTGAGTTCTAGTCCTGCCTTGGGCACGAAGCCACTGGGTGACCTTGGGCCAGTCACTTTCTCTCAACCCTAGGAAGGAGGCAATGGCAAACCGCTTCTGAGAAACCTTGCCAAGCGAAGTTTGTCTGGGGCATCTCCAAGAAACAGGCGCCATTGGAGGGAAGGGGGAGAAAGGACACCAAGCGCCAAAGAACAAAGAGCCAAGAAATACGCCACAGCCTGGCACTGGGTGGAGCGGGCACGAAGGCCTGGGGAAGACCTTCAGATGCCATGGGGCCTTAACCTCCAAAGCTCAGAATCGGACAAGCCGTGCTATTCCCGGTCAGGCTCCATGGATGCTGAAGAAGCAGGAAAGGCAGAGTACAGGCAATCCTCCGTTTACAGCAGTTCGTTTAGTGACCGATCAAAGTTACAACATCACGGGAAAAAGTGACTTATGACCATTTTTCACACTTGCAACCATTACAGCATCCCGGTGGTCACGTGATCAAAATTCGGAGGCTTGGCAACTGGCATGGACTTATAACGGTTGCTGTGTCCCAAGGTCACATGATCCCCTTTTGCGACCTTCCGACAAGCAAAGTCAACGGGGAACCCTGATTCACTTAACAACCCTGTCACTAACTTAACAACTGCAGTGATTCGCTTAACGACTGTGGAAAGAAAGGTCGTAAAATGAGGCAAAGCTCACTTAACAAATCTTCTCACTTAGTAACATAAATTTTGGGCTCAATTGTGGTCGCAAGTCGGGGACTACCTGTTATTGTTGCCTTTGAATTCTGACCTTGAAGACGATTACTGGGAACTGTCCATGGGATCCACAGAAAACAGAATTAACAGAATAACGGAGCTGGAAGGGACCTTGGAGGTCTTCTAGTCCAACCAACCAAGCAGGAGACCCTCTCCCATTTCAGACAAGTAGTTGTCTAATCTCTTCTTAAGAACCTCCAGGGTTGGAGCCCCCACAACTCCTGGAGAGAAGCTGTTCCACGGGTTGATTGTCCCCCCTGTCAGTCAAGTATCTCCTTATGTCTAGGTTGCTTCTCTCCTTGATGAGTTTCCACCTGTTGCTTCAGGCGCTTTGGAGAATAGGTTGGCCCCCTCTTCTTTGGGGCAGCCCCTCAAACCCTCCTGGAAGACTGCCACCATGTCCCCCCTAGTCCTTCTCTTCATTAGACAACCCCAATTCCCGCAGCCGTTCTTCCTAGGTTCTAGTCTCCAGGACTTTTATCGCCTCCGTTGTTCTTCTCTGCTCTCTTTCCAGAGTCTCAAGACCTTCTGAGGAGAGGCAGAAGCCCAGATCCTCGAGGCCAAAGGCTGGTAGACCAGGAACCTTGCACAAGCCCATCTTCATTTCATCCCAGCCTCCCACTCCTCGATCCACGGAGTTGCAGGGATAACAGGGCAGCCAAACAGAGGGCAATCAATGCCAGCATTCAAACAAGGGGCCCGTTGACGGCTCTTAATGGGCAAGCAAACATAGATCAGTGCCAGGTTGATGAAGTGCCTTTTCTGCCTGCAGAAAGGAACATTTTAAGAGGTCTCCTGCTGCAGCCCGGCCTTTCAACAAAGCCACAGAGAGCAGAGCAAGCGTCAGCGTGCAGAGGGGACAAGACAGAGGCCGTTGCCCAGAAGGACAATGCAGAGGAGGAGCAAATAACCTGGATCTAAGATGGCCAGAAAGGACTAAACTAGGAATCGCTCTGGGGAGACGGGAAGGAAATGCAAGAGGAGTTTACACCATAGTTTAAAGTCAGCAGGCTGTAGCCCCAGAGAGACCCCCAGGGGGATCCCACCATCCGAACCAAGCAGAATGAGCTGCCTTTTCTTGCCTGGGACAATGCAGGTCTCTTCTGCCGGATGGCTGTAGGACTCCGAGACCATCTTCCCCAACCTGGGAAAGGCATTTCTGCACCTCCCTTGTGCTAACCCTCCTCCTGTCGCCCCCCCCCCTTTCTCCAAGTGGCACATTTACACCTTCCGGCTTCCCTGAGTAAGATTGTGGTGCAGGTGGCCTTCGGGGGTCTCGCGAGGCTCATTTCAGACTCAGCCTGGTTGGAAGCCCCCTGCCAGCTGCTGCTCTCCCTCCTGAGCGCTGCACAAGCCCCCCTCCTCCCTGCAAGGGCCTGGGAAGGAAAAGGGGGGCAATAGGCCACACCGTGTGAGGGACACCCCCCCTTCCTCAGCCGCCAGGCAGCAGGGGGGGGGATTCTCCACCTGGTGCCTTCCAGCTGGGCTCAGCCCCTGCTCTGAATGCCCAGCTGGCCGATGTGGAGACATCCTGCACTTGGGGGGGGTCTACCTTGGATGGGCACAACACCCCCATTTCCTGGAATGCAAATGCCTAAAACTGCTCCCCACATCCTCTTTAGCCCCCCACCCACCCAATGGATTACGTCTTTGTTCAATTGGCTGATAAAGAGGCAGTCCTCAACTGAGCAACTGAGCCCAGCATTTCTCCTGCTGAGGAGCTTTTAAGTGAATTTTGTCCCATTTTACGGTCTTTCTTGCCACACTTGTTAAGGGAATCACTGCAGTTAAGTTAGGAACACGGTCATTAAGTGAATCTGGCCTCCCCATTGACCTTGGTTGTGGAGGACCGCACGTGTGTGTGTGTGTGTGTGTGTGTGTGTGTGTGTCTATATATCTATATCATTGTCTATCTATCTGTCTATCTTTCTATCTATCATCGTCTGTCTGTCTGTCTGTCTGTCTGTGTCTGTGTCTGTCTGTCTGTCTGTCTGTCTGTCTCTGTCTCTCTCTCTCTCTCTCTCTCTCTCTCTCTCTCTCTCTCTCTCTCTCTCTCTCTCTCTCTCTCTCTCTCTCTATCTAATCTATCTCTGTGGGGGGGGAGATGGGGTTAGCCAACGACCCCTGTGGGTTTAAGTTCTCCTTGGACGCCCCGTTTGTCCTTCTGAATTCAGCACCAGCGCCGGACACCACCCTGACCTGGGTAGGTCTGGAGAAGACCCCCTGGGCCCTTGTTTCAGTGCCGTCACAGCAGTCATTAAACAGATGTTATTAAGTGAGGACCACCCGTGTCTGTGCGTTTCTTTTCACTTATTCACATTTAATCCTCTAAGGCCCTTGCATAATAGATCGCGAAGCCCTGAGGCACGCTGTACAAATATCACCGTGTCAGAATAACACATGTTCTAAAAATGGGGAGTTTGGAGCAATGAATGGCCTGTATGACTAGACCTGACAGTATGTTAAAGTATTGATCGAGTTTTATATTAACATTTTATGGACGGAGTCTTAGTTTCTACAAACGTTACTTACTTATTCATCATCCTATATATCTTTTTCTAGAGCTACTATATTTGTGCTTGTCCTTTATTATATCTTTCTGTTGTTTTATATATATATATATATATATATATATATATATATATATATATATGTATGTATGTATGTATGTATGTATGTATGTATGTATGTATGTATGTATGTATGTATGTATGTATATACACACACACACACACACACACACACACACACACACACACACACACATATATATATATATATATATATATATATATATATATATATATATATATATATATAAAATATATAATAATTTTTTTAAAAAAACAATGCCTATAATGGCTTGTTGCATATGTGTTCCACCTTCTTTCCAAGTTGAAGTCTCTAGTCCCCAAAACAGTTCCTCTCCCCAATTGAGTCAGACCATGGAGTCTAGATCAATTCAATTCAATTCAGAATAGAGCTGGAAGGGGCCTTGGAGGTCTTCTAGTCCAACCCCATGCTCAAGCAGGAGACCCTATACCATTTCAGACAAGTGGCTGTCCAATCTCTTCTTAAAAACCTCCAGTGATGGAGCAACTACAACTTCCAGTGGCAAGCTGTTCCACTGGTTAATTGTCCTCATTGTTAGGAAGTTTCTCCGCAGTTCCAGGTTGCTTCTCTCCTTGATCAGTTTCCATCCATTCTTTCTTGTCTTGCCTTCTGGTGCTTTGGAGAATAAGTTAACCTCCCTCTTCTTTGTGGCAGCCCCTCAAATATTGGAAGACTGTTATCATGTCACCTCTAGTCCTTCTTTTCTCTAGACTAGCCAAGCCCAGTTCCTGCCACCGTTCTTCATATGTTTTAGCCTCCATCCCCTTAATCACCCTAGTTGCTCTTCTCTGCGCTTTTTCCAAAGTCTCAACATCTTTTTTGTAATGTGGTGACGAAAACGGGATGCAGTGTTCCAGGTGTGTCCTTACTAAGGCTTTATAAAACGGTACTAATATTTCACGTGATTTTGATTCTATGCCTGTGTTTATACAACCAAGGACTGTATTGGCCTTTTTTGCTGCTGCCGCCACACACAGCTGGCTCATGTTTAAGGGATCTGTTGTGGTCTGCCAGCGGCCTGCGGAGCTGGCAGCAGAGTCGGACAGCAAGGAGGCTGGGGAGGAACATGGGCCAGGCCTGGAGTCAGGAGAAGGCTCTGTGTCGGAGGCAGGGATCCAGCCCGGGCCATCTGGGAGGTCTGTCCCGACTCCAGAGCCTCCAGAGGCTGACATGAGTGAGGCAGAGGAACAGGGGGAGTCTGTTCTCAATGCCTGGGGCCAATGATTTTAATACAACACCGATCATTCTTGGCCCCATGAATGATTTATTGTATGGGTTTTTAAATTGTGGTTTTTAATGTTTTTTAATGTTTTAATATCTATTGTTTTTAATGCTTTTTATATTTGTTGTTGCATGTGAATTTTTACTGTTATGAGCCGCCCAGAGTCTCTGTGGAGTGGGCGGCATACAAATGCAACTAATAATAATAAATAATAAATAAAATAAAATAAATAATGCACGAATGTGCAGAGCTGCCAGAAGCCAAGAACAGTTACAGAGGAGAAGGGCTACTCGGGAGTAAGGCTTGGAGATAATTGGCCCCTCCCATAGCCTATATAAGTGGAGCACACGGAAGTGCTCATCGCAGGAAGCAACTTTGTTCAACTCATGTTATTTCAGTTCGGACTCCGTGTTTCTGTTTGGCCTTGCCAAACAGTTTCTTGCTAATTGGTCTTTGGCAATTTGTCAAGAAAGACAAAGGTTCGTGTGCTTATCTGTCTTTCCCTGAAAGACTGTTGTCGGACTTGTTATCATTGTTTGGGACTTATTATGGCTGTGAATGATAATAATTCACAGCCGTTAAAATAAAAGAGGTTTTTGGGACGCCGTTTGTGCTGTATTATTTGATCAGGAAGCCTAGGTCAGAACAGGATCATCCACTAAGACTCCAATGTCCCTCTCGCAGTTACTGATTTTGAGCCAGGCTTCGGCTAGTCCCGTGATTGTGAACCTATGGCACACGTGCCACAGGTGGCATGCAGAGCCCTCTCTCTGGGCACGCGAGCCGTCGCCCCAGTTCAGCTCCACCGTGCATGCACATGCGCCTCCTGCCGCCCAGTTGGTCGTCAGGTCTCTGCCGCGCATGTGCGGGGGAGGGGTATGTGGGGGGACTGCACGTGCATGTACAAGGGTGGGGCAAGTGCGGGGGTGCATGCACGGGGGCAGGCGCATGTGGGGTGTGTGTGCGTAGGGGGCGCACATTGCATTTTGAGGGTTCGGGCGGGCACACGCGCATTCACGCTTTTGACCCTCGGTCCAGAAAAGGTTAGCCATCACTGGCCTAGTCTATACTTTCAAGATCTTTCTGGATCCTAAGCTTGGCTATTCCTGCCAGCTTAGTGCCATCTGCAGATTTGATGAGTTCCCCTTCTATTCCCTCATCTAAGTCATTTGCGAAGGTATGTTCATAATCCCTGGTGTTCAACAAGATAAATTGAAGGCCTGGAATGTCCACCCTTGGCAATTTTAAGACCTGTGGACTTCAACTCCCAGAATTCCCCAGCCAACCATGCTTAAAATCACCCAGCCAAATAAGGCTTAAAAACAGCAGGAAATTGAGCAGCAGAGGGATTTTGCAGACCTCCTGACCTGGATTGCTATTGAGGCTACATCTTTCCCTCCTTTGGTACCCGCCAGATGTCTCTGAGCATACAGGCTGGGGATGATGGGAGGCAGACTTCCCATTTCCCTAATTTGGTATCCTCCAGATGTCTCTGAGCACACAGGCTGGGGATGATGGAAGATGGACTACCTGTTTCTCTAATTTGGTATCCTCTACATGTCTGAACACACAGGCTGTGGATAATGGGAAGCCTGATTTAAGTGGGGGAGTTTCAGAGGGGGAAAACAGCCTCCTTGCTAGAGGCAGAAACCTTCTCAGGAGGCCAAAACCCACAGCTGGGGGAGACTCTTCCACACCAGCTCAGCCCACCAATGTAATGGGAAGCGTCACCCCCAGCAACCCCCCCCCCCTTATTTCCTGGAGGTGCCCAGTGAGCTCCTCCTGGAGGCTGGAGTGCCTTCCTCTCATTTTACAACTCGTGTGCCCGTGTGCAAGAGTCTGCCAGCCTTTGAAGCCGGTTTGACGGCTCAGGGATAATGAGCTGCCTGGGATGTTGGCGCTGCCGGCTCCCTGCTCCTCCCGGGAGGATGCGGTTGCTAAGCGAGGGAGAGGAAGGCTCCGCATGGCATCATCCAGGACTGGAAAGACACATCCCAGCAAGGGGGCTCTGCACGGCTCACTGGGGGCTCCAATTCAGCTGCACCCGCAGGAACGGCCAAACCAGTGGTGGGATTCAAATATTTTTACTTTCGGTTCTGTGGACGTGGCTTGGTGGGCTTGGCGTGGCTTGGTGGGCGTGGCTTGGCAGGGGAAGGATACTGCAAAATCCCCATTTCCTCCTGATCATCTGGGACTCGGGAGGCAGAGAATAGATGGGGGCAGGGCCAGCCAGAGGTGGTATTTACCGGTTCTCCAAACTACTCAAAATTTCCGCTACCGGTTCCCCAGAACTGGTCAGAACCTGCTGAATCCCACCTCTGGGCCAAACTCCGAGGACCCCAAGCCGGCACGGGGATGTGTGACTCCTTGCCACCTGTACAGCACTAGCCCTTAGACTTCTATACCGCTTCACAGTGCTTTTACAGCCCTCTCTGGGCAGTTGACAGAGTCAGCCTCTTGCCCCCAACCATCTGAGTCCCCATTTGACCGACCTTGGAAGGATGGAAGGCTGAGTCAACCTGGAGCCTGGTGAGATTCGAACTCCAGGCTGTGGGCAGAATCAGCCTGCAATGCTGCCCCGCAACCACTGAACCTGGGTGGGCTTCCTCATGTACAAGGGTGGGGAGGCTTGGTCCAAGAAGGAAGAGTAGGCCATCAATTTACATGTAGTTCTCGACTTATGACCACAATTGAGCCAAACATTTCTGTTGCTAAGTGAGACATTTGTTAAGTGAGTTTTGCCCCATTTTACAACCTTTCTTGCCACAGCTGTTAAGTGAATCACTAAACAATTGTTAACTGAGTAACACGGTTGTTAAGTGAATCCGGCTTCCCCCTTGACTTTGCTTGTCAGAAGGTCTCAAAAGGGGATCATGTGACCCCAGGACACTGTGACCATCATAAATGAGACAGTAGCCAAATGTCCAAATTTTGATCACGTGACCACAAGGATGCTGCAACAGTCATAAGTGCGAGACCCGGTCATAAGTCAGTTTTTTCATTGCTGTTGTTTGCTAGGGCCTGGTTTTGCCAAAAACTGGAAGCAAATGCCAATGTTCAGCAAAACTGTCATAAAAAGAGTTCCCATGACTTCGTGATGTTGCGGTTTGCTGAATACCTGACATGCGGACATGTGGCCATGGGGGAGGGCGGGGAGGGCTGTCAGAATTTCAAGTCCAGGTGTTAAGTACCTTCAGGCAGTCTGTTGTAACTTCAAACAGCCGCTAAGCAACTGGTCATAAGTTGAGGAGTACCTGCAATTGTCCAAGGGCCCCAATCTGAAGACTTGAGAAGGATGCTGTGGCCCTCACAGCCAGCTCTTAAAGGCCACCTCGACTTGAATGAAAAGACAGGAGTTTCAGCCACGAGTGGTGGGGAAATTCTCTGCTCCATCGCTCCACGTATTCCATCCCCATTTATTGTCCGCACTCCCCTGGTCTTCCCAGGCCCAACCTGCCTTTAATGTCCACAACCTCTTTACAAGCTTCACCTCTACATTATACTTTATCATTTAGGTTTATAATTAAATATACTGTACATATATTTAATTTAATATATGATGAAGAACGTTTACAGGAATTGGGTATGTCTAGTCCAGTGAAAAGAAGGACCAGGGGTGACATGGTAGTAGTCTTCCAATATCTGAGGGCCTGACGCAAAGAAGAGGGGGGGGGTCAGCCTATTCTCCAAAGCCCCCCCCCCCGAAGGCAGGACAAGAAGCAACAGATGGAAACTCATCAAGGAGAAGCAACCTAGAACTAAGGAGGAATTTGCTAACAGTGGGGACAATTAACCCGTGGAAGGGCTTCCCTCCAGAACTTGGAAGCTCCAACACTGGAAGTTTTTAAGAAGAGATTGGCCAGCCATTTGTCTGAAATGGTATAGCTTTTCCTGCTTGAGCAGAGGGTTGGACTAGAAGACCTCCAAGGTCCCTTCCAACTCTGTTATTCTGTTCTGTTCTTTTCATCTCTGATCCCTCCTTCTACTGATAGAGAGGATGCAGCCCATGGCTAATTCGGGCCAATTAATGCCACATTTCACAGCCACGGGAGCAAGCAGACAACCAAGAAAACCTCCCAGATTCCCGTGACTTTCCCTCTATTGGAGACCAATAAGGCATTCGTTTTTCAGAAGATTGTGATCCCCAAGGATGGGGGGCGCACCCATAAAACACCAGCCTCTCTAGGCTCCGCTCAACCCTTTGTAAAGCCTGGCTTCACAGCCTCTGCCAGCTGGGACAAATGAGCCAAGAGAAGAACATCCAGTCCTTCCCCAGCCTTGTCCCAAGCATCCTTCCCCTTCATGGCCAGAATTAGCAAGGGCACAAGATCAGAGGGAAGGGGACAGATGTTAAAACCACTGGTGCAAAATAAGAGGGAAGCTCCTGAGAACCCCTCTGTCAGCCTTGCACAGGATAACAGAGGTGGAGGGGACCTTGGAGGTCTTCTAGTCCAACCCCCTGCTCAGGCAGGAAAGCTTTTACTATATCAAGACAAATGGCTGTCCAATCTCTTCTTAAAAGCCTCGGGTGTTGGAGCTCCCACAACTTCTGTCCCACTGATTAACTGTTCTCACTGCCAGGAAATTTCTCCTTAATTCTAGGTTGCTTCTCTCCTTGATTAGTTAATGGATTCATTTCCATCCTTCTTGTCCTGCCTTCAAGTGCTTTGGAGAAGAGGTGGACCCCCTCTTCTTTGGGGCAGCCCCTCAAATATTGCAATACTGCTATCATGTGCCCCCCCCCCAGTCCTTCTCTTCACTAGACATACCCAGTTCCTGCAACCGTTCTTCCTATGTTTTAGCCTCCGGTCCCCTAATCCTCTTTGTTGCTCTTCTCTGCACTCTTTCTAGCACTTTAGTTTAAGGAACAGAATAAAATGTAACCGAAAGAAGATCAAGTTCTTCCTTTACCTCACAACAGCTCCATCAGGTGCCTCTCCAAAGCCCAGAGACTGCCACATCCGTGCCTGGACATGCCAGGGACCAGTATGCTGCTCCCCCCACTCCACTAATCCTCCCCCTCTTAATATGGCACCAGCCCCACTGGTTGCCCCCCCCTTCCTGGGACCAGGCAAATGCCAGAGGAGTCACTGGTGAGGGGCATGACTAACGTCTGGCGTGCGTGTCAACTTCTGTTAGGGACGCTCCTTTTCCCGTTTCTGATTTCATGCCTTTAATTTATTCCTCTTCTTTTGGCTTATTTCTTGTCGCTACCTTCGTAACATCACAGCCACTTAGAGCCGGTTGTCTGAAGCCGCCAAATGACAATTGAAATTAAACTCATGTCCTGGGATGGTTGTCTGAACAAGGGAGAGTGGCCAGCTTGAAGGGCTCTCCTTGGGAAGTGTTGAGGGTCCCTCACATGGGACCCTGGGATGGGGGCAGGGAGGTTGTCTTGCTCCCTGGAAGAAGAGACACCCCCAGGCAGAGGAGGGTTCAAATACACTCAACCTTTCAACCAAAGCCTTCAAGTAGCTTCTTCTAGCACAAAAAGGAAGATGAGCCAAGAGAGTCAATGGCTAGTCTATTAAAAAGAAGGACCAGGGGGGACATGATAGCAGCCTTCCAAAATTTGAGGCGGTCCACCTATTCTCCGAAACACCTGAAGGCAGGACAAGAAGCAAAGGAAGGGAACTAATCAAGAAGAGAAGCCGCCTGGAACTAAGGAGGAATTTCCTGACAGTGAGAACAAGTAATATGGTGGAAGGGCTTCCCTTCAGAAGTTGTGAATGCTCCAACACGGGAGGCTTTCAAGAAGAGATTGGACAGCTATTTGTCCAGAATGTATAGAGGGTCTCCTCCTTGAACAGGGGGTGGGACTAGAAGACCTCCAAGGTCCCTTCCAACTCGGTTGTTCAATTACGGCTGCAGGTCAAGAACTACCTATACAGACTTTGTGGGCAGGCCTGTCTGTTGGAACGGCCTCCCCTGAGACCCAGATGGGCTTGGCCCTGCTAGCCTTCCATAAAATCTTGAAGACCTGTCTTCTCCCTCTGGGGCTAACAGAGGCTGACCTGGGAGGTGGTGGGACTGATTGCAGATCTTTTAGAGGCCTCAGCTCCCAGGCCGTGCAGTTTTTAGGATGCCTTGCTTTGACGTTTCATGCCATGTGTTCCCCAGATCATAAGACAGACATTGGTCAACACAGCCTATGAATCCATCCCTCCATCCACCCACCCACCCACCCAAACTGAGCCAAAACAATCCACCAAGCAGAAACGTGGCACAGACCCCACCACCTGCTTACAAAAGCCAAACATTTGGAAGGCAGAAACCTCCATGCAGCCTTCAAACCTGTCAGCTCTCTTCCCACCGCAGACCCAGGAGAGCCTCAGTCTCCTCGTCTCAGCTCTTACTGGATCACTGCAGATGAAGCCGCCTTGATCTGCTTTCAGATCAAGCCAAACCCCGTGTTGTCCTTTCCTGAGGACCGCTATGACCAGGTTGCACAAGGGAACCCCCCCCCAGCTTCCCTTCTCATGGCCCTCTGTAGTGCAGCTGTCGCTGGGCCTTCCCTACCTCTGGTCTGCTGGAGGCAACCAACCTCCTTGGCCTGTTGGCCAAGCAGGAGAGCAGTGGTGGGAAGGGGAGGAGGAGGCGGAGGGGGCTGGAGGGAGGGAAGAAGGGAGACAGGAGGGCTCCAGCAAGGAAGAGAGTAGGTGGGGACAAGGAAGCCTCTAGAGGAGAGGGAGAAAGGGGTGGGGGGTGGGGAAGCCCCAGAAGAGAGTCAGTCCCAGGTCCAGAAGCTGGAAAAAGTCCACCCATCTAACTGGATCCCTTTTAGCTGCTTCCCACTCAGCCAGCCCAGCACACAAACTTGATCCGGTCATGAGCAAAAGGCCAGGAACCACATCTGAAAGTCCAATTAAACTGATTTATTGCCTTGGCGCAGGAATCGTCTCAACTAACGGTCAACAGCTACTAGGAGTCAGTTGACTAGGAGTCAGACAAGGGGAGTCAAAGGGATTCATGGTGGGTTGGATTTAGTACATTTGTGGCTACGTAGAGATTCTAGACTTTTCCCTCTTTTGACTCCGGCTCCAGGTTCTGCTTCTCCTACAGTTGCTGCCTCCTGCTCCTTCCAAACGGAGCATGGTCTTGGTGCTTTCATCCCTTCCTTTTGCTTCTTCTCCTTCCCTCTCTCCTTCAAGGGCTGGAATCTGTATTTTTTCTATAACCAGAGGACTCTGCTGGAGATAGTTTGGTCCACCGAAACGGAAAGAAATGTGGCATGGCATCTCTGCAGCCCAGACTTGGGAATCAGCTGTCTTACCAAAGGGGCATAGGACCTCTGCCAACCTTCACCCACATTGGTATGGGCTGGAGCATTGCAAGCCTCGCTTGGGGCATAGGCCCATTTCTTTTCTGATGGTTCCCCCTGGTTGAGGGGTTCTTTGTCGCTGAGGGTCTCATCAATGTCAAACGCCTCCACAGAAAACCTGAATATTGCATGGGTCAGGAGGAGGGCTGAGAAGATACCTACAGCTCACATCCTGGACATATTCTGTTTTCTCTCCTCAGGATGGCGCTACAGAGCATTGCACTAGACACAGGGACAATTTCTTTCCTTGTGTCATCCCTCTGCTGAACATCGAATTCTCACAGTGCTGTGAGAATGTCAAGGGTCCCTGTTTCCTAGCTTTATTGCTAACAGGCCAAGTATCTTGGCTGTTGCAGGAGAAGAGACGGCAGAATCTAGGGATGGAGTTAAAGGAGGAATCAGCCTAGAATCCCTATGTAGCCACAAGCAACCTTGAATTCCATTGCCCTCACCTAACTCCCAGGAGGGCTAACCGTTAGTTGAGAAGATTCCTGCGCTGAGGCTTTTAGCAACAAATCATTTGAAGTGAACCTTCCCATGTAGATCTGATCTTTTGTGCCTGAGCAGCTGTGCTATGTATATTTATTTTGGACTGTTTCAAAATGATTTTAGTCTTTTAATTGCTGTATTTTTTTTGAACTGTAAACTGCCTAGAGTCATTGATTGTGATGGGCAGCTGTAGAAATTGGATACATAAATAAAACAAAAAGGCAGCAACTCTGACACAGCCGCCCCCGCCAAGAAAATGAGCTCATCGCTCTCCCCCCACCCCAACCAGGCTGGAGGAGGTGAGACTTGCACCCAACACATCTGAAGAACATCAACTTGAAATGAGAGAAGCATCTCGGGAGCAGGAGAGAAGAGGCAGAACGGCCTTTACCCAAGAGTAGCCTGCCTTGAAGGCCCCCCGTGGGTGAGGCGGCCCCAAACACAATGGGTCAGGACCCAGTTGGACACACAATGTCACTCGCCATTCATCCACAGGACCCAAAGGGTAACGGCTGACCACTTTGTCCCACCTGGCTTTCCTTTCTGGAAAATTGGGTGCCTCTTCCTAGAAGTGGGGTGGAGTCCCCCCCCATCCCACCCCCAAAGCCCCTGAGAAGGAATCCTCACCCATCTTCCAGAATCCACCTTCAAACCAACAGCAGTTCAGCTAGGAGAGGGAGGCCAAGCAGCCCTGCCTGCGGGAGGGATCTGGGGGTCCAGCCGGCTCCCTCCAGCACCCCAGAACTCCAGGATAAGGGACTAGGTAGGATTCCAAGAACGTCAAACTTCTGGTTGGGGGAGATGCCCAGATTGGTGGCTTGTGGCTTAAGTGCAAACCAAGATTGACTATTGCCTCCAGCTACCTTCAGCCAGTCAGCAAACCAGCTGTGAGTCAGCGGAGGAATGTTTAAGGAGAAGAGAAGAGTCAGGAACCTGGTGCGAAAGTTTCATAAGGTTTGAAGGCTTCTCTAAATCTTTGCTCCTCAAGCTTCGGGCAGACCTTCCAACTTCCTTCCAGCCAGAAGGACAATGCAGCCGCAGCTCCACCCAGGCAGAAGAGGCTGACCCCACTCCCCTGGCAAACAACCCAAGTTTTAACCCACTAACCAGGATCAAACCCAGACACCACCAACCCACCAAGAATGGGACTCTTGTGCTCGAGTCCAATCGTCCCCAGGGGGTGCTGTCACTGCTTGCGGCTGCACAGTCCAGAAGTTATGGGAACAGTCCTCCCCCCACCTCCAATAGGGGGGGGCAAAGAGAGGGGAAGCTCCTTGGCGCAAAGCTTCTATCATCCCCTATAGGACCAGGGACAAAGAATCACAGTCTCTTAGAACCACTGTGCTGTGGTGGTAAAGGTGCTGGCTTAGAAACCGGAAGGCTGTGAGTTCTAGTCCTGCCTCGGGCATGAAAGCTGGCTTTGGGCCAGTGCCTCTCTCTCATACCAACCCACTCCACAGGGTTGTTGTGGGGGAAAAGAGGAGGAGAAAGGGAGAAGCCCGGTTGTTCTTCGCAGCCTGGAGTGACTTAGAAAGGCGGATTTAAAAAGCCCCAAATGGATGGAAACTCAATCAATCGGTAAGACCAGGCGATCCAGAGGCGCCCCGGCACAAGCGCGCAATTCTTCCAGGCGGCGCCTCCCCCTCTTTCCGGGCCTCCCCGCCGAGGCTGCCCCTGCCGGAGGCGCGGCTCCCCCGCCCTGTCCCGTCCGGCGGGGCGGCTGCTCACCTGGGCTTGGCGCGGCTGCTCCTGCGCAGGGAGGGCGCGTCGGCCTCCTTCTCCTCCCGCACGCGCTGCAGCGACGGGGAGCGGCTGTGGGCGCCGCGGGGCCCGGCCTCGCCCGCCGCTTCCCGCATCTGGGCCAGCAGCTGCGGGGGGAGGCCGCGGAGCGAGGGCGCCGGCGAGTAGGACGGCCGGCTCTCCGCCTTCAGGTTGTTGTCGCTGGCCGAGCGCTGGAGGAGGCGCGGGGAGGAGAGGCCGGCCGCCCCCATCAGCCGCCGCCGCTTGGTGTAGCTCGGGGTCTCGCGGAAAGGCACTGCGGGGGGGAGAGAGAGAGAGAGGAGGGGGTGCGGTTAGCACGGCGGGACCACAACCACAACCACAACCACCACAAGGCTGGCCTTCAGAAGTTGGGGGAGCGTCATCCCTGGAGGCTTTCAAGAAGAGACTGGAGTGCCATCTGTCAGAAATGGTGGAGGGTCTCCTGCTTGGGCGGGGTTGGACTAGGTGACCTCCAAGGTCCCTTCCAACTTTGTCAATCTACTCTATTCATAACGCGCTCCGGTGGACTTCAGGGCTGCCGGCGGACTCCGAGGCGCTTTGACTTCACTCCCCGGGCAGGACAGGAACCTTTCCCCGCCGACCTGCACACCCCAGCAGGAAAGACGCGGGGAGGCATGCGAGGATGGCGTGACCCGTGGACGCCTCCCGTTTCTCACCTGGAGGCCCATCCGGGAAGTGGCGAGACCCCCTTTCTGAGACCCCCCCCCGGGCCCCCTGAAGAGAGCCGGCAGCCCAGTTGCCTCGCAAGGAGGGGGTGGGGTGGGGAGCCAGGTGCCCTAAACTAGCGGCCCCTAACCTTCAGGGCACCAAGGACCGGTTCCGTGGAGAGAGGTTTTCCGTGGATGGGGGGGGGCATGGGTTTCGCAGGCTGCCTGCATCCCCCGGATGGGGCTTCGCTTGCTTGCACGACCCGGTTTGAGGCATACCGATGCCAGTCCAGGGACCCCTGCCCTTAAGGGACGGTTGCTCCACGGAAGCAGCGCTGCTGACTTTCTAAGCGCCTAACCCTCTCCCCCCCCCCCCCCGCTTGTGTCAACCAACACCCGAAGGAGCCCCTTTTGCTCGTGGGAAGGCTTTTCGGGTGCATTTGGCTCCCTTTCGCCCCCCCCCCCCAGCCTTCTGAATGTGGGGAGTGCCCAAAACACAGCCAACTTTTTAAAAGGAGATTTCTCCAAATCTTTAAAGGTTTTTAAGAAAAAGATTGGGCAGCCATTTATCTGGAATGGTCGAGGGTCTCCTGCTTGAGCAGGGGGTTGGACTAGAAGACCTCCAAGGTCCCTTCCAACTCTGTCATTCTGTATTCTTTCCCTCCTGTGTGCTGACTTCAGACTCTGGGGTTCAAAGGGACAGAAACGTTGGTCTCTCTAAAGGTCCTAATGCCTTCAAGATCGATTCCTGCTTGGGGGGGCTTCGGATATGCTGTGGATTGGATTGGGCCCAAATTGGGGGCCAAAGTTTTCAAAGCAGCCCCCTGAAGCTCCTGGACTCCCTTTTCTCCCAGGAATAAATGTGCCCTTAAAACTGAGAAAGGAGCTACAAAGAGTGGCTTCCAGTGGCAAGGAGTTCCACAACGGACCAGGGACGTGGCTATATAGATCAGCTACTCCAGATCTAAAGAAACTGAGAGGGATGTCCTAGAAGGGCAGTGGGGGTCCCTGATGCTCTCTGAGCTGGGTGGTTTTCCTGCAGATGTTTCATGACCCAACTAGGTAACATCATCAGTGCCACTAAGGAGTGGGGTTTGCTCTTAATTTATATTATATATTAACCCAGCTCCTTACTAACATTGATGATGTTACCCAACTGGGTTATGAGACGTCTGCAAGAAAACAACCCAGCTCAGAGAGCACCAGGGACCCCTCATTTCAACCCCAAGCTACAAATATTCTTCTTTCTTGTCCTAGAAGTATGTTACAAATCACAGCAGTGGTTTGAACATCCAGAAAACGTCAGTATTTAAAAGTGACAGCTGCCATTAACCTAGTTTTAATTTTTGCAGCTTCTGCATCCAATTCCATCTCTTTGGATGGAAATCTTATTTCCATCTTCATCCTGACAGTTCCCCTCCTGTTGCTCAGGACAGAAAGAATCCATGCAGAATCTGTCACCTCCGCTCCCAGCATCCTTGGCCATACGGGCAGAGCCTGCTGGGAGCTGTAGTTCAGCAGCATCTGACAGGTCGTCACTTTACAGGTAGTCCTTGACTTACGACCACAATGGAACATTTCTGTTGCTAAGAGACACATTCCTTAATGTGTTTTGCCCCATTTTATGACCTTTCTTATCACCGTCATTAAGTGAATCATTGTAATTGTTAAGTTAGTGACATAGTTGTTAAGTGAATCCGACTTCCCCATCAACTTTCATTGTCAGAAGGTCGCAAAAGGGGATCAGGTGACCCCGGGAAACTGCAACCGTCATAAATCTGAGTCAGCTGCCAAGCCATCCAAATTTTGATCATGTGATCATGCGGTCGTAAGTGTAAAAAACAGTCGTAAGTCCCCTCTTTCAGTGCCATTGTAACTTTGAAGGTCACTAAGTGAAATGTTGTAACCCGAGGACTACCTCTACTGCATGGAGTAAGGCCTTTCCCCCCTTGCTGTTTCAATCCCTTCCAAATGCTATTTACATTTCAAAGGACCATCTTTCTCCTGGCATTAAAAAGCATTGATTATTTGTAAATGAATGTCAGCCGGGCAGACTCTAATCGGGAAATGAGGAAGATTAAAGCCATACATTATAATCACAGGAGGGAGGCAGAGCAAACACGGCAGCCTTCACTGAACCACGTCCTTCTCAATAAAAGCCTCTGTCTACTGCAAAGAGGCTCCGTTCCTTACAGGGCTGGGTGTGTCTGTCCTGATGCAGATGGGATGCAATCTCAGAGGGGAGATGCTCCATCATCCAGGTCACGGTTGTCCCAAGCATCTGGGCTTTCTTGGGTTCCCCCCCCCCCGAAAATGTTTCACTTCTCATCCAGGAAGTTTCTTCAATTCTTCTTCTTCAGTTCAATTGAGAACTGAAGAAGCTTCTTAGATGAGAAGCAAAACTTTTCAAGGAAAAAACCCCAAGGAAGTCCAGCTGCTTTTTGGAAGAAGCACTTTTGGGATCTCAAAGGAGGGGTGGGAAGTGGACCATCCGGTGGGGTGTCTGAGGATAACGTGCCTTCAAGGGAGCTCTCCCTGGTAAATCCTACCGGATAGGCAGAGGCTGTGGGGAGAAGGTGGCGATAGCTACACCTTGGGCCAGGTAAGCTGACCCTCTAAAACAGTATTTCCCAACCTTGGCAACTTGAAGATGTCTGGACTTCAACTCCCAGAATTCCCCAGCCAGCGAATGCTGGCTGGGGAATTCTGGGAGTTGAAGTCCAGACATCTTCAAGTTGCCAAGGTTGGGAAACACTGCTCTAAAAGGATGCAAAGGACCAGCTGCCTGCAAGGAATATAAACCCTTCCATTCCCCACCATCCAGTCAGAGCTGAAGAAGCTTCTTGGGTGAGAAGCGAAATGTCTTCAAAAGGAAGTCCAGTTGCCTCCTGAAAAAAAGCATCTTTGGGACACTAAATGAACTGTTGTAAGTCAAGGACTTCCTGTGATTCTATGGAGAGGCGTCAAGGGACCAGGACTTCCTGATCAGGAAGTGGGCACTATTGCCTCATCAGAGACGTGGGCAAAAGCCTTCCTGGCCACGGCAACCACCTTCTCCTCAAGCAGGATCATCTGTGAGTCCAGGAGGAGCCAGGGGGCTCCAAGGGGGCTCAGCCCCATCCAGAACCCCAGATAAAACGTATCCCTGGCCCCAGTTGGCATCCAAAGCCAGCTGCTCCACCTTGCCAAGACTGAGCTGGCATGGCATGATTCCTTCTCGGCCCCCAGCTGCATCACCTCTTTGACTCAGGGTCCAGAGGTAGGGCTGGAATCCCCACGTACTGAGGATGCTTGACCCTGTGTTGATGAGCGTCCTTTCTCGGGGCTGCATGGATATGCTAAAAGGTTTTGTGTATGTGCGTGCGTGCGTGCGTGCGTGTGTGTGGAACAGGGCACTCTTTATCAGTCCCCCCTTCAAGGTCCCAGGAAATCAGGAGATTAGGGCTGTTCAAAGGAGTATAAAGAATTATTGCAATCTTAAGTTTTCTATAAGAATCTGGCCAACTGACAGTTAAGGGAAATGAGCGGGAGATAAGAGAGGCATTCAAAGTAGGCTGGACTTAGATCTCTCGTGAGTGTGAAGGGACTCATGACTTATGACATGTTTGACCCCTCCCTTGGGCTCAGCCTGGTCATCTCCTGCAGGTGGTCCTCCATCTACTCCAAGGAGGAGGAAGGAGAAGAATTACTCCCCCTTCCAACCTCCAGAGTCTACGATGGATGGTATCAAAGGCAGCTGAGATGTCAAATGAGACCCCAAGGACTGAATTTACCCATATCAGGTCTACTAGCCATTACTTTTGGCAGTGGTCTTCCAAAAAGCTTTTAATATCATGGTATTCTCTCCGGCATTGGGCTGGGATGTTTTATAGTTGTAGAATTGAAGGATGTCTCTGAAGAAACTTGGCTTCATTGCATTAAGGTTGTGGTTAATTTTATTTTACTTTTGTGGTTTTAATAGCTGCCCAGAGTCATGGGCAGGCATATCAAATGGAAGGAACAAAAGAAGGGAGGGAGGAAAGGAAGAGAAGAAAGGAGAGGGAGGAGGAAAGGAAAGGAGAAAGGAGAAGAAAGAAAGGAGAAAGGAGAAGGAAAGGAAAGAATGAAAGGAAAGGAAAGGAAAGAAGGAAAGGAAAGGAAAGGAAAGGAGGAAGTCAAGTCAAAGTCAGGTCTTTGGAGCACGTCTTGCGCTGAATCCAGACTGAAAGGGATCTAGAATAATCCGTCCCTCTGACCTAATCTGGAGATAACATTCTTACTATTTCAAATTCTAACTCCTTCCCCTTCACAGCCCTGTGTTCTTGCTTCCTTTAATGACCATCATTGATTTCAGATGTCCTGTTAATCTTGATAGCACCCAATTATATTGACGTCCCTTTATGGCTGTTTGTATGATTGGTTACGGTTTAATTAGCCATCTCAACCAGAAATGACAGCAAGCGTTTCTTCCTTAATTGGTTTCTCCGGGAGGTCACAATCAAGAGAGGCTCCCACAAGAACAGCCACTTGGAGAATTTCCCCCAGAGCAAAAAAGGGGTGGAGGAAGGAAGGCCTGAACGGCACCCCCAGCCCCAAAACCATGGAAGAATTTATTCATTCATTTACTGTTTTTTAATTTATTCGATTTCCATAGCCCCCCATCCCAGCAAACGACATTGGGCGGCACACAATTCAGAAACAGATACAGAAAGTCCCCGACTTACAGTCACAATTGAGCACAGCATTTCTGTTGCTAAGTGAAAGGTTTGTGAAATGAGTTTTGTCCCATTTTACAACCTTTCTTGCCACAGATATTAAGTGAATCGCTGCAGTTGTTAAGTTAGTCACACGGTCATTAAGTGAATCTGGTTCCCCCCATTGACGTTGCTTGTCAGAAGGTTGCAAAAGGGGATCACGGGACCCTGGAACATGGCAACCGTCATAAATACGAGTCAGTTGCCAAGCGTCTGAATTTTGATCATGTGACCACGGGAATGCTGCAACGGTCATAAGTGTGAAAAATGGTCACAAGTCACTTTTTCCAGTGCCATTGTAACTTTGAATGGTCTCTAATGAACTGTTGTAAGTCGAGGACTACCTGTGTTTCAATTAAAACCTTAAAAGACATTTTAAAACAATAAAAACCATGAAAACGCCGAGTTCAAGTACCTAGAGAGCAAGAATAGAGCCAGGAAGGGTGGGGGGGTGGGGGCTTGGTGCATGTAGGATCCCAGGTTTTACCGAAAGCTAAGAGGGTTGGGGCCCTTCATAGGGGCAGGGCCCCCAGATCCAGGCTGTGGAAACCCATATGGCACTGCTGGTGGGGGTGGTTCTGCACTCAGCAAGAGATTGGACTAGATCAGTGATGGCGAACCTATGGCACGCGTGCCACAGGTGGCACGCGGAGCCATATCTGCCGGCACTCGAGCCGTTGCCCTAACTCAGCTCCAGTGCGCATGTGCGTGCTGGCCAGCGATTTTTGGTTTGTGCGGAGGCTCTGGGAGGGCGTTTTCAGCCTCCAGAGGGCCTCTGGGGTGATGGGGGAAGCCGTTTTCGCCCTCCCCAACTCCAAGAAAATCTCTGGAGCCTGGGGAGGGCAACAAATGGGCCTACCGGGCCCACCCGAAGTCAGGAAACAGGGGAGCAGGGGGATCATGCACACATGCATGGGGGGTGGGGCAGCACGGAGGGATCACACGTGCATGCCCAGGGGGGCAGGGGGACATTGAATTATAGGTGTGGGCACTCGCACGTGCGCAATAGCGTGCGCGCGCGTGCTTTTGGCACCCGAGGAAAAAAAGGTTCGCCATCACTGGACTAGATGATCTCCATGGTGCCTTCCTACCTGTCTCTGATTTTCTGATTCTCAACTTTGCATTGGTCTCCCCGACTACCGTCTTCCTGGCCCTGAGATCCTCTTCTCTGGTCTTGGGAGCCTCTTCCTTTCCCTTTTCTTGGAGCCCCCTGCGCATCCGGGGCCCCAGGGCTCCTGGCATCTCCAAAGGGCTGGGGGTCAGGCTTTGCCCTGGTTTCTTTGGGGCTCAATGGAGCCCTGGCAGCTGCAGCACTGGGGGATCCCTCCTGTCTTCATTTGGGGACTTGCTCCTGTGTCCTTAAAAATCTCTTTTGAAGAGGAGATTGGACACTTGTCTGAAACAGGGTAGGGTCTCCTGCTTGAGCAGGGGGTTGGGCTAGAAGACCTCCAAGGTCCCTTCCTACTCTATTATCCTGTCCTTTCGGAAGCACCTGTCAGGCTGGGGGTGGGGGTGGGTGGGCATCCCTGCTGTTTCCAGAGCCTCTGTTGATCCCGACGTGTTTCGAATAAAATCCTTTTTCAAAGGGAGCCCCAAAGCCAGAGAAACCAATTAAGGAAGAAAACCTCGCTGTCATTTCTGGGCGATGTAGTTAATTAAACTGTAACGAATCATACAATTACATACATCGTGTGGGGACATCAATATAATTGGTTCCTCTCAAAACACCGCCTCCTGGCTGTGATCTCGGGATCAGCTGGGTAGTTGCGCCCCCCAATCTGGCAGCCCTATCTCTCTGGCAGGACACTTCCATTTTGTAACGATTCCACCAGCAGCCCATAAGTTCAGTTCATGATTCCGTATCTGGGGCTCCAGAACGGCTGGGAAAGAATTTGCAGCCGTGCCGTGGATGGCGCTTAGTCTGAAAGGGCCGGCGTGCCCTCCAGGTGTCTCTTCCCACCCAGCTTTGCCAAGTGTGGGCACCCACGAGTGGCAGGAGGGAGACCAGGGCCAACCAGCCGATGCTCTGGCAGAGGTCGAGTCACTGGACCTGGACTGACCCAGCTGCTGGGAGCCTTGGTGCCCCGGTGGCCCAGGAGATTGCAGGCTGACTCTGCCCACAGTCAGGAGTTCGATCCTGACCGGCTCAAGGTTGGCTCATCCTTCTGTCCTTTCAAGGTCGCTCCAATGAGGACCCAGATTGTTGGGGGCAAGAGGCTGACTCTGTAAACATCTTAGAGAGAACCCCCCCCTGAGCTTCTCAGCCCTACAAAAGGCCAAAGGTCACACACTTACCAACGTCGGACTCTTTGTGGGTTTTGATGATTTCCGCCAGTTCAAAGTTGCCCGCAATGATGGCCACCTGCAAGCAAAGAGGCCAGAGTGAGCCGGATGGCTGCTGACCACAAAGAGTTCTCTGAGTGCCACTCTGCCTCACAACAGCACTGCAAAGTAGGCCCTTTGACTTCTTACAGGGATGCAGGAATGGATGCCAAGCCCAGCGATCTTTGTTTGCGGCAGGATCGGAGCCCAAGAAGAGCCGGGCATGGCAAATGGCGTTCCGGACCCCCGGAAACCTTGGGAGAGATGCCTCTGAAAGGGGGGGATGCCCTGTGGGGTCAGGAGAAAAGGGCCAGGGACCCTGACGTGCCTCCTTCAGAACCCTTCCCAAGGATATCAGGACTCAGCCTACATCCCCCCCCCATACTTCTACTCAGAGGGAGAAGAGCAGCCCCGATGCCCCCCTCAGCCTGGGGAGAATCTGATATCTCCGAGATCCACTTCAGACGGGGGTCCAGAAGAGGCAGAATCGCTCAGCCCACCAGCAAGTGAAAGCTGCGCAATTCAGTTGCCCTCTGTGCCCCGATGCCCCTCTCCTAGAGGTACCAACCATTGCACAGCCAAGGCAGCCAGTGGCAGAGAAGGCTGGCAGACGGTGTTGGAGAGAGCCTGGCGGAGGAGTCAAATGGGGAATTACTCTGCCATCCCTACGGGGGCACATAAGGGTGAAGTCTGACCAGAGGTGGGTTCCTGCTGGAGCTGCCTGGTGTGCAGCTCCGGTAGGGAGCGGCCAATTGCGCAACCGCTCTGGAGCCTTCTTTGCCGGTCCATCGCGCGTGTCGCCATTTTTTCCCGTGAATTTTTGGCCAATTTTGCTTCTGCGCATGCGCTAAAGCAAAATCACACCGAAATCTTGCGCACGCACACGTCCCCTCGTGAGATTTTGGTGTGATTTTGCTTCCGCGCATGCACAGAAGCAAAATTGCCCAAGGGGGGGGGCGCACCCAAAGTGAGCGCGCGCCCGAAGCGTGGAGATGCGCGCGCAGCGCACCGGTGCCGGTAAGGGAGCAACCCACCGCCGAGTCTGACCCCCTTTGAATGCTGTTGACCCTTATGTAATTGGGCCCGGGTGCAAACTGCTAGCCTGGGAAGATTCCTGTAAAAGAGGCACAGAGCAATAAAGTAGCTAATTGAACTCTTATCAGCCAATGTGTGGATCTGGTTGTGTGTGTTTGTGCCTGACAGACTGATGAAAGCAGAAGGTGAGAAGGGGCAGTGGGGAGAGCCCCCCTTCTCCAGCTCCGAATCAGGGGGAGGGATTGAGGGCTGCTTGGGGTGCTCTTCCTGGTGTGACCCCCTCCCTGGGCCCCAGAGGGGATGCCCTCCAGTGACTCCGCCTTTTCTCTGAGGACTTTTGGGCAGAGGAAAGGGGGCTCTGGCAGGGGTCTGATTACCCCCCACCCTACACACACACACAAGGCCCGGAACTGGAACTGATCCAAGATGTCTCTTTCTGACTTTGAGGTATGTAACAGATACAGACGGGCGTGAAATGCAGCTCTCCAAATGGAAAAACCACAAAGCGGCCATCGTCCCACGTTGGCCAAGACGGATGAATGCGGGGGAGGGGGATTCATGCCAGTCGCAGGGCTTCAAGGGGACATGATGAAGACCCCAACAGGACTCAGGGGCCACTAGAAATGCCCCATCCTGCTTGGGTTTGGTCAAGAGCAGAGAACCCCGATCCCAAACGGCCTGCGTCCCTTCTCTGGGGCAAGTCTTGCTCCATGGTTTGATACAGCAGCTGAGTTCCACTTCGATGACAGAATAATAGAGTTGGAAGGGACCTTGGAGGTCTTCTAGTCCAACCCCCCCACTCAGGCAGGGAACTCTATGCCATTTCAGGCAAGTGGCTGTCCAGTCTCTTCTTGAAAGCCTCCAGTGATGAAGCACCCACAACTTCTGGTGGCAAGCTGTTCCACTGATCAATTGTCCTCACTGTTAGGAAGTTTCTCCTTAATTCCTGGTTGCTTCTCTCCTTGGTTAGTTTCCGTCCATTGATTCTTGTCTTGCCTTCAGGTGCTTCGGAGAACAAGTTGACCCCCCTCTTCTGGGGGGGGGTTAGGGGGTACTGCTATCATGTTCCCCCCTAGGGCCCTAGTCCTTTTTTCCATTAGACTAGACACACCCAATTCCTGCAACCGTTCTTCATATATTTTACCCTCCAGTCCTGTAGTCTTCTTTGTTGCTCTTCTCTGCCCTCTTTCTAGAATCTCAATATCTTTTTATAATATGGTGACCAAAACTGGATGCAGTATTCCAAGTGTGGCCTTACCAAGGCCTTGTAGAGTAGTATTAACCCTTCACGTGATCTTGATTCTATCCCTCTGTTGATGCTGCCTTGGATTGCGTTGGCTTTTTTTGGCCACTGCTGGCTCATATTGAAGGGATTGGCCACTAGGGTTAGTGGGGTTGAGGGCTAAGACAGGAGGACACAGGCCTCCCAGGGAGTGCTGCCCCCCCAAAGGGCTGGGTGGGAGCCTCTCCCTTCCCTTGCTTTCCTGGGCTGGGTAGGAGGGGGCTAGATATCCTCTGCACCAGTGGGGGGGTTGCTGCCGGTTCAGAGCGGTTTGCCCGTACCGGTGGCGGAAATTTGCCCCCAGTCGCTGAACCGGTAGCGATGGCCAGCTGGCCACATCCCTGAACCGGTCCTCCAGTCGTTGCTCCATGAAGGCGGCTGGCAAAGAACCTTCTGCGCATGCGCAGAGGGTCATTTCCCCGATGTTACGCAGTTCCAACGTGATGCGAACCGGTAGGGAAGGTAAGTGGAACCCATGCCTGCTCTGCACCCCCTGGAGTCTCTCCGGAGACCCCTCCCCTATGCCAGAGGAGGAAGCAGAGCCTGCCCTGCTCCTACCTGAAACGCCGTCTGGCTGTTGTAGTTCCGGATCTCCTTGCTGGCTCCCCGGAAGAGGAGAACCCGGGCGCAGCTCTCCTGGCAGAGAAAAGAGGGGCAGCGTCAGACTGGGCAGTGAGGCGGGCATCTCTGGCCTAGTTCAGCCAATGGTGGTGCTGGTGGGGCCATTGGGGCTGCCTTCCCTTCTTGGCTGTAACCTGCCCCATGCATTGTTGGGAAAAGGTGTGAGGTTTTGGGCCATGGGGCAGCTTCAGTCCTGTAGTCTGTGACCCCAGGAAGAGGGGGCAGGGTCCCTGCAGGGCCAGCCCCTCCCTGCTCTCTTGCCCTCCCCCTGTCCACTTCCATCCTCAGCCCAGAGGAGAGTGTGGGCCTCGTGGTCCAAATTCCTGGATTCGGAGAAGAGAGGCAACCCAGGCTAGCCCTGAGCTACGTCCGGTTACCCCTTGCAAGAGGACCCTGGAATTCCAAACCCCCCCCCCCCGGGGCCAGAGACACAAAAGGGCACCACTGGGGTGGGAATTTGACTCCCCCTCCCCATTGGACCCCCCTCCCTCCACAAAGTCCACCTTCCATGGAGCATTGTTGAAAAGTAAATGGAACTTGGTATTAACTTTTGGGAAGAAAAAGGAGGAAAGGAAAGAAAAAAGGAGGGAGAATGGACCATGGGTGGGATGCCAGAATTCCTGCCAGACCCGGGTTAGCTATGCCCTTTTGGGGTGGGGGGAGGAACCCCTCATCCAGGGCCAGGTGAGAATCTTCAGAAGGATCAGCAAGCCCAGAAGGCTGAGTTCCCCCCCCAAGGGCCTCCCCTGCTCAGCTCCTTTGACACCTGGGGATGCTTGAGTTCCCTGTGGGGCAAAGCCAAGGCCGAGCAGCTGGTGTGTGTTTGTGTGTGTGTGTGTGTGTGTGTGGCTCACCTGGTTGTAGAGTGCGCAGACGTGCAGGGCCGTGTTTCCCGAGGCGTTCTGGGCAGTCATGTCCGCCCCATAGAACAGGAGGTGCTCCAGGTGCTGAACATGTCCGTAGCGGCAGGCCTGCCCAGGAGACAGGAAGGCAGGACTCGCATTCAGAGCCCGCTCTGGATTTCAAACCCCATGGTGCCCACCGTCCCCCGTGGCCCTCTGGTGCCAGCCAGGCTGCTGGGTCAGGCTCTAACCCCCTCCCCCAATTCTGAATCATTCCTCTTTGAGGTCTGCAATATTTCTCATTTTATTTATTTATTAAATTTATATGCTGCCCATCTCACTGAGACGGCAGCTCTGATTGTCAGAAGGTCGCAAAAGGGGATCACGCGACTCCAGGACACTGCAACCATCATAAGTATGAGTCAATTGCCAATCCTCTGAATTTTGATCCCGTGACCACGGGGATGTGGCAATGGCCGTAAGCCGCCTCTTTCAGTGCCCTTGTCACTGTGAACGGTCACTAAACAAACGGTTGTAAGTCGAGGACTACCTGTAGAATTCGGAGGCAGGAGAGGTGGGGGGACTGAATGCCCAAATTGTTTTGAAGCCCTCCCCACACACACTCCAGGAAGGTTTGCTGCAGGGTCTCTGCCCACAGGACAGGCGAAAGGATTTCCCAGTTGCCCCCCTTCCCTGCCAGGGTGGGGATTCAGCCCCTCTGCCCCACAGCAAAAGGGCTGGGGGGCATTTCCATCTGGGCCCGCTCGTCCCCTCCCCCCAGCTCAGCTCCTGCGCCTTCCGCTGGCACCCGTGGGCACCCCCGCTGGCATGGCTCACCTGGTGGATCTCTTGCCAGCCGTTCTCATCGATGCAGCCCACCTTGGCATAGTCGTGCAGGAGGAGCTCGCAGCAGTAGGGGTCCCCCCCCACCATGACACTGTGGTACAGGGGGGTCAGCCCCCGGCTGTCCTTGTAATCCGTAGAGGCACCCAGGTCTAGCAGCGTCTGTGCAAAGGAAGTCACCGGGGGGGGGGGGCATCAGGAGGTGCCCATCGGGGTGGGTGGCATAGGCAGTCCCCAAAGGCAGCGGGGGGGGGGGGTAGGGTGGACCAGAGCCAGCCTTCCCAAAGAGATTTCTCCGTCTATGCCCAATGCGTGTTTGCCTTAAACTCAAACAAACACAGGCTTTTATTTATTTTGATTTATTTATTTATTTGGGAATTCTTCTATGCCACCCTACTCCCTAAGGACTCAGGGCAGCGTACAGCATTTTAAAGAACACCAAACAATAAAATCATTTTAAAAATGATTGATTGGTTAAATAAATTTAATGATGTATTATTATTATTATTATTATTATTATTATTATTATTATTATTATTATTATTATTATTATTATTATTATTATTATTATTATTATTATTATTATTATTATTATTATTATTATTATTATTATTCCTTTGAAATCTTTTCACTTCTTATCCGAGAAGCTTCTTCAGTTCTAACTGAAGAACTGAAGTTTGAACTGAAGAAGCTTCTTGGATGAGAAGTGAACTGTTTTGAAAGAAAAAAAAAACCCAAGAAAGTCCAGTTGCCTTTTGGGGAAAAAGCCCCTTTGGGAGAAACCAGGACTTGGATGTCTGAAAATCTCCATAGACTGACTCTAGTGAATCCGTCCTGAGCAGGGGGGTTGGACTAGATGACCTCACACTCCCTGGAAAGTGCAAATCATTCAGGTTATCAGCTTATAACGCTCTTCCCTCCCTCCCTCCCTCTGGATAAAAACATTCCCATCCCCAGCAACATAGCTCTGATGTCAACCCCCCCCCCCCAATTCCTCATAGACTTGTCCAGAAGTGTGTTATACAACCAGGGGAGACTCACAGCTGCCATTTATGATCCCTGCCTGCTTTCCATCCACCACTGGCCCTTCTTATCACATCTCCCCACCCTCCCTCCCACCACCCAGCCCAGCCCTCGGAGGCATCCCTCATCCTGGCCTATTTAAGGGTGGGAAAGAGACTCTCCCACCAGGCACAGGCAGGCAGCCACTCGCTGGCTTTCTCACCCCGAGGGCCAGGGGCCAAACGTCTGAGGGGTTCTGGTGGCACCTGGGCAGGCCCACCATTTGGATTCTGGGGCAGAAGCTCCCAGAACTGCGGCCGATGCCTTTGGATCCTATTTGGGGGCCGGCAAAGATGCCCCCAGGGCTGAAGGCGAAGGTCCTCAGATGGACGTATGCGTACCCCACCCACAGCTTCTTCCTTGGGGCCCCTGGGGCTCCCTCACCTTGGCCGTTTACCTGCAGATGCTTCATGATCCAGCTAGGGAGAGCCAGAAGGGAGGGAGAGGGGGGGGGATGGTCTCACAAGTGGTTTGCCCTGTTCACTCTGGTTAGGCTGCTCTTTACGGTTTGTTTGTCTGAGTCAGCAGTTCCTTCATTGGGGTATGGTTTAATGCTTGGTTGTTAGTCTGGCATTAATCCTGGTGTCAATCTCGGTTTCTCCGGCTGTTGATTGCTGGCAAGGAGGTGCGTTGGTCCTTTAGCTTTCTCAGGGTCTCTTTAACACTCCCACCCACACTGACGCTCATATAAAAACAGCGGACAAACCCCCTTTCCTTCTAGCCCTGATGATGTTCCCTGGTTGGGTCATGAAGCGTCTGCAACAAAACAACCAGCTCAGAGAGACCAAGGACCTCACAGTCTTCCTCCTCCTCCTCCTCCTCCTCCTCCTCCTCCTCCTCCTCCTCCTCCTCCTCCTCCTCCTCCTCCTCCTCCTCCTCCCTGCTCCTAGCCCTGATGATGTTCTCTAGTTGGGTCATGAAGCGTCTGCAAGAAACCACCAGGCTCAGAGAGCACCAAGGACCCCACAGCTCAACCAGAGAACTACAAATCTTCTCTCTATCTGCTTCTTCCTGATAGAGGGAAGAGTTGTCAAAGAGGCTCCTGGACTCCTTTCGATGCTGCCTGGCTCTCTACCTGCAGCATTGCAGCTCCTGCCCTCCCAGCCCCCTCCAAGGAGGGTCAGGCAGGGACCAGGGTCAGCTGTCCAGGCTGAGCGGTGCCCCCCAACTCTGGGAGGAATTGGAGACTCACCCGCAGGGCAGTGTGGTTCCGACATCGGACGGCCTTGTGCAGAGCTGTCATCCCTTCGCGGGTTCGGAAGTCCAAGTGGGCGCCGCCATTCTTCAAGGCTTTGATCATCTCGGCACAGAACTCCAGCTGGGCACTCATGGTCAGGGGGCATTCTGGGGAGGGGAGGGGAGAGACAGCTCTCAGAAGGGAGTCTTTGGAGGGTCTCCTTCAGCCCCCCCAGTCACTATCCCCCCCCTCATGTCCAACTGGACCGGTCCTTTCCCTTGCCTGGCTGACTTCATCAATGGCCATAACTTGGCCTGTTTTGGGGTGAAGCTTTCCAGCTGCATTTTCCTCCTTAAATAATCTTGATTAAATAAAATCCTGGCTCGGTCTGGCTTGGGAATCGAGTCACACAGTCCTCTACCTGGACCCCTCAGGTGGGCGTTAAACAAATGCAAAAGACTGTCTCATTCACATGTGACATTGCATTTGAAATAAAACTTGAAACCTAACATTAGAACCGTCCTTAAAAAGACACAAGAAAGAACGTTCCTCCTGCACCAACTCAGGAAGCTGAGACGGCCCAAGGAGCTGCTGATCCAGTTCTACAGAGGAATCGTTGAGTCTGTCATCTGCACCTCTAGAACTGTCTGGTTTCGCTCTGCAACCAACCAGGAGAGGGACAGACTTCAAGGGACAGTTAGGACTGCAGAAAAGACAAAAGGCAACCAGCCTGCCTTCCATCGAAGAGCTCACAAAGAGGGCTGAGAAAATATCTACAGACCCCTCACACCCTGGACACAAACTGCTTCATCTTCTCCCCTCCGGACACCACTAGAGGGCATTGCCTGCCAAAACAACTAGACACAAAGGCAGCGTTTTTTCCTCCATGCCATCGCTCTGCTAAGCTAAGTCCCACAGCACTGTCTTATGTCTATTTATTTATTTATTTATTTATTTATTTATTTATTTATTTTGTTGGATTTCTATGCCGCCCAATCCCTAGGGACTCCCAATCCCTAGCAGCTATTTACCCATGTAGTAGGGCTGTATTACTATTATCCTTCTCATCTCTTCTACTGTCTTCTCTTATTGGTATCTTTATTATTATTATCATTACTACTCTTTAATTCTGCATGCACAGTGAGAGCTTCTGCACCGGAGACAAATTCCTCGTGTGTCTAATCACACTTGGCCATATAAAGTGCCCAATTCAATGCGATCCAATTTATAGCCAGCAGCAGGGATCGGACATTGGATATCGGCTATATAAGGCACTCTGTGTGAGTGTGGAGAAGAACACACCATCTCACACGTGCTACAGTGTACACGAAATCCTTCAACACGTATGGAGGAAGACCTCCCGCTGGCGAGAGAAAATGCCATTGACGTGGCCCAATATGGGGTGAATGTCATTTAGTTTTAATCCTATTTATTTTACACACTTTTATGTGTGCTACATTTTTATGACCTCTTTCACGCCTGTTTTAGTTGCTCATTGTTGAATGTTACACGTCTGTAGGTGCTTCGGGCACAAATGAAGAAAGAAAGAAAGAAAAGAGGCTGGATTGCAAGGGCAGGGGAAGAAAAAGGCTGCAAACGGAGAGAACCACCTTCACGTGTGTAGAGGGAGCCACCTCCCTCCAGACAAGGTTCCCAGGCTTCATCCTTCCTCAGTGGCAGGTGAGGAGCCACCCTCCTGGGCTGGCTTCACACAACATGCTAGACCAAACTCCTCCACCCCATTTACACATGCTTGGCCCGTTGCAGAAACGAAAGTGTGTGCAATATCCCAAGTGCCATCAAGCAAGCAAAAGATGGGACTCTAAGTGTCCCCAGGCCAGGCACGGTTTCAAAACAGGTGAAAGCCAGAGGATCTCTCCTTGGCCCAAAGTTCCCCTTAAGGCAGAGTTTCTCAACCCTGGCAACTTGAAGTTATGTGGACTTCAACTCCCAGAATTCCCCAGCCATCCTCATCTCACCTCCAGTGTCCGGGTCATGGAAGTTGGGGTCCAGTCCTTTCTCCACCAACCTGCTGACCTTCTCCACATTCAGGGTCTGCACATAGTCCATAAATTTCTTCAGATTTGCCTGCAGCCACAAAACCCAGGAAGAAAACATGCCGGTTAGTAGCTCTTCCTGGCAGCCAGGCTGCAGGCGGTGGGCCAGGGACCCTTCCTCCAATTCCCTCACTGCAACCAGGAAGAGAGCTGATGGTTGCTTGTGCCAACCCTCCCCTTCACACCTGACCTCAGATCCATTTGATCTTGCACATGGGAGTGTTCTTACACACACAACCCACAACCCAGCCCTACTGATCCATCTCTTCTTTGGGCCTCCAGCTGATTGGTCAAGAACAGCTGCCCTTCTCTGGATCTGCATCTTGGACAGAAGTCAAAATCCCCTCCCCCACCAGATCTGCCTCTGACCCTCCCCAAATTCCTCAGGGTCAACAATTCACCCTCCAAATAGGCTCAAAGGTAATGAAACCGAACACTCAGAACAGAGGGAATGTGCAAAGCTGAACCTTTGGAGCCGACATTTATTTACTGATGGCAGGGAGCTCCTCCTGCGAAGACAGGATCCCTTAAACATGAGCCAGCCGTGTGTGCGGCAGCAGCCAAAAAAGATAATCCAATCATTGGCTGTATAAACAGAGGCATAGAATCAAAATCATGTGAAGTCTTAATGCCGTTTTATAAAGCCCTGGTAAGGCCACACTGCATCCCGTTTTGGTCACCACAGGAGAAAAAAGAGGTTGAGACTTTGGAAAAAGTGCAGAGAAGAGCAACTAGGATGATTAAGGGGATGGAGACAAAAACATATGAAGAAGGGTGGCAGGAACTGGGCTTGGCTAGTCTAGAGAAAAGAAGGATTAGAGGGGACGTGATAGCTGTCTTCCAATATTTGGGGGGCTGCCCTAAGAAGAGGGGGGGGTCCACCTATTCTCCAAAGCATCAGAAGCCACGACAAGAAGCAACGGATGGAAACTCACCAAGGAGAGAAGCAACCTTCTCTCCTTGGGGATTTTAAAATTGGTTTTTAATTGCTTTTAATTTCTTGTTTATTTGCTGTACATTATGATTTGTTGTTAGCCGCCCAGAGTCCCTGCGAAGTTGGGCGGCATACAAGTGCAAACAAACAAACAAACAAACAAACAAACAAACAAACAAACAAACAAACAAACAAATAAACCTGCAACTAAGAAGAAACTTTCTAACAGGGAGGACAATATACCGGTGGAACAGCTTCCCTCCAGAAGTTATGGGGGCTCCATCGCTGGAGGTTTTTAAGAAGAGATTGGATAGCCATTTGTCTGAAATGGTCTAGGCCTAGGCTTCCTGCTTGAGGAGAGGGTTGGACTAGAAGGCCTCCAAGGTCCCTTCTAGCTCTATTCTGATTGATTGACAACTCCTTGGCCAAGAATCATCTTGAGGAGAGAGCTGGTCCTCATATCTGGAGGTGCTGATTGCTTAGATTGGGCTCAACTGGCCCCTTTAAGAGAATGGTCATCCCCCCCTCCGCCCTTAGAATCCCCTGGAAGCTTTTCCTTGGCTCTTTCTGCTTCTCCTCCTTTTTTCTTCTGCAGCAATTCAATCTGCAAAATGTGCAAACATGTAAAGTGGCCCAAAGTTGGGAAGAGAAGGCCTTTTGCTGCATTCGTCTGCTTGTTTCCTTCGGTCCGGAGAACGGCAGCTCAGTTCTAGACTCCCTTTGACCCCCATTGGTTCGTCTTTCCCTGAGTGCCGGTCTGTGACCATCCTCCACAGCCAACTCGCCCTAGGACGACTCACTGCGGGACAAGAGTGGACTCACGTTGAAGAAATGGTGGAATAGACATGGATGGAGTGGCCTTTCTTAGTCCCAAAAACCTCAGAGAAATCTCTCCAAACCTGGCAACTTTCCAAAATACAGGAATGACAGAGTTGGAAGGGACCTTGGAGGTCTTCTAGTCCAACCCCCTGGTCAAGCAGGAGACCCTATGCCATTCTGGATAGATGGCAGCCCAGTCTCTTCTTCAAAACTTTCAGTGATGGAGCACCCACAACTTCTGGAGGCAGGAGGTTCCACTGGTTAGTTGTTCTCATGGTTAGGAAATTTCTTCTTACTTCCAGGTTGCTTCTCTCCTTGTTCAGTTTCCCTCCGTTGCTCCTTGTCCTGCCTTCAGGTACTTTGGAGAATAGTTTGACTGCCTCTTCTCTGGGGCAGCCCCTCAAATATTGGAAGAGCACTATCATGTCCCCCCTAGTCCTTCTTTTCATTAAACTAGACTTCCCCAATTCCTGCAACCGTTCTTCGTATGTTTGAGCCTCCAGCTTCCTAACCATCTTTGTTGCTCTTCTCTGCACTCTTTCCAGAGCCTCAAGATATTTTTTACATTGTGGCAACCAAAACTGGATGCCGTATTCCAGGTGTGGCCTTACCAAGGCCTTATAAAGTGGTATTGACCCTTCACGTGATCTTGACTTTAAGATGGGTGGACTTCGACTCCCAGCCAGCTTGCTCCCTAAACCAAGATCCTCGCCGTGTGCGACATTAGACCTCCACCTCAGATGACCAGCAAAGAACCCGAGGGGTTGTTATTGCAGGAACGGCTGGGCCTAACCCAGAACCAGGAAGAGCCGAACAGAGAAGGCAGCTGTGCAAAAGCCCTCCCTCCTCCTCCTCCTCCAACCGGCAGCTCCAGATGTGCTGGAACTGAGCTGCGCATTCCATTCTGCTGAAACCTCCCGCCAGCTGTGAGGCAACCACTGCGAAGGTTTCTGAGGTCTTGCAGAGGACGGGGGACCAGCAGCCCCACTCTTCCAGTTACCCTCTTTTCTATTGCATTTAGCTTTGGCACATCTAACCTTAGCACACCTGTGCACCCACACCCCACAAACAGCCCCGTTTTGCAAAATCTGCAGTTTCCACGAGGACCTATTCCGTGTCCTCATATGGCCTGAAACCCACTGCTAATCAGGGGCAGGTCAAGGTCCCAGAGTGGGCGCTGGCCCAATCCAGCAGCCTCCATCTGTGACCCAGGGGAGGAGCCAGGGCTGCAGGCATGAAGGGCTCCCTCTGAAGGTTCAGGGTCTCCTTCTCAGCTGGGCCATCTCGGACTCCTTGGGCCTTTGCTTAAGCCAGCGGTCAGCCACGCTGAGCAGCCAAATAGGACAGAATAACAGAGTAACAAGAGTTGGAAGGGGCCTTGGAGGTCTTCTAGTCCAGCCCCCTGCTCAAGCAGATGTCCTCACCCTCCTGGTCCCGGGAGTGAGTCGTCCTAAGCAGGAGAGCCCTCTCAGCCCCTGGGTCAAGAGCCAGCAGAGCCCAGGAGAAGCGGAGCGTCCCCTTTCAATACTGCAGAGAGGGAGGCTCAAAGGAAGTCCAAATGGCAGCCGTGATGGTGCGATGGAGCCTCTCCCGTTTTCATGGGGGTCGCACTGTTGCAGCCACTCGCTGGCCTTTCGTGACCGTCCCCTGCAGACACCCCTGGAAAAGCTTTTGACCTGCCAGCAGGCGTGGAGGGCAGGCGCTCACTGATGGGCAAGTCTGAACCCATCCAAACACCTGTCACTCTACAGAGGGGGATGGGCGGCATACAAACAAACAAACAAACAAACAAACAAACAAACAAACAAACAAACAAACAAACAAACAAACAAACAAGTTTCCATGGAAAGGAAACTTGCACCCCTCCTTACAGACATAAATGAATGAATGAATAAATACAGTTAGCCCTCAATAACATATTACAAGTAGAGTAGAGTAGAGTAGAGTAGAATAGAATAGAATAGAATAGAATAGAATAGAATAGAATAGAATAGAATAGAATAGAATAGAATAGAATAGAATAGAGCTGGAAGGGACCTTGGAGGAATTCTAGTCCAGCCCTCAACTTACAACAGTTCATTTAGTGACCGTTCAAAGTTATGACACTGAAAAAAGTGACTTAGGACGGTTTTTCACACTTACGACCATCCTCAACTGAAAACCTTGTGGGTTTTTTTAAAATTTGAATTTGGCCCCTCTGACTCTCCTCTAGGTGGCCCTTTGCTGAGTCTGCAGCCTGAGTCATGGCCTCGGTGTGGCTCCCCACGGCTGCTGGCCAGGGAGTTCCCACGGGCAAAGAGTCAGAACCGCTTCACACAGTCCAAATGGGGCGGGGGTTCACACTGAAGGGGGCTGACCAATTAAAACCTCCCCCCGCCCTCCCTTGTCCGCTCCCCCTTTGCCATCTTGTCTTAAGGATTTTATCTGCTGTGGTATTTCATAATGGATGACTTTCAAGTTTTTATGTCGTAAGCGGCCCAGAGTTGTCGGATACGAGATGGCCACAAATACATTTCATAAGAAATAAGAAATAAATAAGATTGGTTATTTGGTGAGCTGCTTCATCGGGGAGTTTTGATCTTGGAAGGGCTCAATGGGACCCCTAGGCCCCACCTGGTGGGCCCCTTCCTCCAAGGGAGGGTCTAAAAAGACCCCCCTCCTTTCCTGGGCCTTCAGAAGAGGGAAGGAGGAAAAGAGAGGAGCCCAAGACCAGCCTGCATCTCCTCCCCTTCCAACCTCCCAGGCTCTCACAAAGGCAGCCCCCCCCGAGGCACCCCCAGTGTAGCAGTTGTTTAGTGAATGCCACCGTCATTAAGCGAATGTGGTGGACATTTAGCAAACCTGGTTTCTTCAACAGATTTTTTTGTTTTGCCAGGAACCAGAAGTGATTGAAAAACCCACCCAGAATTACACTTAAATGACTACAGGATGTTGCAAATGGGAGCCCCCAATGCAACCCGGTGACCATGGGGGAATTGCGGCTGTTGGACCTCTGGAACCAGGTTGTAAGTAGCTCTGTTGCAAGTTTGAACGGTCATTAAGTGACTGGTGGTTAAGTGAGGACTACCTGTAATTGGGAGGGAAAAGTAAAGTGATGGCAGGATGGATGTGAGAAAAAGTAGGCAGAGGAGGATGCTCTCCCCCCCCTCTGTCTGTCTGTCTTTCTCTCCCACCTTTTTCTTTCTCTCCCTCTCCCTCTCCCTGCCTCATCTATAAATCCATGAACCGTCCTGGGAAACGCTGGTGGCCCTGAAGAGGCCTATTTTCATATTAGGTTGCGTTCCTTTCGGATCCCTTGCAGATCAGGACTGCGCCGGGCACTTTGGAGCTGTGGGGCCCACTCAGCTCTGGCATCTTCTGCCACCCTTGCCTCGGTGGCCGGCAGCTCAGCTGCCCCTCTTTGGCCATTCTCCCCCCACAGCTTCCCAGGCAGGAGAAGGGCCTTTGCAGGACGCCAGAGCAAAGGGAATGATGAAAGAGAAAGGAAAAGGGAAGAGGAAGGCAGCCAGGTGAAGAGGCTGATGTCGCTGGAGTTCGGCCTGCAGCTCGACCCCCCTCTTCTCTGGCTGCATCTCTGCTCCCTCCTGAACCAGAGAACCATCATCCACCGCTCAAGCACCACCCAATGCAGTCCCCACCGGCTCCTGCTGTTCAACAGGTGCAGCCCAGGCAAGGCCGATTCAGGCGGTGACCTGCCAGGGCTCCCACTCCATCCAGGTGGCTGCCGAGAGCTGTCCGAGGTCCTGAAAACCCCATTTGGCGCTCCCACCGCCAGAGACGCCAGCCCATTAAGCGAAGTGGTTTGGCTTCCACTCAACCCAACTGGATTGGGAGAGTTCCTTCCCCCCTCACCTCTCCCATTTCACAAGCAGATAAAAATAGAGCAACACATCTCTTTCAGTTAACGACCTTCCTTGCAATTACAGAAATGAAACGCTGGCCTTTGCCAAGCCACAGAAGCTTAGGGAGCCCACGCGGAGTGGCTCAATGCTCCTTGGCTGACACGAGATTGGGGGGGAGGGGCTGAGCCAACAGAGCATCCCGAACTGGAATCCCCGCTGGGGAAGAAGGGCTTCCTGCTCTCTTTCTCCTAGGAAGGAGTGATGGGGGAAGGGAAGGAGAAGAGTGATGGATTCTGTTGTCCATGAAAGGCTGCAGCCTTCTGAAGGGGGCTCCAGGCTGGAAGAGCTGCAGGTGTTTCAGCTGTACAGGTGAGAGTGGGAATGATGCTCCAGGTGTGAGAGGGTCGGAGACCAACTCTGGGCAGCTTCCTGCTATCCTTCTCCCACAGGTGTGGAAGCCAATCACCTGTGGAGCATGCATGCCATCCAACTGTCAGGCTCCGGCTGACTCTTAACCCCACTGGGCTCCTCTGCGGACCCTGGAGAAAGAAGCAGCAGCAGGTGAGCTGCCCTCCTGGGGGGAGGCAATGGGGCTCTGTTATCCCGGCTGCTCCTGGGCTGCTACCAAGAGGCCAGAGAGGGCTGGGGAGAGGCTGGCCACCGTCTTTACTTTAGCCCGGTCCATGGAGCCTGCATGGAATCACCTGAAGAGCCTTCGGCGTTTCTCCTGGTTGGATGGGGGGGGACCCTGATATTTTGGGAAATAGGAAGACCAAGAGGGTGAGAGTCATTCCTCTGATGGGATGAGAGCCCCCTCCTGCTCTTTGCCAGGTGGCCAGAAGATCCAGCTATTCTCATGGGGGAGAGAAGATCCCGCGCAGAGGACCGATGGACAGGCTGCCCATTTCCAGAATCCCCACTGCTCCAAGAACACCCACACCACATGGGCCCAAGCTTCCCGACGGGCTAGATGTGGCTTTTAACGGAAGGTAGATCGGTTATTCTTAGTGCTGGATTCAAGTTGCACAATGTTCCCTTCTGCTCGCCTCCTGTTCGCTGTGCACTTTGCTACTTTGGGCACCGGCTCAAAATGCAGCCGCCATAGAAACCACTCTGAGCATCTCTTCCTTCTAAACACTGCAGGCAGCAGGTTGCCAAGGAATTCAACCTCCGCATCATGTTGTCCTTTGCAGCACACTTGAATTCTACAACAGGGCTACAAGGATGATCAAACCCAGAGAAAACAAGCACAGATATCAATCAATCCCTAACTCACCTCTTGGCACATCTCAGGAAGGAAGGGAGGGAGGGAGGGAGGGAGGAGGAACAGGGAGGGGGAAAAGGTAGAGTGAGTGAGCGAGGGAGGGAGGGAGGGAAGGAGGGAGGGAGGGAAGGAAGGAAGGTTGGTTGATGGATTATAGCCCAGATTGCCAGAAGGGAGAGAGCAGCAGAATAAGAGTAACTATTTCAGTTCAGATAGTTAGTGTGAGCAAAGAGGGCGAAGACAGCTCCTTCTCAATAGTTTCCAGAGTAGAGGCTTCCATTTGGCAAGATTCTGTCTTTAGGTGTGGAGCAATAAAGGCGGCCAGCTTGGAAGAATCACTATGTACTTTGGGACATCCCAGCCCTGCCACTCGGAGGCCACATCCTTTCCTTCTGACAATAAAATGTGGGCGCAACAGATGCAGCCAGTGAATGTTGTATCCCTCTCTTGTAGGAGAATCCCATAATGTTAAGGTTAGGCCGACCCTCATGGATCACTTTTTCATAAGGAACCCAAAGGAGGCAAAGGAGCACCCAGCTGCTGTGGCCTAGAGGTGGAGCTCTTGCCTCACAATCAGGAGGTTGTGAGTTCTATCCTAGGTAGAGGCAGATGTAGGGTCTCCTGCTTGGGCAGGGGGTTGGACTAGATGACCTGCAAGGTCCCTTCCAACTCTGTTAATATGTTTAAAATGTCCCCATCTATAGCAAGGGGAAAAGGAGAACCCAGGCAATTACTGGTAGTCCTCAACTTACGACTACAAAAGAGTCCAAAATTTCTGTTGTTATGTAAGACATTTGTTAAGTGACTTTTGCTCCATTTCACAACCTCTCTTGCCACAGTTGTTAAGTGAATCGCTGCAGTTGATAAGTTAATAACCTGGTTGTGAAGTGAATCTGGTTTCCCCCCATTGACTTTGCCTGTCTGAAGGTCGCAAAAGGGGATCACATAGACATGAACCCGTTGCATCTGAATTTGGATCACATGATCCTGGGGCTGCTGCAACCGTTGTAACTATGAAAAGCAGTCATAAGTCACTTTTTTCAGTGCTGTTATGAATTTGAATGGTCACTAAACAAACTGTTTAGTTAATGCAGGTAGTCAAGGACTACCTGCATTAACTAAATTCAAAAGCCAGGAAGCATCAGAGCAGACCACAAAGAGTTTTTCACGATGCAGCAATATCTTATCTTCATTTGTTAACTTCCTAGACCTAGTAGATTGTGGGAATGCGGAAGGTATAATATATCCTGATTCCAACTGGCCCAGAGAAGAGACGGGCTTTCTTTCTTTGAGATTCTTGCACGGGTTATGGGTCGGACTCCAGAGCCTCAAATCAAGCAATGGGGTTTTAAATCTAGAGGCATTGCTCTCATTTTCAGAGAGCTTGTGGATCTATTCTTCATCACCACTAAATGATTCCCAGCTGTCTGGGATCCCTGTGTGATTTAGCAAAGAAGGAAAGGATGCAAGAATCCACGGAGCAGCAGCAAACCAAGCTGAAGGAGCCTCCGTTCTGCCTTTGGCTCTGCCTGGGCACAAGGAAATGCCACCTCTCTGCCTTTGGGGGGGGGCATGTGAGGAGGGAGGGAGGGAGGCTCAATGCTTTGGGCCAATCGCCTCAAGAGCTGAGCATCCCAGAGTCAGCTGGTTTGGGAGATGGGCAGCATTGAAAGAATGAAAGAATGAATGAATGAATGAATGAATGAATGAATGAATGAATGAGTGAGTGAGTGAGTGAGTGAGTGAATGAGTGAGTGAATCAATCAATCAATCAACCAATCAACCAATCAACCAACCAATCAATCAATCAATCAATCAATCAATGTGCATGAACCAGACAGCCGTGCTGGTGAAGAATGTGTGTGCGCGTGTGTTTGTGGGGTGGTGGTGATAGAGCAGGGTAGAGTTGAGCCCTTGACTGCCTCAATGACAACGCAAAGCCTTGCCACCCACTGACCTCTAACTGCCACAAAGGCAAGGATGCCCAACCATCTTCGGCTCAAATGGGAAAGAGTGGGGAAGTTCGCTTTTGAAAAGAAAGGAATGAAGGACAAAGTGAAGGGAAGAAGAGAAGGCCGGGGATGGGGGGTTTGAGGTCTCCCTCCCCTTCCAATGACAGCGAAAGGAATTCTTGCAAGAATGACCCCTTGCTCGCTCCATGCCAGCCGGAAGCGAAGCCTTGGAAGGAAGCTGCCATCCCTGCCAGCTGCCAAGGCCCGGAGTCCCAGACCCAAGGGGGGGAGCTTGGGAGAAGCCAACGTCTTTGGGCCTCCCGGAGACCGACCGGAGGAGCCCCCTGACTCCTGCCAAAGCCGGGGAGGAGGGTCGATAGCCAGCAAGGGGGGTGTCTCATTGATCCCCATCTGCCCGCGGCCATTGAATCAATGTCCTGACGCACAAAGGCTGCCCTCTCGGAGGCAGGGAGAGCAGGCAAAGCATGTCTAGACTGCAGAGGTCAGTCTCTTCACCTGCCACTCATCACACCAGGGGCCTTGCTGGCTGGGAACTAGGGGCACTGTAGTCCCACCCATTTCCAGGAGCCCATTTCTGCCAAACACCGTTGGAGACAAGGGTGGGTTATGTATCCTGCAGTTCCTCGGACCGGCTTCACACAACAGGCTGAACCCGCGAGAAACAATTTTGTTATTTGAACAAAGTATCTCGCATCCCAACGAGTCAACCCCGCTGTGGAGCAAAATTCACACCTTTCGCCAAGACGGGGTCTGGGTTCCCACCAAAAGGCCCAATCTCACTTGAGCAAACAGCTAACGAACAGCAATTATAGGGAGTCCTCGTTCAGTGACTGCCTCGTTTAGTGACCGTTCACCGTTACTGCAATGATGAAACAGCAATTCTGCGACCAATCTTCGCATTTACAACCTTTGCAGGTCTGCAAAGCAAAGGAAAACTGAAGGAAGACCGCAACCCATAATACAGACTGCAAAGTGCAGCCCTCCCTCCCAAGTGGGGCTGTGGCTCCTGGATCCCTAGCCCAGCATGGAGATGGTAGTCCATATCCCTAATTTGGGGAGCGGTATCTCTATAACTTGGTGCCGGGAGGTGAAGGCAGCAGGCTAGAAATGAGGACAATTCTCTAGAAATGTGAGTTTTAAGTCTGCCTTGGTGGGTGACCTTGGGCAGGCCCTTCCCTCATGCTCCTTCTCAGAGCTGAGCAGAAACGGCCAGAGGGCCTGTCCAGCAGCCGCTCAGCCCCCCCAAGCCCTGCCCCTCTCTTGCAGCCTGGACTGCTCCGCCCTGACTGGGCTCTCCTTGGTCCGGTGAATTCTGCACGGCAGAGCCCAGCTAGGCTCGGTCCAACCAGCCAGAGGAGAAGGTGGGCTGAGCAGAGCGCAGCCCTAGCTTCCCTCAGCCCCCCAAAAGTAAGAGTGGGGAGGGAGCAGGGTCAGGATGGGGGCCCCTGGGGGGCGGGAGGGAGGGGTACCTTGCTTTTGGTGCCAGACCACCCACTCCTCAGTCGGTGCTGCTTTCTTCCCAGATGGGCCCCCATCTTCCTGTCCTTCCTCTTCTCTCTCCCGCCAACTATCTCTCCACCCAGGCTTCGGGAAGGGCGTACAACTCACAACTCGGACAGAGGCACACACTCGTGATGTCACACACACACACACACACACACACACACACACACACACACACACACACACACACTCCATGACTTGATCCTGTCCAAGCAAAACAGCAGCCGGGGGACAAATCCCACCAGAGCCAACTTGGCCAGCAAGCCCCCGCTTTCTCTTCTCCACCCCCCACCTGCCGTCCCTTTCCGCCTGTGGCTCCCCCCACTGGCCAGCTGTCTGCAGCAGCCCTGGGTTTGCAGGTTCCCTGGCCCCTCCCGCCCCCTGGGAATAATTCTGGGTGGGGACCTGGAATCAGCAGGATCAGTGGGGGATCAACCATAGCTTCCTTCCCTCCTGGCTGCAATCAATCAGAATAGAGCTGGAAGGGACCTTGGAGGTCTTCTAGTCCAGCCCCCTGCTCAAGCAGGAGACCCTCTGCCATTTCAGACAAATGGCTGTCCAGACACTTCTTAAAAACCTCCAGTGGTGAAAGACCCACAACTTCTGTTCCACTGGTTAATTGTCCTCACTGTCAGGAAAGTTCTCCTTAATTCCAAGTTGCTTCTCTCCTGGATTAGTTTCCATCCGTTGTTTCTTCTCCTGCCTTTAGGTTGACCCCCCTCTTCTTTGGGGCAGCCCCTCAAATACTGGAATGCGGCTATCATGTTCCCCCCCCCCAGTCCTACTTTTCTCTAGACTAGCCATGCCCAGTTCCTGCAAGGTTTCAGCCTCCAGGCCTTTAATGGTCTTGGTTGCTCTTCTCTGTACTTTCTCCAAAGTCTCCCTGGGCTGCAGAAGACCACAGCGGGAGGCTGCCTGGTGCCTGCGATGCTTTTGCTCCTGCTGCCCCACGTCCAGCCCACTCAAGACCCCAAAGAAGCCAGCAGCACAAGGGTCTGCTCATGTACAAGGGTGGATATTATTCTTTGATGGCCTTATTTTCTGTCATTTCCCACTTTCAACAGGAATCCAGGCTAGCACACCTCACCCCCACAATAGCCCCAGGCGAGGGAGGGGTTTGCAGGGGATGGAAGTCCACTCAGGGCAAGACAAAGACTCAAAAGAGGAGCTTTCCTGTCCAGCGCTCTGGACCCCCCAGTGCTGACCCTTTGCCGCAGGCCTAACGGAGGCACCCCATTTCTATCTGCTGGGCAGGTGGGAGGCATAGAGTGGTTTATTCATTGATTTGTCTTAAAACCACATCAAAAAATAAAGGTAGAATTCAACATCTCACTCCAGGATAAAATAGGTAAAGTCTTGTCAGAGACAGAAATTCACTGGGTGGATCAATCTGAGTTTAGCCCACAAATATTTCTGTACCTAAAAACCCAAAATGCAACCAGACTGAAATTGTGATAATTTCTCTCTCTCTCTCTCTCTCTCTCTCCCTCTCCCTCTCCCTCTCCCTCTCCCTCTCCCTCTCCTCTCTCTCTCTCTCTCTCTCTCTCTCTCTCTCTCTCTCTCTCTCACACACACACACACACACACACACACACACACACACACACACACACACTGCAACATCTTTGTGGAAAGCCAATCCAGAGTCTGGTTCAAAATCGATACGAAAGTCTCTTTAATAAGCTCCTTTAATAAAAGGCGTTTAATCAGCTCTCCACGACCATCCTCGTTAGCATATCTGGACAGACGATATTGCAAAACCTGCCTTGCGTGACTGCTAAATGCTGCCTCTCGGGATGTGTTTGGGAGCGTCCCCCCCCCCCCCCGGGTAATTTCTGCACTTTTAACTCAATGCAAAAGTATCGTCTCCATGGAAAGGAGTCCAGGCTCTGTGAGCAAAATGGAATGAATAACGTTCCCCTGCTACACTATGAGCCCTCAAGAATGGGGGGGGGGCAGGAAAAGGGTCCTTGGGGGAGCCTCAATCATCCAGGCCATGGTTGCCCCAAAGGCGCTTTTTCCAAAAGTCAACCGGACTTCCTGATTTTTCTTTCTGATTCCTTCGCTTCCTTCTCACCCATAAAACCTTCTTTGGTTGTGAAGTCGGAGCCCAAGAAGCTTCTTGGACGAGAAGCGAAAGGTCTTAAAAGAAAAACCAGAAACTCCAGTTGACTTTAAAAATGAAGGTCCCTTTGGGGGCCCTGAGCAGTGTTAAGTCCCCTGCCTTCACTGAAGACCCTCAGAAACAGGGTCCTTCTCAAACCCCCATCCCTCGCAGCTGTGGGGGCTGTGGAGCAGGATTTGGGCAGCTCCAGAATCTGGGCTCAGAGGAGAAGTGAGGGACCGGAGCCCAAGGATCCTGCGGTCCAATTTCTATCTCCAGTTGGCTCAACATTCCCACTTCAAGCCCACTGAGGGTCTCCAGATACCTGCTTGGCCCAGGGGGCTTTAACCTGGCTGAACCCTTTCCAGTGGGCTCTCAGGAAGGAAAAGGGAAAGCCGTGGGGGGAGGGGGGGCAGGACGAAGGAGCCTGCCAAGGTCTCTCCTCCACCAGCGTTGCCAGGGGTTGAGTCGGCAAGACTTTCCCTGACCGCTTTTGTTACCGGTGCCAGCCTCGGGGGGCAAATGGAAATAGAAGTCCGACTTGCTGGGTGGCATCAGCCTCAGGAGGTGTTGCCCACCTGGATCCTCCAAGAGGGAGGGCCAGATTGGCTGCCAACTTCCCCTGCTGGGCTGGAGGCTCCACCAGGGAGATCATTGGCTCCCTCGGCCATCTTGGCATCTCTGCACAGCAGCAACCACAACGTCCGGCTTGGGTGAAAGTTCCCGGTCTCCCAGTCCTGCCTCACAAAGGGGGGAAACAGGAACGACAACAAGGGCAAGAACTCCGGCCCCTCCGGCCTTGGAACCCGGGTTAAGCCAAGGCGGGTTGACCCCTTTCCATTGGCCTTTGCCCAGAAGAACAGCTCGCACAGCAGCTGACAGGGAGACAATTGGCCAGTGGAACAACTTGCCACTAGAAGTTGTAGGTGCTCCAACACTGGAGGTTTTCAAGAAGAGATTGGACAGCCATTTGTCCAGAACGGTATTTCTGGCTTGAGCAAGGGGTTGGACTAGAAGACCTCCAAGGACCCTTCCAACTCTGTTATTCGGTTATTTTTTCTATGCTCACGTGTATCCATCCCAAAAGAAGTCCAAAGGAAGTCCGGAATGGTATAGGATCTCCTGCTTCGGGGAGGAGGTTGGACTAGAAGACCTCCAAGGTCCCTTCCAATCCTATTATTATTCTATGTTCTATATACCGCCCCCCCCCCCCCGGGATGAAGGGGGAGAAGCTTCCCCAGGTAGAACCAAGCAGCAGCCAGGGGAGCTTTGTGGAGGAGAGGCCTTGGAAAGCCCCCCCCCCCCGTGCCACAGTTGGGAGCCAGGCTGCTCCATGCCCATCCCCCCTCAGACCCCTGAAATGCTAATAAATAAAATGAAAGTTGTGGGTGCTCCATCACTGGAGGTTTTCAAGAAGAGAGCAGGCAGCCATTTTCCTGAATGATGGAGCATCTCCTGCCATGGGCAAAGGGCTGGACTAGAAGACCTCCCTTCAACCCGATTATTCTGTGCTCTATGTTGTAACACAAGGTGTACGCCAAGGAAGATGGGGCCAGACAGAAGTACAGAAGATCTGGATGTCCCTCAGATCTTACCTGCCCCTGGATATCGCTTCTCTTTTGCCCCTTCAGTGGGTCCGGCTGCCCCAAGGAAGGGATGACCGAAAACCCTGGAGAACCCCCTCGTGCCCAGCTCAGCCCAGTCTCCCGTCCTCCTGGCCCCGGCCAGTGGGGTGAAGCCCAAGGCTTGCAGCCACCTCTGGGGTCTGAGCTGCGAAATGCCCCCAGCCCCCCCCCCTGATTCCCCCCCAAGGCGATGGCTTACCTTGGTGTGCAGCTTGGCGAACTGCTTGTCGTCCAACAGGGGCTGGGAATAGACGCGCCTCTTGTATCGGAACTGGCGAGGGAAGCAAAGGGAGGAAGAAGCATCAGCTGCCAGCCTGGGCATCAGTCAAACCTTCATCGATTGGGCCCCGTGGCTCCGGCAGAGCCCTCCGGCCCCAAGGCTGCCCACCCAGGGAGAGTCGCAGCTGGGCTCTTTCACCATCCGGGGCTTCTTCTGGCCGTCTGCTCTTCTGGAGCTTCCAGAGATTTGAGCCGCTGGTCAATGGAAAGTCTGCTGACCGCTGATTCAATCAATCACCCCTTCCCAGGCTGGCTGCAGACGTGGCCTGCAGCTCTCCACCCGCTGCTGGCTCCCCCACAAACTTCCCCTTCTCAAGGCTATGGGAAGGTCAGGCCACGCCAACACATGTGGGCCAACAAGGGCTGCAGCTGGTGAAACACAGCTAATCCACAGGGCCATTTTAAGGACACTGGGCTCCAAGCTGTGGTGCCCCTTTGGCCAGGGTGGGCAACTAGGGACCCTTTAAGACCTGGGGACTTCAACTCCCAGAATTCCTGAGCCATAATTTCTCATTCCACAGCCTGTCTGTCTGTCTGTCTGTCTGTCTGTCTGTCTATCTCCGTCCGTCCATCCATCCATCATCTCCCTCCCCCTCTCTCTGATTTGCTCATCCATGGAAGCAACCATTAACAGCCGAAGAGACTTTGCAACTGGGGAGTTGGGGGGGGACATCTTGGACCCTCATACACCTTCTTGCTTTACTGAGTCTTCTGTCTGGAGCCCAGCCTGGCTCTCCTCTAGTCACCCATGGGGCACTTCTGTTAGATTCTGCAGCTTAGTCTGGAAACCACTGTTAAAATTACATAATATTTGTCCTATTTTAAGATGTGCACCTCACAGGGAAAAAATCTGGGTGGAGGACAATTTGTAAATGAGAGAAATAAAGCAAAGTAAAGAAAGGTTGGTATGTCGGGGACAAGCTTTTGGCAGACACCTATGTTCAAATCTTGATCGTGGCACATGGAGCCATTCCCTGCCTCTCCTGGGTATTCTTGCAAGCCCGCATAAGGTACCGTAATTTGCAGAATTTACTTCTGGTAGCCCAGCTTTCCCCTGGCAAAGCGAGATTTTAGATCTCCCATCCATGTGCAAATAAGATACAACACCCCTCTTACACACAGACACCGGCAAAATCTCCGAAGGCGGCTGGAGCAGAAGAGGGAGGGAGCACTCCGGAGGCTCTTTCCCAGACCCCCCACGCTGAGGCTCAGCCTTACCTGCGGGTGGTTCACTCCCTACATTTATCCTGCTGGCAAATGGCCGTTTTGCATCAGGACTGAAAACCTGCCCCGGGCAGGGGAGGCCTTTGAGCGCTGGCAATCTGAGAAGAAATTGGCACCCGGAGAGATTCGGTGCTTAACGATCGGACCTTTAGGGACCCTTTGGCTACAGCAGGCACCTGGCGGCTGGCATCGATTCCGTCCCAGGGAGGGGCTTGGAAGGGGGCAAAGGTGGGGGGGCTCTTGTGGAAAGGGACAAGAGAGTCCCACAAGGAGAAAGTCACAGCTGCAGCCAGGGGCAGCCCCTTACGGACCTTGGCAACAAGATTTGTGATTGTGCAACTCACCACACAGCTCCAAGGCACAGCCCTGCCGGTTCTCAGTGCAAATCCTGTTTTGAAGAGGGGCTTTTAACAGCTGCTGGAAGCCCGGAGGAGAACTGACGGGAGCCCCGAGGCCCCACAGCATCCAGGGGGGTCATCAGTGCAGTTCCATTTAGAGCCCATCCTCCCAAACAAGGGATCGGGAACAAGATCCTCTTTCCTAGGAGATCTGCCCTGCCTGGACAGGTGACCTGTTTCTTCCCTTGCGACAGAAGTCTGGCTCCCCTGGGCACCCACCGGACTTTGGCTTGACTCAGGGGAGGCTGTGTGGGCAGCTGCCTGATCCCTGGGTGCAGGGCTCGGTCCTCCCAGGAGCCCCCCAGCACCATTCCCAGCCCCCAGCCTGGGATTCTGCGGAGTTTCTAACACCTGAGCAGTCTGTGCTGATGGGCTGGTAGTGGTGGAGCTGCACAGAATACAGAATCCTCCAGAGGTTGGAGAAGAACCCTCTTGGCCCCAGGACGGCCCCAACTTTAAAGGAGAATATTTATAGCTCAGGGTTGAAATGAGGGGTCTTTGGTGCTCCCTGATCTTGGTGGTTTTCTTGCATTACCCATCTAGGTGATCACTAGCACTGAGGATGCTACCTCGTTTGGTAAAGAAATGTTTACAAGAACAATCAAGCTCAGGAGCACAGTCGTCCTCCTCCTCCTCCTCCCTTCTAGCCCTGATGATGTTACCTAGTTGGGTCATGAAATGTCTGCATGAAAAGAACCAAGTTCAGAGAGCACCAAGGACCCCCACAGTCCTCCTCCTCCTCCTCCTCTCCTCCTCCTCCCTTCTAGCCCTGATGATGTTACCTAGCTTGGGTCATGAAACGTCGGCAAGAAACCCACCAAGCTCAGAGAGGACCAAGCACCCCACAGCCCCATCTCTGCTTACAGGACCCCTGATCTTGCACAGCCGGTTCCCTGGGCTTTGAGCTGAGTGGGGTCTCCCCTCTGGCCTCCCAGCAATGCACCACTCGGACCCCACCTCCCTGCCAGCAAAGCCCCTTTTTCAACGCCATTCTCCCTTGGAGCACAGCAGAGCTGCTGAGCCCAGGAGAAGAGGTCTGTTGGATTCAGGGCAGGTGAGTCCAGCCGGGGGAGGGGACACAGAGGTTGCTAAGTGGGGAGAGCCACCCCTGAGCTAGGCCGTGCCCACAAGTACCTCCAGGTAAGGGACTGGGGTGTCCGGATTCAGGGGGTACTCCCTCAGCAGCCGCTCTTCGTCCAGGAACTTCCCCGCCCGGCCGTTGAAGGCCGGCTGGAAGAGGCCATAGTTGAGGACGTCCTTCAGGCTGTGGTTCAGGGTGCAAAGGATGCGCTGCTTGGAGGTCCAGATGGGGACATCGGGGTTCAGCCGCAGACACTTCTGTGGAGGGAGAGACAGGCAAAGGGGGGGGGGAGTCAGAAGGCATCCAGGCAGGGGGGCTGCAGCTCAGCACAGCTGGAATGGGCAGGCACGTTGAAAGGCCAAACTGTTTTAACTCTCATCTACATTAGCAATAGCAATAGCACTTAGACTTATATACCGCTTCATAGTGCTTTACAGCCCTCTCTAAGCGGTTTACAGAGTTCAGCATATTGCCCCCAACAATCTGGGTCCTCATTTTACCCACCTCGGAAGGATGGAAGGCTGAGTCAACCTTGAGCCTAATGAGATTTGAACAGCTGAACTGCTGAACTAGCAATCAGCTGAAGGTCGCAATGCTGCTTTTAACCACTGCGCTATCTCAGCTCATTCACTTAGCGTCTGATGTGTCATAAGTGGATCTGCAGGATATATTCACAGTTCACCTGCATTAAAAGCAACAGCCATAAAATATGAATATTAAAAAGATCTATATTCAGATACAGGTAGCCCTCAACTCACAACAGTCCGAAGCTACAACGGCATTGAAAAATTGTGACTTACGACCGTTGTTTGCAGTTATGACCTTTGCAGCATCCCCGCAGTCATGAGGTCAAACTTCGGACGCTTGGCAACGGGTTCGCACTTATGACCGTTGCTGTGTCCTGGGGCCTTTTGTCAGTGGGGAAGCCAGATTCAATTAACAACAGTGTGACTAAATTCACAACTTAACAACAACTGTGGCAAGAAAGGTCGTAAAAGGGGGCAAAACTCACTTAAAACATCTCATTTAGTGACGGAAGTTATGGTTGTAAGTCGAGAGCTACCTGTACCAACATCTGGGCCATCTAACCGCCGAAGCTCAGCCTTGTTTATATGGAAACAAAGTCAGATCCTGGAGTTGTGTGAATACCCACAGCTTACAGCCGGTCATGATGTGTTCTACGGTTTCTTATACAGTTTTTAGGTTACAATATTTTATTCGTACGCTGCCCAGAATCCCTCTCCGAGGAGGCAAGTGGTTCAAAAATGCGAAATGTAAATAAATAAAATGATGGTTGCAGCATTATCATCATCATCATCATCACGTAATCTCCATTGGTGACTTTCCCAACCGGATTTCTGACATGCGAAGTGAATGGGAGGAGCCGGATTCGCTTAACGGCTGCATGATTCACTTAACAACTGCAGTGTTTCACTGAACAACCATGACAAAAAAAATTGTCTTAAAATCGGGCACAACTGACATAACTACCGCCTGGCTTAGCCCTGGAAATTCAGGTGCCAATTTTATTTATTTATTATTTTAGGAAATTTGTATTGCCGCCTATTCGTGCATGGCAACTCAAGGCTGCTTACAGGAATATAAAAATCTCAGATATAATATAATTTACAATTTTGATTGTAAAGCAAAATTGTGCTCTGCACACAAACATGGGAGCCAACGCACAGGTTATGAGAGGCTACAACTTTGCGCACTGACCCCGAACGGCTTTTGCTGCCTGTCTCAGAAGGCAGCGGATATGCATCGTTATTTTGTGGTGGTGGTGGGGGGTTGGGGGTGCGCTCCCAGGAAGCAGGCAGATAATTTGGGGGAGCACGAGGCTCTCTCTCCATGCCCCCCCTCTCCAGAAGACAAAACTCAGAAATATGGAAGTGTACAGCCAAAGCTTCTGTGGAGCCGGATGGACTTAGCAGCCGTTCTTTGCACCCGTCTGGATTGCTGCAACGTGCTTGGTGTGGGGCGACCCTTGGAGTATGCCCTGGAATTTCCTGACAGTGAGAACAATTAATTATTGGAACAGAAGTTGCCTTCAGACGTTGTGGGGGCTCCAACACTGGAGGCATTTAAAAAGAGACTGGACAGTCACTTGTATGGAATGCTATGGAATAAGAGGATCCAATCTTGGGAACTTTAAGACTCCCAGTCCACAAGCCTTCAGGTTCCAAGGTTGGAGATTCCTGGTATTACAGGATCTCCTGCTTGAGCAAGGGATTGGACTAGATGACCTACAAGATCCCTATTGTGGCCTGTCGGCCACCGGCCCCTCCAGCAGCCGAATCAGATGAGAAGGAGGCATGGGAGTCAGGTCAGCATCAAGGCAACCTGAGAGCTCCGAGGGGGAAGAGGGAATGGAGCTGCCAGAGAGAGAGAGAGAGAGAGAGAGAGAGAGAGAGAGAGAGAGAGAGAGAGAGAGAGAGAGAGAGAGAGAGAGAGAGAGAGAGAGAGAGAGAGAGAGGCGGAGCCTGAGCCGTCGGTCAGTCCTCAGATGGAGAGTCAACAGCCCCCAGGCCTGGAGGTGGCTGATGAGGAAGAGGAGGAACAGCTGGGTCCAGTGCCTGATGCGTGGATGTGCAGAAGGCAGAAGAGAGAAGAGCAGTGGAAATTTATGGGCCGGTCCTTGGGATGGAAGAGCCACCGCTGCTGCACCCTAGCTCTGGGGCAGAGGTGGGTTCCTACCAGTTCTAACCATTTCTTTAGAACCGTTAGTAAACCGGTGATGATGTCACGGAGCCGGTTCTGTCGGTGCTGGTCCGTGGGCGCCGCCATCTTGGATTTTGCTTCTGCACATGGGCAGAAGCTATTTTTTATTGCTACAGGGGTGCGCGTGCACGCAAAGCGCACGCGTGTACCCGGCACAACCCTGAGCAAGCTGCCAGCAAAACGATCCAGAACCCACCCCTGCTCTGGGGATAAAAGTCAGGGGGTGGAGATGAATAGATCTGGCAGACAACTATTCATCTCCCAGCCGGACAGACTTCTTAGCCTGCGGTGAGAGAGAAACTTTTTGTCGGGGCTGCTGGCGCTCCTAATAAAGGAATCATTGATTTCACTACAGAGGGTTTGTCGTATTTGGGGAGCTGGGTCAGAACAATCCCTTCCAACTTTGTTTATTCTGCTCTGTTATTTTGGTTCAAGGATCCTTCCATCTGATGGAGGATTTGCTCTGGCTGGCGATTGCTAATGGGATGCAATTCCATGTGTTGGCATCCCTAAAAAAAATATAATAATAATAAACACCCCCCCTTCCTCTTTACCCCTTCCCTGAGAAATTGTTCCTCTCCCTGTGCCAGGCGAGGACTGAAACAGGGCCCTTTCCCTGATATTTAGGACTGGTGTATGCCCAGCAAGAAAATTACGCCCCTCCTTAAGCTTGGTTGCTGCTTTATCAAAGAAGCTCAGAGAGAGAGAGAGAGAGAGAGAGAGAGAGAGAGAGAGAGAGATCTATAGATTGAAAGCTCGGAACAGCAAGAGAGAGAGAGAGCGAAAGAGAGCAAACTCTGAATTCAAGATGAAAATGAATAATGCAGAGGCTTGCTAGCTGAGGACACTCATCGCCTCTATAGAAGAAGAGGAAAAGGGGGGAGGGGGTTGACAGGGGAAAATGTGGGGAAGCACCCTCAAATAAGCTGTCACTTAGTCAGCCAGGTCATTTTCATACCCTACTTTTCACCAGTTATCTGGAAGTCCTACTATCTCTCCTCAACTATCAATATTCCAAATATTATGTGGTTATGCCACTTTATAAGGCCTTGGTAAGACCACACTTGGAATATTGCATCCAGTTTTGCTAGCCAAAAGAAAATGTGGAGACTCTGGAAAGAGTGCAGAGAAGAGCAACAAAGAGGATTAGGGGACTGGAGGATAAAACATATGAAGAACGGTTGCAGGAACTGGGTATGTCTAGTTTAATGAAAAGAAGGCTCAGGGGAGACATGATAGCAGTGTTCCAAGATCTCAGGGGTTGTCACAAAGAAGAGGGGTCCACCTATTCTCTAAAACACCCGAAGACAGGACAAGAAGCAATGGATGGAACTAACCAAGGAGAGAAGCAACCTGGAACTAAGGAAGAATCTCCTGGCAGTGGGAAGAATCAACCAGTGGAAGGGCTTCCCTCCAGAAGTCCGGGGGGGGGGGGCAGAGGGGCAGAGCCCTGATCCAACACAACCAAGGTGATGAACTTTTAAACAGGTTCATTTCCAGGCCAGTCAAGGCCCCCCCCCCCGGCATACCTTCTTCCAACGCAGCTCCCCTTAATGTATCTTTTGCATAGAAGCGGAATACACAAGGCGAGAGGATGCAGCCTGATCTCATTCGTAAACATACCTCAACCTACCTAAACAACTCAGACATATTGGGGTTATTCTGCATTGTGTGAAGAAAAATATTTTCGTTCCCACCCAAGTTTACCCAGTGCCATCTGGGCAGGAAGGTGAGGTGTAAATTGAAACAATAATCAGGAGAATACCAGCTGTCTGACAGCATCACCCCGCATCCACCCCAGCGGAAAAAGGCCTGTTGGCCGAAGCCCGATTTGGTGCAGAGGTTGCTGGCCCCTGAGTAAACATGACTCAGGACTGGCCATATGAGAGGCTGGCATACCGCTGCGAGCAAACCCACGTCCTGACATTTTGATACATGCGCTGACATTTCTCTGAATGGGCACCGATAGATTCTCAGAAGCCTTTGTGCTAGAAATCACAAAATCAAGTGGAATAAATATGAAAAACGGGGCCATTGCTTGCCATAAGACCGGCCCTCAACCAACGCTCAGACTGATTATTTTAGCTTGACACCTTGTCCTTAGCTCTAGAATGAACACAGCAGAATAATACAATCAGAAGGGACCTCGGAGGTCTTCTAGTCCAACCCCCTGCTCAAGCAGGAGACCCTATATCATTCCAGACAAGTGGCTGTCCAGTCTTTTCTTGAAAGCTTCCTCGTCCTGAAAAGGTCTCAGCTATTGTTAGAAGGCCTACTGAGTTCTGGAGAAACCAAACTGGCCTACAAGAAAGACCTAATGAAGAATAGAAACAAGACACGGGAAGACAATGGCCAATACATTTAAAAAAATAGCAGGCAAGGCAGATCATAACAAGACCTGGCAATGTCTAAGAGGAGGAAAGTTAAAGAAAGAGGCCGAGGGATTAATTCTGGCTGCACAAGACCAGCCTTAAGGACAAATGCACCCAAAGCTAGAATTGAGAAGACAGCAACAGACAGTAAGTGCCTTCGCCTATGCGAAGAAGCTGCAGAAACAGGGGACTACCTGGCATATCTGCTGCCAGAAGATCGCCCAGATTGACTACAAGCAACGGCGTGACAAAGTAACAACAATGGTGCATTGGAAGATCTGCAAGAACTACCACTTGCCTGCAAGCAAGAACTGGTGGGACCATAAAATAGAGAAAGTGACAGAAAGTGAAGACGCTAAAGTGCTCCGGGACTATAGAATCCAAACAGGCACCTGCCACACAACACACCAGACTTCAACAGTTGTCAATAAGAAAGACAAAAAAGTGCGGATAGTGGATGTGACGGTACTGGGAGGCAGCAGAATAGAAGAGAAAGAACTACAGAGGATCACAAAATATCTTCGAACAGAAATAGAACTATTGTGGGAAAAGAAAACAAAGGTAGACCCAATAATAATAGGCGCCTCCAGAAACATCTGGAGCATCATTTGAATCTCATTGGCATTGACAAATTCACCTTCCGTCAATTGCAAAACGCAACTTGACTCAAAACAGTTTACATCCTCCAGGCAGAGTTTAAATGAGTGGCCTGACTTTCTAGCCCTCGACTTATTGCATCCAATTGAACCAGAATTATGGTTGTAAATCATGCCGGTCCTTAAGCAGGTCATCGTATGACCACACCCAATTTTACCCCTTTTTTCCTCTCCCAACAGTCGTTAAGTGTCTATGCAGATTCTCAGTCATCCAGGTCATGGCACAGATAAACCTCCAAGTGGCCTCAAGGACTCTCAGAAAGCCTGCAAACGGCCAGATGACTGCAAAGAATAGAAATCCTTCCACCCCACCATTCAGTCAGAACGGAAGAAGCTCCAAGGATGAGAAGCGAAACGTCTTCAAGGAAAAACAAAGAAAGTCCAGTTGCTTCTTGAAAAAGCACCTTTGGGACAGCAGTCATTAAGCAAACACGGAGGTTATAAAATGAACTCAGTGTTCCCAATGGGTGTTTTCTTTGATGAAAACTGGAAAATAAACACCAAAAAGTTGCCAATGGCAGTCAGACAAATTGCAAAGGGTCAGGTGCCAATCACGCGACTGGGGGAAGGGACATTGGAACATCAATCCAGGTGGCAAAATCCTTTTCAGAGCCTGTCGTAACTTTGAATGGTTGCTAAGTGAGGACTACAATTATCTCCTTATACAGTATGAGCACCCAAAGGTGTTTTTATTATAAAGGCAATTGGACGTTATGATTTTTCTTTAAGACGTTTCACTTCTAATCCAAGAAGTTTCTTCAGCTCAAACTTCAGAACTGGATGAGAAGTGAAACGTCTTCAAGGAAAATCATGAAGTTCAGTTGCCTTTAAAATAAAAGCACCTTTGGGACAACCATGATCTGGATCGGGGTCTTCAAACTTGGCAACTTTTAGATTTGTGGACTTCAACTCCCAGAATGCTGGCTGGGGAATTCTGGGAGCTGAAGTCCACAAAGACTTAAAGGTGCCAAGTCTGGAGTGCCCTGACGAGGGTGAATGAGAACCTTCACAGGCCCTGTAGGAACCCTTTGGTTGCCTTCCTGGACTGGAAAGACCAAACAGGAGAACTCCACACAGCTTTTCTGAGCCATGGACTTGGATCCAAGGCCCCCTTTCCCCCTTCTCCAAGGCTGGCATCTCTCCCCCTTCACCAGCCAGTTTGGACCCCATTCTGGACCACCCACCGCTTTGGCTGGCCACTTCCCAGGGCTTGCTTGGTGCTGACCTTTCTTCCTTTCTTCCTTTCTTCCTTCACAGGGAGCCAGAACAGGACTCTGCCTCCTGCAGAGAACAGCCCCTGGGAAGATTTCTGGAGAGCGCCCAAGAGTTATCCGGGGAAATCCAGCCAGGCAGGCAGAACAGTTGCAGGGGGCACTGCCAAATGTCTGGCAGGAGAGAGCCGGATAGATGTGCTCACTGCTCCTCTTCCAGGGTTCATTCTGCCCTGGAGGGCCGATGGGACCCTCCAACCATTCTGGCCTTCCTTCAAGACGTCAAGAGGCCATAATCCAAGGTCCCTCCATCACTTGGTTTGTACTTATAGGGCTGCAGGCCCAGCATAAAAACCCTCAAGGGGGTGAATCAACAGGGAAGTGGCATGTTAAGGGCGAGGTTGGTGGGGCCCCTTAAAGCAGCATCAGAAGAGAAATCACTGCTCCCACTCAGGGGTGTCCAACCTTGGCAACTTTAAGACCTGTGGACTTCAAGTCCCAGAATCCCCCAGCCAGCCTAACCCTAACCCTAACCCCTGCCTTAATTCATCCGGATGGAAAGTTCTCCTACCCCAAACCATACTAGAATGCTGGTGGTGGTGGTGGGGGAAATTCTGCAAGATTTCAGGAAGCTCCTTTGTTCTTGAGAATTTCCACTTCCCCCAGAAGAGACGGTTTCTCCAGCCCATTCAGTAAAGATTGAGATGGTTCAACCTCCCATTGGGTAACTTTGGGGGTTGATTCCTCCATCCCCAAATTAAGCAGGTTAAGAGGCGGTTAATATGAAGGTCTACCTGGGAATCTTTGGGCTGTAGGATAGGTTGGAAAGTGAGGGCCTCCTTAGAGAAGGCAGGAAGCTTTCTTGGAGGCGTTTGACTCCAGGACTCAAGCTTGCCCATCCTTTCCTGGGGTCCCTTTCGCCTTTCCTTTGAAGCAGAAAGAAACTCTTTAAAAATGCGAAGGATGAGTTGTTGCAGGATGCGTTTTGATCTCACGGATCTCCAACCGGGAAGGATTGTAGGAAATCTCCTGCAGCACCTGAGATCGGTGAATTAAAACTCAAAAGAAAAGAACTTTAAAAAAAAACCCCAACTAGCCGGCTTCTGTAGCTCAGAGAAAAGCTTCCGTGTGTGAATAGATGTCGGTGCGGGGTGTAATCATGCTTTGCAGGAATTAGTTTTGCTGAGCACGAAAACCCCCCATGCTTTAACAGGATTGCATGAAATCCCTTTTAGTCTTGAAAGGAAACCCATCCGGGGCTGTAATTCTGGAGAGCTGCAGGTTTCTGTAAGCAGAAAGTGCCCTCAAGATGCTGCTGGGACCAGCGGATTTGCCCCACATGCACAGAGGGGTAACCTGCAAATGGTTGCAAAGGAATACAGAATAACAGAGTCGGGAGGGACCTCGGAGGTCTTCTAGTCCAACCCACTACTCAGGCAGGAAACCCCCTACCATTCCAGACAAATGGCTGGAAGTTATTTATGGAGAATCTCAGTCATTCAAGTCATGGTGGTCCCAAAGGTGCTTTTTTCAAGAGGCAACTGGACTTTCTTGGTTTTCTTTCTAGACTTCAGTTCTGAACTGAAGAAGCTTCTTGGACGAGAAGCAAAACGTCTTCAAGGGGAAAAAAACCAAAGAAAAATTCATTGTCCGACTGACTCCCTTCTCTGTAGGGGCCCCTGCTCTCTGGAACCAACTTCCCCCAGAGATCCGAACCATCCCCACCTTGCTGGCCTTCCGAAAAGCCATTAAGACATGGCTCTTCCTGCAGGCGGGGTGACTGGAGACCATTTAATACCTTAGGTCTCCCCCATTAATGTATGGTGTTTATATGTTTTTTTAAATTGTTTTAAATTGTCGTTTTTAATAATTTGTTTGGAGTTTTTATAAAATGTTGTACGCCGCCCTGAGTCCTGAGGGAGTAGGACGGCATAGAAAAACTGCCAAATAAATAAACCAACAAACAAATAAATAAATAAACAAACGAACAAACAAATAAATAAATAAATAAATAAATAAATAAATAAACAAAGCACCTTTGGGTCAACCATCTAGGTATTTCATCACTAATTCTCTCTTTCACCATGAAATCCTATCAGTCTTGTTTTTAGAGTTACAGAATTACAGAATAACAGAGTTGGAAGGGACCTTGGAGGTCTTCTAGTCCAACCCCTGCTCAAGCAAGAGACCCTATATCATTTCAGACAAGTGGCTGTCCAGTCTCTTCTTAAAGACCTCCAGTGATGGAGCCTCCACAACTTCTGAAGGCAACTTCTGTTCCACTGGTTAATATTCCTCCTTCCTAAGAAGTTTCTCCTTAGTTCCAGGTTGCTTCTCTCCTGGATGAGTTTCCATTCGTGGCTTCTTGTCCTGCCTTCAGGGGCTCTGGAGAACAGGATGGTGAAAGGGGGAACAAGCTTGCCTTTTGAGAAAGAAAAGGGTGGGGGGAATCCCAACCTTGCTCTTTGCGAAACTCAGAGGGTTCCCCCGGCATTAGCCACGTTAGCGCAGTGGTTAGGGTGCACTACTGCAGGCTACTTCTGCTGACTGCCGGCTGCCTGCAATTTGGCAGTTCGAATCTCACCAGGCTCCAGGTTGACTCAGCCTTCCGTCCTTCTGAGGTGGGTAAAACAAGGACCCAGATGGTTGGGGGCAAGAGGCTGACTCTAAACCACTTAGAGAGGGCTGGAAAGCCCTGTGAAGCGGTATATAAGTCTAAGGGATATGGCTATAGTGCTATTAGACCAGGGGCAAGAAATTCCTGGAGCATTGCTCCCAGGAATTGCCCCTTTCCCCAAACAAGCATCACTACCTGTGGCCAAATTGGCCCTTGCTGCTGCCCAAAACTGCTTTTTGAATCATATGCAAAAAAGAAAAAAGGGGGAAGAATTGGCAGAATTTACATGAATTTTAGTCACTCGTAAACTAATAACTGAGTCATATTTATTCATACCGCACTCTGCAATTAATTTGTTTTCATTTAATGTGGTTTACCTAACTTTAGAAGAGCAAAAGAAATGAAAAATTAAAGATCCACCAGACCAAATTCTTAACTATTTCCCCACCGAAGATCCCTGGCAAAAAAGAAGCTTGTTTGGGAATGGAACAAAAGCTCAAGCAGCTGTACACTCTAATATCATTTTTTTGGCTACCATAAACACATGTCTTTTCCTTTCTTTCCTTCTCTTCCCTTCCCTTCCCTTCCCTCTTCTTTTCTCTCCTCCTTCCTTTTCCTCTTCTTGTCATCTCCCCCTCCCCCTCTCCCCAGGATGGACATGTAGTTTTAAAAAACAAACATCACAAAAAACAGCGCAAGTTTCAAAACAAAGCTAATATTATTTTGGGGATTATCTTTTTATCATTTTGGAAGCTACCCCGAGTCTCTGCAAGAGTGAGATGGGTAGCATATAAATTTAATAAAGAAATCTGTGAGCCAATCACTGGCCAAGAAGCATGGAGTTCCACCGGATGGACCATCGCTGGGGTTTTCACCAGCTGAATCCACCATTGTGTTCCCAGAAAGATGGACGGGTGTCCAGCAGACATGAAACAGTGGTTGCTGAATTATTTTCGACTTTACAGAACTGGTTCTTCTGGTGGGCAAAATAAGATTCCCATCTGTGCAGACACTCTGGGCAGCTCAGGTCCTGAAACCCTGTCCTAGCCTTTGGAATAGGAAACAGAGGCTTCTAAGTAAGAGCGGTAGGCTTCTTATTTTGCAAAGGGTGAATTAAATCCTCCAAAACAGAGTTTCCGAAAGACTTAGGGCTGCAGGAACAACACCAGGCATTGGAAGGAAATTGGGTAACACTAGGCCTCAAAAGGAAGAATTGACCAGTGGTGGGATTCAAGTAATTTAACAGCCGGTTCTCTGCCCTAATGATTTCTTCCAACCACCAGTTTGCCAAACTGCTCAGAAAGTTAACAACCGGTTCTCCCGAAATGGTGCAAACTGGTTGAATCCCACCACTCAAGAATTCCACTTTTTAAAGTTAAGTTGCAGCTCATCTGCTGGTCCTTTTACTTGATCTAAAGCAGTGACCCCCAACCTTTGGGGCACCAGGGACCGGTTCTGTGGAGAGAGGTTTTTCCGTGGACCGGAGGGGGGGCTGCCTACATCCCACGGATGGGACTTTGCTTGTTTGTGTGGATCAGTTTCCAGCATGGCTTGCCCCAGTGCCAGTCCGCAGACTGGGAGTTGGGCCCCCCTGATCTAAAGCATCCCTTCCATTCTGTTGTTGTTCAGTTGCTAAGTCATGTCCGACCCTCTGTGACCTCATGGACCAGAGCACACCAGGCTCCTTGTCCTCCACCGTATCCTAAAGCTTGTCCAAATTCATGTCCGTTGTGTTGATGCCACCATCTAGCCATCTCCTCCTCCGCCCTCCGCCCGCTTCTCTGAAGGATCCGTCCTTGTATGGGGAGAACTGATCTTCCAGCATGAAACTATGTAAGCTTCAAAGGCACCCAAGGAATACATTCAGGTTGGGCAAGAAGGGAATTAGGCTCATTAATTCATGAAAAGGGGGTGGAATTAATGCTGAATGCAAAGAAAGCTGGTTGCTGAAAACTGCATATTTAAGGCAGGCTTTATAACAAGCTAACAAAAGGGAAAAGTTTGGACAATTAAGGCTCCTGGGCAAAAGACTGGAAATTAAGGGGAGCTTTTGTGAAGCAATTAAATCGGCTCTGGAGTCTCCTTAGAATGCAGAGCAGGAAACCCACAATGCCCCACACCCTCCGGACCTGAGGCCAGCCAGGACAGAAGGAGGCCTTAGAGCAGGGCTGCCCAGCCTTGGCCACTTCAAATCCCAGAATTCCCCAGCCAGCATGGTCTCATTAGTGAGATTGGGTCAATTCTCCGGACCTTCAGTCATCCAACAGTGTCAATGTGAGCCAGCCGTGTGGGGCAGCTGCAACAGCAGCGGGATACAATCAAGATCATGTGTTAGTACCACTTTATAAGGCCTTTATAAAACCACACTTGGAATATTGCATCCAATTCTTTGGTTGCCACGATATAAAAAAGATGTTGAGACTCTAGAAAAAGTGCAGAGAAGAGCAACGAAGATAAGCCTGAAGGCTAAAACATGAAAAACGGTTGCAGGAATTAGGTATGGCTAATCTAGAGAAAAGAAGGATTACGGGTGACATGATAGCAATCTTCCAGTATTTGAGGGGCTGCCACAAAGAGGAGGGGATCCACCTATTCTCCAAAGCACCAGAAGGCAGGACAAGAAACAATGGATGGAAACTAAACAAGGAGAGAAGCAACCAAGAATTAAAGAGAAACTTCCTGCCAGTGAGAACAATTAATCATTGGAATTGGCTTCCCTCCTGAAGTTGTGAGTGCTCCAACACTGGGAGTTTTTAAAGAAGAGATGGGACATCCATTTGTCTGGATTGATATAGGCCAGGTTCTCCTGCTTGAGCAGGGGGTTGGACTAGAAGACCTCCCAGGCCCCTTCCAATTCAATTCTGAATTGAAGTCACACTTTCTAGCATGCCTTTTGAGCTTCCCTCCTGTCAGTCTGAGGTTATGCCCCCGTGTTCCCGATTTTTGCTTAATGGTCAAAAGTTGTGTACTGGATTTGTGGGCAAATGTAGAAGACGTGCTTGTGGTGACATCAGAGGAGTGTTGGCTGTGGACGCGTGTGGCATTTTGCATAGCCACGATGCTGTGTGATTGGCTGAGAAGCTGAAGGTCTCAGCAATGTTAGGTGGTCTCTCCCCCCCAGGTATTTGTGGGGGGGAGAGAAGCTGCAGAAAAAAAATGAGGCAATGTCTCTCACAGACCAACCTCATGACTTACATCCCTGTAGCCGATGTTGGGACACGGGGACAAAAGGCCAGAGTTTGCATCCTGCACATTTCCTCATTTCTTGTCATCATGCGCTGGACATCTGTGTGACTCAAGGAAGGGCAGGGACCCGGACATTCCTGCCTTCAAGAGCCAGACGGGGGCATCTGACAGGAAACACGAAGCGATACGCAAAAGGCAGAAATGGGGGCAAAGGGATGGATTTCCCTGTCTTGACAGATGTGGGAAAGGATGGAGGAAAGGAGAGGAGGGATTTTGGGACCTCCAAGTCCAGCTGCTGTGGAAGGTCAGAGGCCATCTGGGGCAGGGAAGGAACACAGGCAGACCTCGATTTATGACCACAATTGAGCCCAACATTTCTGTTGCTAAGTGAGACATTTCTTAAGTGAGTTTTGCCCCAACTTTTCTCACCCCTTTTGTTAAGTGAATCATTGCAGTTCTTCAATTAGTAACCCGGTTGTTAAGTGAATCAGGCTTCCCCATTGTTTTTGCTCGTCAGAAGGTCGCAAAAGGGGAATCACGTGACCCCGGAACACTGCAACAGTCATAAATGTGAGTCAGTTGCCAAGCGTCTGAATTTTGATCACGTGACCCTGGGGCTGCTGCAACGGTCATTACGTGTGAAAAAGGGTCATCATAAGCCACTTTTTTCAGTGCCGCTGTAACTTCGAATGGTCACTAAACAAACTGTTGTAAGTCAAGGATTTCCTGTATTTGCCCCAAAATGGGGAAGCTGGAGATGTGTAAGATCCCATTTCTCTCCATTTTCTTAGAAGGAAAAGAAGGTTGGGTGTGTGTGTGTGTGGTGGGAAGGGGGGATTTTGGAAATGGGAGGGGGAGATTAGAACTAGAAGACAGGGAGCAAAAAAGGAAGGGATGCAAAAAGCATGTTGAGTAAACTCCCAAACGAGCGATCGTGATTCTGGCAAGACACGGGGGGGGGGGGGTTTGGCTGGGTGGAGAGGCTGAGGAGGATCCCCAAACACGGGTAGGAAGGAAGAGCTCAAGGGGAACAGGACGACCAAGGAAGTTGGGGTTACAGAATGGGATGCTGACAAGAACCTCACAAAGAAAGAAAAAAAGAAAAGAGAGAGAGAGAGAGAGAGAGAGAGAGAGAGAGAGAGAGAGAGAGAGAGAGAGAGAGAGAGAGAGAGAGAGAAGGAAGGAAGGAAGGAAACAAGGAAGGAAGGAAGGAAGGAAGGAAGAAGAGAGGGCAAAAGGGTAAAGGACCACTAGAAAAGAAGATTTGTAGCTGAGGGTTGAACTGGTGGGTGGCTTGAGGCTGTCTGAGCTTCGTGGTTTTCTTGCAGATGCTTCATGACCCAACTAGGTAATCTCATCAATGCTAGGAAGGAAGTTGGAGGAGGAGGAGGAGGAGGAGGAGGAGGAGGAGGAGGAGGAGGAGGAGGAGGAGGAGGAGGAGGAGGAGGAAAAGGACTGTGGGGTCCTTGGTGTTCTCTGAGCTTGGTGGTTTTGGGCCAGACACTTCATGACCCAACTGGGGAAGATCTTCAGTGCTGGAAAGGAGTGGGATTTCCAGGGAGGAGGAGGGGAGGAGGAGGAAGAATAATGCGGGGTCCTTGGTGTTCTATGAGCTGCGTTGTTTTTTTGCAGACATTTCATGACCCAAGTAGGGAACGTCAGGGCCCGAAGGGAGTGCGGTTTGCTCTCCGTTTATAGTATAGTATAGAATTCTTTATTGGCCAAGTGTGATTGGATACACAAGGAATTTGTCTCCGGTGCATAAGCTCTGAGTGTACATACAAGCAACAAGCGATAAATCATGATCATAATCATAAAATACAATCATAAAATGAAATAAATACATAAAACAATCATAAAATAAAATAAAATTTGTACTCGTAGCTTTCCTTGCCTGCACCCTGTCAACAACCAAGCAGCAAACAACACCCAGTGAAGGGACAGCCAACCCAGACAAAGAATCGCAGCCAGCAGCAGCCTAACCGAGGGACCCCCAAGTCCATTCCCACCCACACTGCCAGGGAAAGCCACTTGCCCAAAAACCTGGGTCAGGCAGTTGCCCTCCACTCAAGGAGGCCAGCTTCAAATTCTCCGGGAGCCCCAATGCTCACCAGATGCCCTGGTTGAAAGGCGCCTTCGGAAAGGTGTGTGTGTGTCTGATCCCTGTGATGCAGCCCCTTCTGGGGCTGGGGGAGGGAGGGGAAGTGGACCATGGAACCCTGCAAGGAAAGTCCTGCTCGGAATGTATTGGGAGGGAGGCGGAGGGGGGTAGAGAAGATGGAAGGCTGGGGGCACCAAAGCATCCATTGGCATCAAAAGGGTTGGCTGATTTTATAAATATTTCAGATCCGTCTCCACAGAAAAGTCAGACGTGAAGAGCCTCCCTTTCAGCAGCAGCCAATGCCGTTTCTGCAGACCCTCATGGTAGCCTGGGGGAGGGGAGGGGGGGGCTGACAGATTGAAAGAGAACTGCTCAGCAGAGGCGAATTCGCCGGTGAATTCTGCCTTTCTTGTTCCATCTGGAACAAGAGAAATCATCTCTTGATCTTCTCCATCTGAAACCTTTCTGGTCATGGAGAGAGCAGTTCGATTCCCCTCTCAGGGATCTTTTTCCAAGGCTAGAAAAGACTCTAGAAAAAGTGCAGAGAAGAGCAACCAGGAGGATTAGGGGACTGTGGACTAAAACATATGAAGAACGGTTACAGGAACTGGGCATGGCTAGTTTAGTGAAGAGACATGACAACAGTCTTCCAATATTTGAATGCTGCCACAGAGAGGAGGGGGTCAAGCTATTCTCCAAAGCACCCAAAGGCCAGACAAGGAATAATGAATGGAAACTGATCAAGGAGAGATTCAACCTGGAAATAAGGAGAGATTTTCTGACAGTGAGAACCATCAACCCATGAAACAGAAGTTGCCTTCAGAAGTTGTGGGAGCTTCATCACTGGAGGCTTTCAAGAACAGACTGGACTGCCATCTGTCAGAAATGGTGAAGGGTCTCCTGCTTGGGATGAGGGGGTTGGACTAGATGACCTACAAGTTCCCTTCTGACTCTGTTAATCTGTAATCTGTAAAAACTTGGGATCCTTAAGGAGGTGGCAGCATAAAACAAACAGTAAACTTCTGGATTTAGAAACTGCTTTTGTTGACGAAGGCTAAAATTGCCTTGCAGCTGCATCACACTCTTGGCTTTCCACCCCTTTTATACACAGGGAAGAGGAGCCTCTTCCCTACAAAAGAGCCTCTTCTAATATTCAGTGGGCAGCTTAAATTACTGACTGTATTGGGCTTCCTGGACCCTGGAAGGAAGCAGAAGAAGACGGAATGAGGTGTAAGTGATCCCATTGCAGGGCTGTGCTCTTCATAGCTCAACAGACTTGCTATATAGAGGAAACTGAAGGACAGCTTTGCCCCCCACCCCCACCCCACTGTGGTCAAGCTAGGTTTTTATCATCAGAGTGAAAGATCAGAGGACAGAGCTCACCAGCATCCATCTTCCCTCCCTGCTCTTGAAAAAGTGAGCTGTCTACAACTGGGCTTGATGGTGATATTGAGTCAAGGTAAAAGAAATCTTTGCCTGAGATCAGCTCCAACAGGGAGAAACCAGGGCCCTTCACTCAATAGGCCCACCCAGAAAAACCAAAGTTCCCCAAGAGAAAGAATAACAGCTGGTCACGTAATCGTTGCTTCCATACAACCGTGACCATATCAATTCCAGGTCACCACCAAAAAGGCCCCGCCATGGGACAAGCAACCGAACCTCTGAGACTGCAACTCCCTTCGGTCATTGACCAGGCTGGCCAGAGGTCTTCTCCCAGGTGGACATAATGAATGGCAGAGCCACCATTACTGAGGTTCTGCCCACAGTCACAGCTCAACTGGACCACCACAACACATTTTATATGGGGCTTCCCTTGAAGAGCCCAATCAAGGAACTACCAGCTCAGACAAACAAAGAGTAAACAACAGCCCAATCAAACAACCCCCAAGAGAAACTCAAGCCAACACTGACAGGGCAAGCTATGATATATAAACAGAGATCCAACTCCATTCCCTTCTAGCCCTGATGATGTTAGCTTGTTGGGTCATGAAATGTCTGCAAGAAAACCACCAAGCTCAGAGAGCACCAAGGACCCCAGTTCTCCTTTGCCTTCTCCTCCTCCTTCTCCCTATTTCTCCTCCTTCTCCTTCCCTCTTTCTCCTCCTCCTCCTCCACGCCTCAAACCCTACTCCCTGCTGATGTTACCTACTTGGGTCAGGAAATGTCTGCAAGAAAACCACCAAGCTCAGAGAGCACCAAGGACCCCAGTTCTCCTTTGCCTTCTCCTCCTCCTTCTCCCTCTTTCTCCTCCTTCTCCTTCCCTCTTTTTCCTCCTCCTCCTCCACGCCTCAAACCCTACTCCCTGCTGATGTTACCTACTTGGGTCAGGAAATGTCTGCAAGAAAACCACCAAGCTCATGCAGCATGAAGGACCCCACACTCCTCCTCCTTTTCTTTCACTCTGCAAACCACACTCCTTTCTAGCATTGATGACATTACCTAGTTGGGTCATGAAATGTAGAGTCTAGCTCAGAGAGCACCAAGGACTCCACAACATTACTCTGAAGGTTGCCCTGGTTGTCAATTGGTTTCTGGGCATAGTTCAAGGTATTGGTGGTAACCTTTGAAGTGCTTCATGGCTTCGATACCTTGCTCCCGGTAGGAGGAGGAGTGGCAGAAGCTGGGGGTGGTGGTGTCAAAAGAGGAATCAGCCTAGAATCCCTACGTAGTCACAAGCGAACTAAGTCCAAATTCCCTTGAAGGCTGTTGACCCTGATCTAACTCCAAGCGGGTGCTAACTGTTAGTTGAGAAGATTCCTGCGCATAGGCTTTTAGCAATAAAGCAGTTTAACTGTACCATCATGTGTGAACCTGGTCTTTTGCATCTGACACCTGACACCCATGGTTAACTGCCCATCCAATAAGATCTGGCAAAACGGGCTCCCTCCAGTCCCTTCACGCAGGGAAAGCCACCTAACTGCTCAGTTTCAGAAAATGCAGGTAATTGTACCCACCAAGTAAGAGGTAAAAAAGTGTAAATACTGTATATATTAAAAAATTAGGCAAACCAAGGAGTGCCATTGTATTGGCCGAGTGCTGCGGTGGCCTAGAGGTGGAGCTCTCAGCTCACAATCAGGAGGCTGGGAGTTCGATCCTAGGTAGAGGCAGATATTTCTCTCTCTGGGCACAATGAGAATATTGTGAACAAAACAAAACTCCACATTGGAGATAGGAAGGGCATCCAGCCAGTAAACACTCCACCCCGCAAGGGATTATGGGGTCGTTAAATGAAGATGATGATGATGAAGGAGTGCTGTTGTATTCTTTTTAGCTCTTCCATCAAAGGCAAGATGGGGGCCCTACCAGCGGTGGGTTGCTCCCGGTTTGGCCCGGTTCGATGAACCGGTAGCGGCGGCGGGAGGCTCTGCCCACCTGCCCGAAATGATTCTGTGCATGCGCACGAGCGAACCGGTAGCGACAGGATTTACAACCCACTACTGGGCCCTACCCCTAAATTTCAGTTACCAACTGCAAGAAGAAGCAAAAAACTTCAGCAGAAGCAGAAGACTCTGGATGACTAAGGATTTCCGGATTGCATTTTCTGGAGAGCAAGAAATTAAAGACAAGATAAATAAACCAGGAAAGCCACAGCCTTGGCATTACAGACTTTTGCCAAAGTGATGTCTCTACAGTTTAAATTTTTTTCTTCTGGCCCTATCATATTCCCCCCCCCCCCCCCAAGGAGCAGCCGTCTCTTTATTTCATGACCGCAATCACTGTCGCTGTGAATCGTTGAGCATAGGAAGATAAAGACCGTTATTATTCAACTTCTTTTCAGTCTGTTTTACATTGGCTTGGCGTGACCTGCTGACATAATCTTAGAGGCTTTTGGAAACCACAATTGAACAAGAGGAGATTGGGTGCTCTTATGGGTTCTGTTAAACTTTCCCTCACTTCGGTTTCATCCCAAATGATATCATGACTCCTATTTTGCATTCTTTTCATTCTGTTGGAGGCTCCTTCTTCAGCTCTTTTCAACCGCTTGCAAAACTTTTCATTTCCCTCGACGTCACCAGGTACTTTCAAGCCCATCATCTACTTTTGAGGCTTCTTTTAACCTGTACTTTAAACTATTTTTTATAGGTATTCTTACCTGGCCCATAGAATTGCCAAGAGTTGGATGCGACTGAATGGATAACCCCATCATGAGCCAGCTGTGTGCAGCTCAGCCAAAAAAGCGAATACAATCCTGGGTTGTATAAACAGAGGCATAGACTCAAGATCACGTCAAGTACTAGTACCACTTTACAAAACCCTAGTAAGACTACACCTGGAATACTGCAACCAGTTTTGGTCACCACGCTACAAAAAAGATGTGGAGACCTTGGATAAAGTTCAGGGAAGAGCAACTAAGATGACCAAAGGCCTGGAGACTAAAACACATGAAGAACGGCTGCAAGATTTGGGTCTGGCTAGTCTAAAGAAAAGAAGAATTAGGGGTGACAGGATAGCAGTATTCCAATATCTGAGGAGCTGCCCCAAAGAAGAGGGGGTCAAATTATTCTCCAAAGCACCAGAGGGCAGGACAAGAAGCAAGAGATGGAAATTCATCAAGGAGAGAAGCAACCTGGAATTAAGGAGAAACTTCCTGACAGTGAGGACAATTAACCAGTGGAACAGAAGTTGCCTTCAGAAATCGTGGGCGCTCCATCACTGGAGGTTTTTAAGAAGAAACTAGACAGCCACTTATCTGAAATAGTATAGGTTCTCCTGCTTGAACAGGGGGGTGGACTAGAAGACCTCCAAGGACCCTTCCAGTTCTATTCTAATTCTAATTCTAATCATAATCATAATCATCATATACAGTACATACTGTGTCTTTCTTCCACTGTCATTTTCTGCAGCAATCATTCCCTTAAAGCCATTTTCCTCTTTCTCACCTTCTTTCTTTTCATGTCTCCCATTAGTGTCCCTCAACACTTCTGGGCCACACAAGAACATAAAACTTTAAATTCTTTTCCAGTGGCTTCTTTCCTTACACCTGTGTCTTCATTCATTCTGTTGGGAGATTAACTGATCTTCTTACACTGTTACATACTTGATCTTCCTACACTTAATTCTGTTCTTTCCCTTCTCTCCTTTTCCTCTATGTCTGTTGGTCCCCCAAATCTGAATTTGACACTACTAAATAACCATCTAGATATTTATGGAGATTCTCAGTCATCCAGGTCATGGTTATCCCAAAGGTGCTTTTTCAAGAGGCAACTGGACTTTCTGGGTTTTCTTTCTAAGCTTCTTGGATGAGAAGTGAAACGACTTCCAGGGGGGAAAAATCAGTTTTGGAAAAGCACCTTTGGGTCAACCTTCTGGGTATTTCATCACTAATTCTCTCTTTCACCATGAAATCCAATTGTCAACCCTGAAGCTGTTTTGGAGCGTCTTCAGGGCTGCCCCAGCAAGGCTGGTTGCAGCTGTGGGGATGGGGGGAGGGGGAGCAGAGATAGCTGGGGACTTGGAGCCAAAATAAAATCCTTTCTCCTGGGAACCAAGGAGGTTTCCACCAGGTGCTGGACAGGCGTGGATTGAAACCAACTGTGACCTGGTTGGACCATGTGATGGACATGTGGACTGGGGGGGGGGGAGAACTTTGATTTTTAATTTGGGTGGGGAAAACCTCGGGACCTTCAGAGTCGGGTTTTCACCAGATGTGCCAGTATGACATGCCTAATAAATTTGGACTTTGAGGAGCACCTTGGCCTCGGAGTTTTGATTGCATTGGGTCTGTTACTTGGAACCCTGACACCTATCAGTCTTGCTTTTAGATTTATAGAATTACAGAATAAAAGAGTTGGAAGGGACTTTAGAGGTCATCTAGTCCAACCCCCTGCTCCAGCAGGGGACCCTACCATTCCAGACAACTGGCTATCCAGTCTCCTCTTCAAAGCCTCCAGTGATAAAGCAGCCACAACTTCTGAAAGCAAGTTGTTCCACCAATTAATCGATCTCACTGACCAGAAATTTCTCCTTAGTTCTAGGTTAGATCTCTCCTTGATTAGTTTCCATCCCTTCTTCCTTGTCTGGCCTTCGGGGGCTTTGGAAATCAGGTTGTCTGTCTCCCTCTTCTCTGTGACTGCCCTCAAATACTGGAAGACTATCATGTGACCTTCTCGTCATTTCTGCAACCGTTCATCGTAAGCTTTAGCCTCCAGCTCATTTATCATCTTTGTTGCTTTACATTCATTTTTCTGGCCGTCTTCTCCTACGAGTAGACTCACGCATAGACCCATATTCCAAACAGAATATGTCCTCAGCGGTGCGCAGCAAAGAGCTCCTTTGCATTCATCCTTGGGGTCTCTGAATGGCCCCGTTGCTTTTCCTGTACACCAGAGGTCTTCAAATTGGGCAACTTTAAGACTTGTGGACTTCAACTCCCAGAATTCTCTGGCTGGAGAATTCTGGGAGTTGAAGTCCACAAGTCTTAAAGTTACCAAGTTTGGGGACCCCTGCTGTACACCCTTGTCTCATTCACACACACCCCATTTAGGTCATCTGGCAGAATCTTTTCTCCTTTAGATCACGTTCTTCCAAAGGCTGCCCTATTTTTGTCTGAAAACAAATATCCGATTCTTTCATTCTTCCCCTTCCCTGGAGCATAACATGCAATTATCGCCAGCCGATGGGTCCCCCCTCTCTTGCACAGCCTCAGTAACCCAGCTGACACCAATTCATATTTCCTGACATACATTTGAGCCTTTTCAGGGATAATAAACCCACCGCCCCGACCCTTCAGTGCACGTATTTATTGGCTGGCCTTCCATTCAGGCCGCTCCCCCCTTTCCCCTCTCCGTTCCTTTCGCAGACACAAAACACAGCCGCTTTGTCCTTGGTTGATTCCCTTCATGCTCTTCTCATTTGGATAAGCAACATTATGCAAAGAAACCTGGGAAATAGCCAGCAAACAAACTATACAGGCAGGAGATAAGAAAATCGATTTTTCTTTCTTCCATTTCTGCTCGTGGCCAGCGGCTGCTTTCACGTGCCAAATTGCTGACTTCCATAGGCTTCGGTTGTCAGGAGATCTGCCCACAGACACTGACCTCCACTGCCCCTCCCAGCTTCGGCTGACCAGGCCTCTGGGCTGGGCTGGGGCTCCTTTGCGCCTCTGGCTTGCCTAAGGATCGCTCCCCCAACCGTTTCTCAAGGATGGAGATTTCCTCCCTCCCTTGAATTGGGACTATGGAAATCCTTGGGAACTTTAAGATCTGTGGACTTCAACTCCCAGAATTCCCCTGTTAGCTATGCTGGCTGAGAGTTGTCAAGGTTGGGCCAGAGCAAATACTAGGATTGCCTAAGCCAAAGAATGGACTGAATTCTGGAGAGAAAGATCTGCCTTGAGACACAACCCCAAGGGCCATGGGAAGAAGGTGGGGCTGAAGAATTGGGAAGAGCAGTAGCCTCTTCACTTCCCCTTCCCTGCTTTCGTCCAAGACTTTATGATTTTTGGAAGCCCTTTCCTGCTTCCACCAACCTCCAGGCAGGATCAGAACAGATCGAAGGGCTTCCTTGCTCAGGCCCAAATGGCTCCTACTGAAAGTCTTGGGCTCTAGAAAGGGTCAGAGTAGGGGGATGAAGGCTAAAACATATGAAGAACGGTTGCAGGGACTGGGTATGACTGGTGAAGAGAAGGACTAGGGGAGACAGGATAGCAGCCTTCCAATATCTAAGGGGCTGCCACAAAGAGGAGGGGGTCAACCCAAAAGTGCTTTTTTGAAAGGCAACCATGATCTGGATGACTGAGAATCTGCATAGACAAGAGGGGGCTCCAGCTATTCTCCAAAGCACCTGAAGGCAGGATGAGAAGCAACGGATGGAAATTAATCAAGGAGAGAAGCAACCTGGAATTAAGGAGAAATTTCCTGACAGTGAGAACAATCAGCCAGTGGAATGGCTTCCCTCCAGAGGCTGGGGTTCTCCATCACAGGAGGCTTTCAAGAAGAGGCTGGCCAACCATCTGTCTGAAATGGTAGAGGGTGTCCTGCTTGAGCAGGGGGTTGGACTAGAAGACCTCCAAGGTCCCTTCCAACTCTGTCATCCTGGATTCTGGATTGCCCTCTCCAACCTTACTCTGCAGATGAGTTGGAGGGCCATCCCTGGAGGATCAGAGAGAGAATTTCAGGACTCATCGCCATGCCCATCTAACTCAACACCAGCTGTGCCTAACTGCCCCTTCCTAAAAGCCACATCGGAGGTTGGATCCCAACCGCTCAAGGTCTCTACCTCTTCATTGCACAGGAGGAAGAACACATCCGTAAATTATTATTCTGAAAAGGCAGTTATTGGGCCCCGAGGGCTCTTTCTAAATATTGCTAAAGCAATAAAAAGTTGCTCTTTTCTTTCCCCCAAAAGACCCATTAAAACAGATCAATCCCAGCCACCTAGCAATAAGGGAAAGGTTTTGGGGGTGGGTGGGTGGGTTAAGGAGCCAGGGAGCCCCCTGTCCCTTGCCATGTGGGTAGGTGGGTGAGGGAGCCATCAATGAAGTGCCTGAACCTTGGTGGGGAGGGGGGGTCCCCTTGGGCCCCTGAGCCTTGTGATGGGTAGCCCCCCCATGTCCTTGACTTTGGATTTGCTCATTGGGACTGAAGCACGGGTGCTTTGAGGAGACACCCACAGACCAGGCATGTGGAATGTCATGGAAACCAAGCATCTCCAGGAAGCAGGGAGCACAGCCCCCCCCTTTCCTCTTCTCCCTTCTACCGCCCACTCCAGAGCTTTCCAGAGGAGTTCCCTCTCGTCCTCTCCCCTGGTGGGTGGGTGGGGGGTCCCTCCGATGAACGCTTCAGCCCAGGTAGAGAGAACTGAAAAGGATTCTCCTGCGGAAGGGTCTCTTCGCTTCGTGGGTCCACAGACAGAGGAACAAGAGGTGGGACCACGTTCTGGCCAAGGCCTCACCGTCCTGTGGGCCTCTTGGGAACTTGGGGAGCGGGTCCTAATTGAGATGGATCTGACTCTCTCAGCCTGATTTGATTCATGGGCTTCGTTTTTCTGGGTCAGCTTTGACAAGCGGCTCCATCTGTTCTACCTTTCCAGAGATGGACTTGGATGGCGTCCGAGTTTCTTCTCCAAAATAACCCAGAGAAGAACTTGGTTCCTTTTCAAAGAGCCTCAGAGGAACAGATGCCCTGCCTTGATCAGTCCAAAGGTGGGCTTTTGCTCCACCCCCCCATCCACATTCTCCATTTCCTCAAAAGGCCCAGCATGGACCTCCCATTGCACCCAGCATGAAAGATCTCCCACGGCTGTCCTCCACCCAGCAGTTTCCCCAAGAGTCTTTATTCAGGTTGGAAATCTTGGCCTATTTCAATTGAACCCAAGAGGAAGGAAATCCGAGGGCTCCTCCTTCAGGGGCTTCTTTGAGAGAAAGTGTCCCAAGCCCTTTGTGCTTGTCTCTGGTCTGTGGAGGACCTTGGCCTAAACCAGTGTTTCTCAACATGGGCCACTCGAAGGCATGTGGACTTCAACTCCCAGAATTCCCCAGCCAGCACACTGGGGATTGAAGTCCACAGGTCTTCAAGGGAATTCTGGGGATTGAAGTCCACAGGTCTTCAAGTGACCAAGGTTGAGAAAGAGCGTCCAAAACACTCAGCTAAGTCCAGCTTAAGCCCCCCAACCCAGGCTGGACACAAGTTCTGAGTTCCCAGGAGCAGCAGGGAGACGCCTTTCCATGGGGGCTGAAGGTCATTTGGACTCAAGAGATCCAAATGGAAGCAAGTGACCCAGAGATCCAGAACCCCTGGGACAGCCACTAAGAAGGTCCCTCCACTTGGCCCCAATACGTGAAGTACAACCCTAACCCTAACCGCTCAACAAAGCCATTTAGAATACTGTGTACAATTTTGGTCACCCCAGTTAAAAAAGAGTTCAGAGAAGAGCAACAAAAATGATTTGGGACCTAGAAGCTAAAACAAACCAAGAATGATTGAGGAACTGGATATACCTAGTGTAGTGAAACGAAGGGGCGACACAATAGCAGTGTTCCAGTATTTGAGGGGCTGCCACAAAGAAGAAGGGGTCAGTTTATTCTCCAAAGCACCAGAGGGCAGGACAAGAAACAATGGATGGAAACTAATCAAGGAGAGATTCAACTTGGAACTTGGAATTAAGTTCTTGGAGTTCTTAACTTGGAATTAAGGAGAAACTTCCTGACAGTGAGGACAATTAACCAGTGGAACAGAAGTTGCCTCCAGAAGTTGTGGGTGCTCCATCACTGGAGGTTTTTAAGAAGAGCCTGGACAGCCACCTGTCTGAAATGGCATAGGGTCCCCTGCCTGAGCGGGGTGGTGGTGGTGGACTAGAAGACCTCCAAGGACCCTTCGAACTCTATTCTGATTGATTGATTGATTGATTCTGCTCCCCCCACCCCTGCTGGGGTGTGAAACCCAGGCCTCGGACATTTGTGCTCCCAACCTGTCTCTCCTACCCTCCAGCCAAAGAACGAAATATGCAAGGAATGTCTTCAGCTTTGAAGACAAGACAGGCCAGAGATTTGATGAACGCAAGGATTCCCTTGACTGAGCCTGTCTCCGGCTGATGGAGGCTCTGCTCCCTTGCCAGCAGCCCACAAGAGCGGGCAGGGTGGGGGGGGGCCTCCAGCTGATCATCAACAGCCTTCCCCCCTGCCTGGAGAGAGGCCAGTGGAGCAGACCTTTCTCATCCCCTTTCTAGCATTTTGAAGAAGGCCTACAGGGTTGAACAACTTCAACCTCATCTTATGAGCTCCTTTCGCTACCCCAGTTAGACCAGCCTGGAGGAACTCTGTTCTTTTGGACCTTCTCTCTGATGCAGAAGATTAAGTGGTCCTTGAACAACCTGGTCAGTTGTTGGGAAGACGTGGTTGACCAGTGGACTTCCCACAGCCCAAGGAAGCTCAGGTTGGTTTGGAGCCTAGAAGCCATCCTTTACAACTGGTTAACAGACCAGGGGAGATACTGGACAGCCATTTGTCCAGAAAGGTATAGGACCTCCTGCTTCAGCAGAGTGTTGAGATAGAAGACCTGCAAGGTCCCATCCATCTCTGTTATTCTCTATTCTGTATGTCCAATGTATGATCCACTTGACCATGTCCTACCTCAATGTCCAGTAGCATCACTATTTTGAACACAACTGTCCAATATACTTTCAAAACATGGTTGTAGTGCACGAACCAAAGAAGGACCTCAACTGCCACTTGGGTGTTTCCAGGAGAAGAAAGCTGATTGTGGGCACATCTGCAGTTGGGTTGCAGAAAGAGGAGGAAGAACAGGCTTTGTCTAAAGCTTTCTCTCCCTGCAGTCCCCAAGGAAGGGGAGGAAAGCAGGGATGGGGGTGAGGGAAGACCCAGCCTCATATAGGGGTTTGCTAACGGGGTTCCTCCATCTTTCTTGTTAGGGCAGCGTTTCTCAACCTTGGCCAGTTGGCTGGGGAATTCTGGGAATTGAAGTCCGCCCATCTTCAAGTGGTCGAGTTTGAGAAACACTGCACTAAAGTAAGGAAATTTACCTGAAATTGCATTCTGGAAATAGGGGTCTCCAAGAAAAAGATCGATCGGCAGCCTTTCCAAGTTCGTGAAGGACATGACTGGGCCCAGGGGGCATTTCTGGGGTTCAGTGAGTGGCACCTCTCTAAGGAAGTTCTAGGGGTGCCTAGAAGCAAAAGAAGAAAGACAGAATCCAGGGCGAGCCAGCTTTGGTGGGAGGGGGGAACCAGGGTCTCATCTTTGCTCCTCCCTCTCTGCTGGGGAGGAGCCTAAAGTTACCAGGATTTTTTTTAGTATCTTATTTATATACTTTTATCTTTTTAATATTGTAAGCTGCCTAGTTACCCTATGCTAAGATGGGCAGCCAATACGTTTCATAAATAAATGATTAAATAAATGTGCCTTCTGGTTGGCTCCCGGCAAGCTCTCTGCCTCTCCAGCCATTTCTGGTTTGGGCTTTTGGGGGGCGTGGGGGGGGAAGGCACTCTTTTTTGGGCTTGTTCCCGGCCAGGTCCCAGAGCAGCTTTTCATGTCCTGGGCTCGCAGCCGGCCAGCCCTCCCCACACATGCGGCACGTGAAGGAGGTTCTGGGAGGCTCCGTTCAGGAGCTCCGCGGGGAGCCATCCATTAAAAACGGAGTTAATCTCAGCCCTCGCCATCAACCCAGATTTTAATAAAAACCTTCTCCCCTGGGGAGGCTGCAATCTAGAGCCACAGTGCCGCGCCTCACATGATGGCTCAGGATTCCTCCGCTGGCGCTGAATTATGGCTCAATTATGTGCCCTCGGTCCTCCAGGCACCGACAGGCTGGGGATCGGGCAGGTTGCATGATCAGGGCTTTTGTAGCCTTCCTTCATCTCTCTGTTTTACACACACACACACACACAGAGAGAGAGAGAGAGAGAGAGAGAGAGAGAGAGAGAGAGAGAGAGAGAGAGAGAGAGAGAGAGAGAGAGAGAGAGAGAGAGAGGGAAAGAGAAAAAGGAGAAAAGGAGAAGAGAAAGAGAAAGAGAAAGAGAAAGAGAAAGAGAAAGAGAAAGAGAGGAGAAAGGAGAGAGAGAGAGAGAGAGAGAGAGAGAGAGAGAGAGAGAGAGAGAGAAAGAAAGAAAGAAAGAGGGAAAGAGAAAAAGGAGAAAAGAGACAGAGAGAGAAAGAGAGGAGAAAAGAGAGAAGGAGAGAGAGAGAGAAAGAAAGAAAGGGAAAGAGAGAAAGAGGAAAAGAAAAAAAGAGACAGAGAAAGAGAGGAGAGGAGAGAGAGAGAGAGAGAGAGAGAGAGAGAGAGAGACAGACAGAGAGAGAGACAGACAGACAGAGAGGCACAAACACTGTCATTTCCAAGGTCTTGGATAGTACCCAAGATTATTACAAAGAGAAAACTGCCTTTAAAAAAAAAAAATGCAGGGAAAACAGCTCTTGAACCTTTTTAGAGTTGGCTGCTATTGTTTCATCAAGAGTCGGGTTGCCCGAACAGATGTGCAAAAGGAGACATTTTATCGTGTCCCGCGAGAGACCTCGGAGTCTTCTCTCCCCCTTCGGAATGTGGCCCTGAGGGAGGGCAACCGTCTTCTGGAGCACCTCCTTGGCACGATGGAGAGGTTCTCCTCTGCTTCTCACCATCTCCGAAGGCCTGGGAGCAGAATAACTCAGCTAAAAGAGACCCTGGAGGTCTTCTAGTCCATCCCTTGCTCAGGCAGGAGACCGTGTGCCATTTCCGACAAATGGCTGTCCAGTCTCTTCTTAAAACCCTCCAGTGATGGAGCACCCACAACTTCTGGAGGCAAGACCTCCCACTGATTCTTCTGTCAGGAAATTCCTCCTTAGTTCCAGGGTGAGCAGGTGGAGGGGCCTTCTTGGTGGCTGCCCCAGGAGTCCTGGATCTCTGCCCAGGAGATCCCCTTCTCTGGTCCACCCCACACATGCAAAGCCCCCCTGGGTCCAGCTGTGGGGACTGGAGTTTGGCTGCCACGCTTCGTGCCCTGGTCTCTTCAGCGGACGGCTGCTTTAAGCTCCCTTTTCAGTTTATTGTATATGGTTGCAGTTTTGTGGTTTTATTGTTATTAGTCACCTTGGACTTTTAATAGGGAAAGCAAGGTATATATATTTATAATAAGTCAAGGGAACAAATGAGGCACCCCAGCACAGTGTGGGCAGAACACGAGCCCTGGAAGGGCGGGAAAGCTGAGCTGAGTGCCTTTATCGGAGTGGGCATCCCATCCGAAAAGAATGGCTTTATTGTATTCTTTTTTTTTTAGCAAGGGAGCACAAAGAAGCCGCCCAAAGCCAGTCAGGCCTCTTTTCTATGTCTCTTTCAGCCCCAGTGGAGCAGAAGGGGCTGGGTTGAGGAGCTGTAAGCCAGGAGCCTGCAGGGGATGGCCACATCTGGCAGAGGAATGGGGGGGTGGGGGTGCAGGGAGCCCTTTGGATGCCTAGGGATAGCCAGGCCCCCTCAGTGCAGAGGGGCAGAGCTCCCACCAAGGGGTCTGATAGACTCAGAATTATAGAATAGAGCTAGGCCGCAACGTACAACCACAATTGAGCCCAAATTTCTGTTGCTAAGTGAATCATTTGTTAAATGCGTTTTGCTCCATTTTATGACCTTTCTTGATGCAGTCGGTAAGTGAATCACTGCAGTTGATGAGTTAGTAATCCAGTTGTTAAGTGAATATGGGGATCATGTGACTCCCGGGATGCCGCAACGGTCATATGTATGAGTCAGTTGCCAGGTGCCTGAATTCTGATCGCACGACCATGGTCGTAAGTATGAAAAACAAGTGCCATTGTAACTTTGAATGGTCACCAAGCGAACTGTTGTAAGTCGGACTACCTGCAGTAGGGCTGGAAGGTGGTATTTGGAGAAGATTCTTGAGAGTCCCTACGACTGCGAAGACCCTCTCCCATTTCAGACAAATGGCTGTCCAACCTCTTCTTCAAAGCCTCCAGGGATGGAGCAGCCACAATTTCTGGAGGGAAGATCTTCCATTCACTGTCAGGAAATTCCGCCTTCATTCTGGCTTGGATCTCTCTTTATTGATCTTCATTATTTCTTGTCCTGCCCTCAGGTGCTTTGCAGAATAACAAGAGTTGGGAGGGACCTTGGAGGTCTTCTAGTCCAACCCCTGCTCAATCAGGAAACCCTATATACCCTTTCAGACAAATGAGTTGTTTGAATAAGTTGACCCCTTCTCTTGTCTTCATCAAATTAAACATACCTAATTCCCTTAGCCGTTCATCGTACGATTCAACCTCCAGATCCCTGGCTTGCTTCCCCAGGAGGAAAAGGGGTTCTCCTTCCATTTTCTGAATCCTGGGAGGGTCTTCTGAGAGGCAGCTCCCCCCCCCCAGGGGCTCCCAATGGCCTCCAACGCCCAAATCTTTGTTTCTGCAGTTCCTTCAGAGCTCTTGTGCATGGATGGAGATTTAATTAATCAGCCCGAGCGCAGGAGATTAATAAGTAAAGAGTTTTTAATCAGCCAACAGGCCTTGAATAGGATCCACTGAATGCCACAAAAGGGAGGAGGGGGCAGGGGTGGCAGTGGCCCAGCCTGGCCCTCTGGGGGGGGGGTGATGCCTGCTTTTCCTTGTTGTGCCATAAAAGAAAGAAATTCTGGAATTCCAGAACTGGGAAATGATTGTGGGCAATATTCCTGCTGTCCCTGCCCAGCCTTTTCCCTGCCCACAGCTCCTCCTCTTAACCCAAGAGGCTGCCCAGGTGGGGAGTCCTGGAGGTTGCCAGTCGCAGGCCCTGCAGGCCCTGGCACTGCCCCCTCGGAGCTGAATTAAGATGATCAGGGGTGCCCAAGGGGAGGGGGGTGTCTCTGTCAGGCTTCTGCACTCTGCCATTTGGAGGCCCCCCAATGAAGGAACTGTAGCAGTGCCCAAGCTCTGTCTCTGTCCTGCCCCCCCTTCCACAAGAGTCTTGAAACGTTTAAAAGAAAGAGGGTACTATAAGCATCCCTCCCCCTTCCGTAAGGGGCTGGGGTCCCTGAATGCAAGACCATTTTCACCTACTGGATACGAAATCAACACCAGTTTGGGTCTGCTTCCTCCCCTCCCCCCATCCTTTTCTCCCAGCCCCTCCTTCCCTCTTTCTGCCTGCCAACTTCCCTCCTGGTGCGAAAACCCAACTTCCCCCCCAAGCAACTCTGGGTGCCTTCCACATACGCAATAAAGTTGTTTCCTCGGAGTTAAGCTAAAGCTCTGAAGACCTCATGCAACACTCCACTCCAGCTGCTGGCTCAAGCCCCTAACCACTGGGCCTCACTTCCTTCTCCATCTCCTTTATGAGGCAAGGCTTCCACGCGCTTCCCATTTCTTCCCCAGGCCCAGACGGAGCTGACACACCACTCAGCAGCCCATCTCGACTCAGGGCGGCCATCCACGCCCAGGTGAGCCTTGCAAGACGCCTTTCTAAGTGCAGATGACAACAGAAGACCCATTCAGAAGTCTGTACCGGGAGTCCTCGACTTACAACATGCCAAAGGTGGGTCTAGAACTTGCAGGCTCCTGGTTTCTAGTGTGGTGCCTAACACACATGTACAACACACATGGATTCTTGAATACATTTCCCCTTCCCTCCCTTTGCGTGAACTAGGGAGGGGCTCACCTGAGACCTTTCTTGGTCAAGGCTCCAGCCATATCTGATTGTTGCCATGGTAGCAGCTCTTCCTCCCCTCCTTCAAGGCCATTGCCCCTCCCCTCTCCAACTGCAGAAAAAAGGGGAGATATTCTCCAGAGCCTCCAAAGATGAGAGGAGAGCCGGTGGGTGGAGGAGCCCTTTCTCTGAGGAGATACAAGCTCAAAAGAGTTTCCTGACTGTGAGGCTTTCAAGCCAAGGTTGGGATGCTCTTTGGATTCCTATCCTGACTGAGAGGTTGGACTAGAAGACCTTCAAGATCACTCCTAACTCTACCATTTTATGATTCTATAGCCTGCTTCCAATAGTTATTGGAGCTCCGGTTATTTCGAATTTCCAGCCATACAGAAATCTGGGGGGTCCTTGGTGTTCTGAGTCCCTTCTAGCACTGATGATGCTATTTAGATGGGTCATGAAACGTCTGCAAGAAAACCACCAAGCTCAGAGAGCTCCAAGGACCCCACAGTCCCTCCTCCTCCTCCTCCTCCTCCTCCCAAACACCACTCTCTTCTAGCCCTGATAATGTTCCCTAGTTGGGTCATGAAACGTCTGCAAGAAAACCACCAAGCTCAGAGAGCACTAAGGACCCTTCATTTCAACCCCGATCTACAGATCTTCTCTTCTATTAATATATAACTCTGTCTTCTTCTTCTTCCACAAATAGAGTAACCAGCCAAGGTCTGCTACTTCTGCTTTGCTGAAGCGACATGAAGCTGGGAAACCAGAGCTTGGGGGCTGGGGGTGTGTGTGACAAATAGGAAAGGAACTCAGGAACCCATTTGCAAATAGAGAAGGCTAGGTGGAGTCTGGCTAGTGGCGAAGCTTTCTGCACATCTAAGCTCCCTTTGATGCCACCACCAAGGTCCTTAGATCTTGCCTCCAAGATGGAAGAGGGAGCATTTGAGACCCTGGTGAAGGTCGGGTCAGCTAGAAGGCAGAGAGACCACATGGAGACCAATGCACCAAGTAGCAGCTGAAGGTTATTTCATTCATGGGCTGGCAAATTGAAAGCACAATGTTACACAACGCAAAGTGCAGAGGGAAATAGGGCCAAGAGAGAGAGAGAGAGAGAGAGAGAGAGAGAGAGAGAGAGAGGGGGGGGGGGGGAACTGGCTCAAAGCAATGAATCCTTCAAAGAGAATAAAGTCCAGAGGAACTATGGAGCAACACACGACCAATTTAACGGCAGACAATCTTCCAAAGTCAGCCAGCTTTTAGAGCCACGTTTCTCTACCTTGGCCATTTTAAGAGATGTGGACTTCAACTCCCAGAATTCCCCAACCAGCATCACTGAATCTGGACATCCAACCCTCGTTGCTCTGTCGGAGAGCACCACAAGGAAATCCACCCTTTTCCAGCAAGATGGAACGCAGGAGCAGTTTTGGTGAAGCAGAAAAGCCACAGCAGTGGGAGAGGGCAGCCATGCCCAAATGAAAGGAAAAGAAGAAAAAAGGAAGGAAGGAAGGAAGGAAGGAAGGAAGGAAGGAAGGAAGGAAGGAAGGAAGGAAAAGAAGTCCCAGAGAAGCACAAAGGAGGGCAGGAGGCCTGGAGATCCACCTCAGAAGCAGATAGAACCCACAGATTGATTTTTCTCTAATTAAATCAACATGGCTACTATATTTTCAGTCTAACTGTAATAAGCCACCGGTGCCATTGTAAACAGACTTTTTCTACAAAGCTGTCCCATGTTTAAAGCAGTGCGCTTCAGGAGAAGGAGAAAGAGAAGGGGATGGAGAAGTAGGAAGGAGAGGAGAAGGGAAAGGAGGAAGAAGGGACAAGCACAGGAGAAGGAGTGGAGAAGGAGGAGAAAGAAGAAGTGGTGGAGAAGATGGGGAAGGAGAAGGAGAAAGAGGAGAAGGAGTGGAGAAGAGGAGGAAGGAGAGGGAGAGGAGGGAGAAAAGGAAGGAGAAATGGCAGAGAAGGAGGAGAAAGAGAAGGAGTGATGGAGAAGGAGGAAGAGGAAAGAAGAAGAAGGAAAAAAAACAAGAAAAAGTTGATTTCCCCCCTTCCACTGTTGAAAAGGACTACCTTTTGCCTTGTAAGGGACCAAGGCTGCTTTTGCCCTTTGGGCCTCTTCAGCAGGGAGCTCTGACTACTTTGCTTGACCTGCAAATTGAGCCAAATTTCCCCCTTTCTCCCCCCCCCCAGAACCTCCAACCTGGAGAGAAACGGTGCATGGACAGAGTGGTTGAAGGAAAGCTTGCAAGCAGAACACCATGAAGAGCTATACACATCGGGGTTGGTGCAAATTTGACTTAGCCTTCAATCTAGCTCTATTTCCTGTTGCTCTCTCTTACCTCTCTAATATCTTCATCTTACAACTTTTTATTCCTTTTCTGAACTTTGCATAATGCTGCTTATCTCCCCAAAGGGAAGGGGAGGTGGGGACATACATCAGATGAACATAGATAATATATATCTGGAATCCACATGCAACAGCCTTATTTATTTATTTATTTATATTTATTTTAGAGTTCTTCTATGCCGCCCTACTCCCTGGGTAAAGCCTTCTTTACCGAGTCAACTTATTTTCCGAATTCACACAACATGCTCCTGCTCCCTTCCCCCTAAGCCACCCGGATAGAAATTGACCAGGTTTGGATGTGTTGCCTGTAAATTTTTAGCTGACCTAGCTACAGACATCTGGATGGCCACAAGAGAGCAGTGAAGACGCAGCTTCTTGTTACATTTTGCTGCCATCTAGTGGTGATTCAGATTTTGGCCCCCTTGAATGTATGAATCAGCCAGAGACAGAAATAGATCCGGATTTGGAAGCAGAAGGGAGAAAATAAGGAGCGGTGTTAACCCTGGAACAGACAGTGAATAAACCAGGTTAGCTCAGGGAGAATGGTCAGCTCCATCTTTCATTCTTCCTGATGATATACAGCAATTGTCCCATCATCTCGATTCTTGTAAATTTCCTCGTCAATACAAGACCTTCATGAAAGTCTGGGTCCCTAAAACCCCAAATCAGGCCGGGGGTGGGTGGGTGGGGGATGTAGGTGGATAATGAAGACACACACACACACACACACACACACACACACACACACACACACACACACACACACACACACACACACACACACAGGTCCCTCATCAGCCCCCTTCCCAGAGCCAGCCCAGCTGGGAGTTCCTGGCACAGAGCTCTCCGTGGTCCTGATTGTTCTCGCATCTGCCAGAGCCCAGAAGAGCGTCTCTCCGCACCTGTCCTCCATCGGTTTCTGCTTTCTGATTTATTTCTTTACATATTTACACGACTGGCCATCTACCAAGGCACTCTGGCAGTGGAGAAAGATTAAACCTAGAAGCAAAGTCACCCTCCATTGCAGGGATAAAAAAGAAAAAGACTCCCTCAATAACAACATTTATGGGCATTCTCCGTCATCCAGGACATGGTTGACCCAAAGGTAATTTTTCCACAAGGCAACTGGACTTTCTTGGGGTTTTTTTTCCTGGAAGATGTTTTGATTCTCATCCAAGAAGCTTCTTCAGTTCTCAGAACTTCTTGGATGAGAAGCGAAACGTCTTCAAGGAAAAAACAAAGGCAGTCCAGTTGACTTTTGGAAAAAGCACCTTTGGGATCTCAGTGACAGCATGAGAGATATACCTGCAGCCATACTGGAGCTCCACTGACACCCCAACCCCAGTGTCCAGGGCATTAGCCAGGACCTTTTAAAAGGCCAGTAGTTTTGGGGTTGCGCATAGCTCAGGATAGAGGCTGCTCCACAAGACAGGCATCAAAACAGACATCCATCCCAGGAATAGAATAAGAACAGAACAGAACAGAATCTGGAAGGGACCTTGGAGGTCTTCTAGTCCAGCCCACTGCTCAAGCAGGAGACCCTATACCATTTCAGACAAGTGACTGTCCAGTCTCTTCTTAAAATCCTCCAGTGATGAAGCTCCCATGATTTCTGAAGGCAACTTCTGTTCCACTGGTTAATTGCCCCCACTGTTAGGAAGTTTCTCCTTAGTTCCAGGTTGCTTCTCCAGGTTTCAGTGAGACCTGGAGCAGGCCATGGTCTGGTTTTATGGGCAGGAACCATTGGATTTCCTCCTTGATGTTTCTTGCCGATGCAGTGAAAAGTTCAAACAAGAAGGAAAAGAACTAATTCCAGTCCAGGCTGATTCCTATGGAAGTCCCTGGAGATGGAGAATGCTGCTCTGTCTGCCAGAAATCTCCCTCCCTTGTTCCTTGAGCAAGAGGATGTCAACTTTCCACTGCTACAAAAACTCTCTGACCCCCCCCCCATCCTGGCTCTGTCCAGAAAGGAATCCCCTTTGTCAGCAGGCCGCCTGTGATGGCCATCTTGGAACAGATGGGGGCTAATCCATTCCGCCATGTAATCCATTTGCTCCCTGATTTAGAGAGCTCGGTGCCAAGCCTTGGTGGCTCTGCCAGCCAAGTTGGAAGCTGAATCTCATTTCGGCAGCTGCACCTGGACTGCAAGCAGAAGGGAGGTCAAGACCCAGGGTGGTCTTCTGGGGAATCATTTGGGTGGGGGGGAAGGTTGTGGAGAAGGTGGCGGGGAATCAGCTGAAGTGGGAACTAGAAGAAGCCATTATTTAGACCAGGGTTAGTCAACCTTGGCCCTTTGAAGATGGGTGGACTCCAACTCCCAGAATTCCCCAGCCAGCTTTGAAGTCCACCCATCTTCAGAGGGCCAAGGTTGACTAACACTGATTTAGGCCACTTCCGACCTAGATCCGTTGGTTCCTCTAATGCAGGGTGTTCAGCCTTGGCAGCTTTAAGACTTGTGGACTTCAACTCCTCCCAAAAAGAGGACCAAGAGGTGATGTTGGAACTACTAGCCTTCTTTCCAGAGGACTTTTAAAAACCACCAACTCTTTCCTCACCACACCATCCAAGACACAGCACCAAAACCAGCCCTGCTGACTTCACTGCCAAAAGCACTGCACACACCTCCCAGTTCTCCAGATGAACGGAGGGGGTCAAGTGAGGTCATAGAGCCTTGCCAGCATCCTGCGAGGAACGGGACTGGGGGAACCTCAGGCAGCACTTCCAAAATTGAACATGTTGCTCCGAAGTTAACAGAAGAACAGAGTTGGAAGGGACCTTTGAGGTCTTCTAGTCCAACCCACTGCTCAAGCAGGAGACCCTAGACCATTTCAGACAAATGGTTGTCCAGGTTGGGCATCACTGCACTCCAGAAAAATGGAAGCTTCAAGGCTTGAAGGCTACCACGCTTTGGGGATTCCCTTATTGGCTGTTCTGGAGTTTAATCTCTGGTCACAAAACTGGCACACAGGAAGCTCAGTTCACACAGCAGCACCTTTCACCCCCTTACCAAAACACACCCCTTTTCTGGGACTGCTGTGGCCTTTTGCCCCCCCCCGGTCCCTCTAGCAGCCGAATCAGATGAGGAGGAGGCGTGGGAGTCAGGGTCAGCATCAAGGCAACCTGAGAGCTCCGAGGGGGAAGAGGGAATGGAGCTGGCAGAGAGAGACAGAGAGAGAGAGGGGCAGAGGCAGAGCTTGGGCCGTCCATCAGCCCTCAGATGGAGAGTCAACAGCCCCCAGGTCTGGAGGTGGCTGATGAGGAGGAACAGCTGGGTCCAGTGCCTGACGCGTGGATGCGCAGAAGGCAGAGGAGAGCAGTGGAAATCTGTGGGCTGGTCCTTGGGATGGAAGAGCTGCTAACGAAGCCCCATCCTAGCTCTGGGGATTTAAGGCGGGGGGTGGAGATGAATAGAAGTGGCAGACAACTATTCGTCTTCCGGCCGGCCGGACTTGTTAGCCTGAGAGAGAAACTTTTTGCCGGGGCTGCCGGAGCTCCTAATAAAGGAATCTTTTGAGTTCACTTCAGAGGGTTTGTCGTGTTGGGGAGCTGAACGGGGACCCTGCAATAAGTTGGGAATAAGCTCACCCGATGGGTGGGGTTGGTGTCTAATGCCACACCACGAAATGCCAAGCTAGGTTAAAACTACGGCAAGTCTGCTTACCCAAAGACTGCCAATGCAGCTGCTCCGTATTTCCCTGGCTGATTCAGTACTTTGTGTGCATAATGCGAATGCTTTGGAGGCCGGCACTGTGCAAACACACATACACACATGCTGAGATGCCTGTATGTGTGCGTGTCAACAAATCAAGATGGCAGCCACAACCATGGAATGGAAATCCTGCCCCTCTTTGAGGGAGGCCTTGCGTTTGGGGAGGGTGCAAAAGCCCCCTCCTCCCCGCCTTTTGCAAGACGTTCCCTCCTGAAATTCTTGTGTTTACTGTCAGGAGAAGCGGCTTGATGGGTTTTCTCGGGTCTCTGGCTGCCTCTCCATGGGAACAGGCATTTCTAGACCCCCAGAGCGGGTTTTCTGATCTCATCTCAGCTCCTTCAGATGTCTCGCTCGGCTTTTATTGAAATGCAGATGATAGATCTGGTGAGAGGTTCTAAGGGCCCAAAGCAAAAACGGCTAGAATCCAGTCCCTCCCCAGCAACCCTCTGGAAGATGAATAACAGAATCACAGAGCTGGAAGGGACCTTGGGGGTCTTCTAGCCCAACCCTCTGCTCAAGAAGGAGACCCTAGAGTAGGCGTCTCCAACCTTGGCAACTTTAAGTCTTGTGGACCAACTCCCAGCAAAGCTGGCTGAGGAATTCTGAGAGTTGAAGTTCACAAGTCTTAAAGTTGCCAAGGCTGGAGACCCCCTGCTCTAGAGCATTCCAGACAAATGGATGTCCAGTCTCTTCTTGGAGACCTCCAGTGATGGAGCACCCACAACTTCTGAGACAGGTCATTCTACTGGTTAATTGTTCTCACTGTTAGGCAGTTTCTCCTTACTTCCAGGTCGCTTCTCCCCTTGATCAGTTTCCATCCGTTGCTTCTTCTCCTGCCTTCAGGCGCTTTGGAGAATAGATGGACTCCCTCTGTGGCAGCCCCTCAAATATTGGAAGGCTGCTATGATGGAGACTTTGGTTCCTCAACCCCACCTTTGGGAGGGTTTCTTTGCCTCCTCCTCCTCCTCCTCCTCCTCCTCCTCCTCCTCCTCCTCCTCCTCCTCCTCCTCCTCCTCCTCCTCCTCCTCCTCTTTCCCCGTCAAAGTCTGCTGCATTTGTTTTGTTCCTATCCCTCACCCACAACTGCGAAGAGCACCCTTGCGAAGTTCACCTGAGTGGTGGATTTCTGGATGTGCCCAAACAAGGGTTTCATTTTCAGAATGGCTTTGGTGCCAGGAAGCAGATTGGATGCAACCACCTGGCTAATTATGCAGGACCAGGTGTCAGCTTTTTCACTGGTCCCTCAACTCCGAGCCTGGAAAGACCTCCCCTCTAATGCCAAACAATGTCTGGCGATTGGTGGAGAAAGTAGGTAGTAGTAGATGGAGCTAAGTTCTTCCGGTGCCCATTTCTGAGTTGGGTTGGGAGGCTCTGCTCATGGTCGCTCATGCCTAAATGAGGCCTTGTTTGATGTTTGCAACGTGCTCTCCTTGGGTCTACCCTTGAAGAGTGTTTGGGAGTTACAGCAGAGTCCAGAATGTGGTGACTTAGGTGATTTTAGAAACATCATGGAACACTCGCATAACACCATGGATTTTGTCCCAAAGGTACTTTTTCCAAAAAGGCAACTGGACTTTCTTGGGTTTTTTCCCCCCTTGAAAACATTTTGCTTCCAATCCAAGAAGCTTCTTCAGTTCTTCAGTCTTCTTCAGAACTGAAGAAGCTTCTTGGATCGGAAGCAAAATGTTTTCAAGGGGGAAAAAAACCAAGAAAGTCCAGTTGCCTTTCAGAAAAGCATCTTTGGGACATCCATGACCTGGATGATGATGGAGAATCTCCACAGACACTTAACCATGGATCTTAGGAGGCTTCCAGATGCCATCCAAGGTGCTTGTCACCTCTGAAGCCATGTGTAACACAGGGCCAGAAACCCACAGACCATTTTCTCCCAGTGTTTTCTGCCCACCCCCGAGATCTGGCAGAGTTGTGTCTGTGAACGAATGCCATTTTGCAGGATCTGGGAGTTGCAACTTCTCTGTTGCGCCTCCTCCACTGCGGAATGCCCCCCCCTCTGGAGATCTACAGGAGCCCCCCCCCCCAGCCTGCTGGCCTTTTGGAAGGCCATGAAAATCTGAGTCTTCCGTGGGGCTAGGATGTTAGGGGAGCCCCCCACACATTTCCAAGTGTTTTCAGGTTGTAGTATTACAATGCCTCTTAACCGTATTTTGTGTGGCTTTACACTGGTTTTCACGAATTCAGTTTTATGCATTGTTTGTGGATTGCCCAGGGTTACAAATTTTCTGAAAAAAACGAATAGATAAATAAATACATAAATAATATGACTCCACTCCCTCCCACGGCAACATTTGCCATCCCCACATCCCCACAAGATCCTCTCCTCTCTTAAGGCTTTGAGGCCAGCTCCCCCTTCAGCAAATCTCTCCCTAGATCAGTCCAAGAAGGACCAATCAGGCCGAAATCCAACAGGGACAGTTAAATAGTTCTGAAGGAACCACAAATGGACTCAAAGGAAAAGGCCCCATCTGCTCCTCATCCTCCCCCTACTCCCCCACATCAGATAGTCTGCCTCTAAATATGGAGACTCGGCTGTGCCGTCACGGCTGGCTGGGTTGACAGCAACCTGCTCCAAGGGGGGGGCTCATCTAATTTAAATGTGTAATTGGTTTAACCTGCTTCGATGCCACACAGGAGAGAGTATGATTAAAGGAAAGGAAGAGCAGGGAAAGAGAACATTGGCCGTGAGATGCGTCCCACAAGCCCAGCACAGAGAAACTGAAATGAAGGCAAAGAGCCTGGACCCCTTGCAGAATTCTGAGCCTGCAGAAGACCCCAGGCCCTCGAGGAAGGGGAAAGAAAGAAAGGGAGAGAGAGGGAAGGAGGGAGGGAGGGAAGGAAGGAAGGAGATGAAATGAGAGGAAGGAAGGAAGGAAGGAAGGAAGGAAGGAAGGAAGGAAAAGCCAGTTACAGCCCAGCCTGCAAGGTGAGCCAGAAGACCAAGACCCCCGAGGGTCTCCTCCAAAGAGTAACACGGCCTCCTGCGTGCTGCAACCCCCCCCCCAGATGTCCCTCTGCAGTTTTTGTGGCAGCCCATTGGAGCCTCAGTGGGGCAGCCTTTGAACTGATCGTGCTGCTCTGTTGTTGCCTGGGTGGATCAGGCCCACTCCCCCCCCAACTCAGGAAGCCTCCTTGACTGACCGTAGCAGGAGAGGACCAGTGGCAGAGGCCTCGGCGGCCAGTGCAAAGCAGGGCTGACTCTCAGAGCTACCCCCGTTTCTTTGCTTCGGCACAATGCCTCCCCCAAAGCCTAGAGTTGGAATGGACCTTAGAGGTCCTCTTGTCCAGCCCTGGATGACCAGCCTCTCTTAGGAGACTCCAGGGAAGGAGTGACCACAAGGGCTGGCTGACAGCTCATACAGACAGGAAGTTCCTCCAGGTGACTGGTTGGAATCTGCTTGCTGGCAGTTCCTGTGTACTCCGCCAACTGTACAGTCATGAATAAGCCACAGTTATGACAATCATGGTTTACGTCACCTGTGCACCTAGCCTACAGATGCAGCTACCTCCCACCTAGGATGCAAAATGGCGTCTGCTCTCAGCCAAGATGAATGGAAACCTCCCAGTCTTGGGGGTGGCTGAGAAGATGTCGGGGGTCCTCTGAATCCGGAAGGGCTCCCACCTGGAGCCCAATAGGCAGAGGAGGGCGATCCTCTCTTGGCTGACAGGTGCCATTGGGCGGCCTTGTCATCTGGCCCCCGCAGGTGGAGGAAGGATTGCTAGAGAAGCACCCAGCAGCCCCCCTCCCCACCAGGGCATTTCCCCCTCCCTTGCTCAAAGATGGCACTGGGTGATTGCTGGAGGAGATGGGTGGATGGAGGGTGTGTGGGTGGGAGGGAGGAAGGAAGGAATGGGAGAGGGAAGAGAGAGGGAGGAGAGGGAGGGAAAGAAGGAAGGAAGGAAGGAAGGAAGGAAGGAAGGAAGGAAGGAAATATGGGTCCAGAGGCAAAGGCCTCTTTAATGTGCAATCCCAAAGGGGGGGGCTCTCTCCCACATCCCCCTCCCCCACTGCCTCAGTCTTGGGAGAGTCCTGAGAAGAGCAAATGGTCCCAGGAAGAGAAGGGAAGGAACCAGCCTCTTTGGCCATCAGAGAAGCCAGAGAGGGACTTGTGTGCCCTCATCTGCAGGGTCTCCACCCAGAAGGAGGTCCAGAGCTTCCCTCCGCCACTCCTTGGCCAGCCAGGACGCCTAAGAATGGCCCAGAAGAAGACAACCATGTCCAGTTGGATGTTGGAAGAGCTTCCCATCCCCGATGGCTGCCCAGCCCTGAACAGAGAGGGGCACCAACTGGCCTTCAGGACCCCTGAATCCCAATCCTGGATTCTCCAGCCCTCCCCAGACAGGCCCCAGACCCTCCCTCTCTCTCCCTAAATCCTCCCCAGGCCTTCTTCTCCCCTCTGTGGAAAGCTGCCTCTGTCCAACACCCCCTCCCGTCTCCCCCCCCAACGGTGACCTAGCCAAAACGTCCCTCCATTCAACGACCTGGCAGGCCGGGTGAGGAGTTTTCCCCTTGCAAAAATCAGCATGCTGAGACTTTGCCAAATCTCCCACGATCCGAAGGGCGGCATCCCAACCGACCGCAGAGGTCCAGGGACTGGGGAGCTGCTGGAATTCCTGCCTGTACCCCTCCCCCAATTCACCCATCCAGGTGGAGCAGCCGGGAAGCCCTGCAGACCCCGGCCACGCTGCCCACCCCCCCTATGGCATTTCCTCCTGTGAAACTGGGCTCCTTAGCCCAGGCAGCTGATGAGGGAGCTGGAGAAGGGGAGGGGAGGGAGGAGCAGGAAGACCGGGGTGGGCCGGTGGGTGGCACAAGGTTTCAGGGCTCTGCTTTCTGACTGCTGCAGGGAGGCTGGGAACATGGAGGGGCTGGAGTGAGACCCTCGCTGAGCCCCCAGGGGGTCTGAAGGGCAGGGCTCCCCTCCCCAAGCAAAACCAACAGGGAGCCCAGGCAATTGTGCCCCCACCCAGTCTGGGGCCTTCAAGATTGTCCTCACCCCCATCAAGCAAGATCTCCTCCAGCAGAAGCTTCCTGGGCCCTTCTAAGGATCTCCGCATTCCAGCCCCCAGCATCTGCTGGGCTGGGGGCAAGTGGCTGCACACACACACACACACACACACACACACACACACACACACACACACGACACACAGAGCACTCCAGCTGCAGCCTGTGAACAGCACTGGCACCTTAGCCCCACAGAACAGGGGCTCAAACTTCAGAAGAGACCCCAGAGAATGTCTCCAAGCCTCTTTGCTTCCTGCCCCAAAGCTCTACTTCCCCCTTCGATGTCCAGCCCCACAGAGACGGGACTCCACCAGGCCCACGAAAGGCCTCCCCACACCCCACGCAGCAGGGGCATCTTGCAAACCCCCAAAAGGCAAAGGACCCTTCACGGCCCGATACACCCCCCCCAGGTCTTATAACTGGAGTCCACAGAACCTCCCTCCAAATTCTAGGCCCTCCCAGAATACAAATCCCATCGCTCTTGGCCAGCAGGCCCAGTTTCAGGGGAGCCTGGGTCAGATGCCCCTTCTGGGACGTCTCTCCAGCTTTGAAGACCACCTGCCCCCTCCTTTCAGGAAAGACCCTCAGGGCTCCTCAGGTACCCCCATGCTTCACCCTGTTGGACTCTCTGCCCCATCTTGGCTGCTCTAGCCTGCCCAGCTGCTACCAAAACCACCAGCAAGCAGCAAGGGTTTTTTTGGGGGGGGGATTCTCAGTGGATGAGCCTCACCCCCCTCCATCTGTGGCTAGGGCAGCCGTTCCAAGATGCTCCCCCCCCCCACACGATTCTTCCCAACTCCGAACCATCAGGGGGGCGGGGCGTGAGGGCCCCCCTCTTCCCGCATTCAGGACCATCCCAGCCTCTGCAGAGTTGAGGGGGGAGGGAGGGGGGCGGGAATCCTGGGGGGGGGGGGGCTGCTGCGCCCCCTCCCCCGGGACTGCAGTTGCGTAAAAGTTTAGCCAGCAGCCATTCCACAGGCGGGGGAGTGGGGTGGGCTGCAGCCGGTGGCCCCCTCCCTCCCCCGGGCAGGGGACTTGCGCCCACCCGCTCTGGGCCGGCGCTGCGGGGCCCGCCGCTCTCCTTGGTGCTGCGCGCCCGACTCACCGTTTGCTGGAGGTCTGGGATGCCGATGCGCAGGACCAGGGCGTTGGGAGCTGGCTCGTCCATCCGCCCTGGCGGGGGAGAGGCCGGCGTCTCGGAGGAGCAAGGGCCGGGGCCGGGGGCGGCGGCGGGGGCGGCGGCGGGAGGCGTGATGGTATCATACAGGGTCTCCTCCCTGAGGCTGCCCTCCGTGCTCTCCCCAGGATCGCCGTTCACCACGCCGGCCTGCTGCAGCTGCTGGCAGCGGTGCGGAGACTGCTCTTCTTCTTCTTCTTCTTCCTCCTCCTCCTCCTCTTCTTCCTCCTCCTCCTCCTCCTCTTCTTCTTCTTCTTCCTCCTCCTCTTCTTCTTCCTCCTCCTCCTCCTCCTCCTCGTCCTCCTGCTGCTGCTGCCGCCTCCGCCGCTGCTGCCGCCGCCGCTGCTGTTGCTGCTGCTGCTGCTCCGGAGACTCATGTTTGCCGCTGGCTGGGCTGAGAGGCATGCTCTGCGCGCCGGGGACGCGTGCCTGCGCGCGCGCCTGAGAGTGGGCAAGGGGGAACGGGCAGCGCGGCTAGCGGGCGCACATCAGCCCCTGGCCCGGGGACCTGCCGGCGGGAGGGGAGGGGGCTGCACACCGGCGGGGGGAGGAGGGAGCAGAGAGAGGGGGTGGTTGTGGCGGTGGTGGGGAATGTCCCGTCCCAGGAGAGGGGAACACACAACACACACATTCCCACCCCAGAGAATTGTAGAGAAGTGGGGGGGGGGAGAGAGAGAGAGAAAGAGAGAGAGAGAGAGAGAGAGATTGTTTAATAATGGTCAATGATCTCCCCCAAAAAACTTTTCAGAAGTCCCAAACCCCCTTCCCTCCCAAGGGGGAAATGGTCTGGGGTCCAGCCAGCAACCACTTCCCTTTCTCCTGCCCCAGAGACCCTCTAAGAGGTCCCTCCTCCAAGGTGGCAAAGAGTCTTGCTGACATGCCACCAGCAGGTGCCCTTTGGCACTAACCAGCGGCAAGAAGTCCCACTTGGCGTGGCCCCATCCCCCAATGATGTGAGGACCTCATTCATCTGAGCATATGCTGAGGGCTTCACTGGGTCCTTGGGCAGCCGCATGTCTGGCTTGGGGTTGGACTAGAAGGCCTCCAAGGTCCCTATTATTCTATATGGCGCTGGATGCCTATGCCCACAACCCATGGCATCCATACCACCTATCCTCCTTGGTTCTCAAATCTCCAACTCCAGAACGCTTTTCTTGCCTTTTGCAAGCCATTCTGGCTCACCAAGAAAGAACAAGCCAGCTTTTTTTTTTACACCTAACTACCTTTGTCATATGAATCATGTTGCTTGTTGGCTTCTTGGTTCGATTTACAGCCTGGCAGGTTTTTCCCCCAGAATCTCAAGGCTGACCCTTTCATGCTCCCTTTAATATTGTGACCATCCCACCAGACCCCAAGCTTTGCCTCTCTTGGGCTTGGCAGGGCCACCCAGCCATTCTGGTTTCTAATAAAGGAGAACATTTGTCACTCGGGGTTGACGTGAGGGGTCCTTGGTGCTCACTGAGCCTGGCGGTTTTCTTGCAGATGTTTCATGACCCAACTAGGGAACATCATCAGTGCTGTTACCTTTGGTGTTACCTAGTTTGGGTCATGAAACGTCTGCAAGAAAACCACCAGGCTCCGAGAGCATCAAGGACCCCTCCTTCTGCTTTTAAAGCCATGGTTTGTAGTTCAGCACAACGGTGGCTTATTTAACCAACTTTAGCTGCCAAGAGGGAGTCTAAGGCTTAAAAGTAGGCCCAGGCTCCCCAGCGCCCAGCCTTCTGGGCCATTCTGGGTAATTCCAAGTACATGCCAAGCCCCCTGGCTGGCATGATGCCCGCACAGAGAGGCTGCTTTTCATTTGCACGCTTGCTCAGCCCTAAAGCCCACTGAAATTACATCCTGGGAATAAATCTGCCTGGATCAAACTGCTTGGCTGTATACAAATACCCTGCCTTTGTCAATTCTCCTTTGTATTTTCATTTGTTTCTTCTTTCATCCTTGACCAATCACTTATTTCAGTAAAAGGAAACCCCCACCCCCTGCAAAAAAAATGTGGAGAAAGGGTGAAACCCAAGGAAAGGAAGAGTTTGGGAGAGATATATTGTTTGGGTTGGTAACAAACTGCGTACAGATTATATTGGTGTTCATGTATTATTAATTCAATTTATACTCAAAGTTATATCTAATGAGTAAGTACATCCATCAAACAACCCAGCTTGCTTTTCTTCAGCAATAGAACAACAGGTTTGAAAGTGTTTCTTCACAAAGTATCTCTCCCCCGCTCCACTTTTGTTCACAACTATGCAATAAAGCAACACAGTTGGAATATGCCAGGCAGGTGTTTCAGTAACTCCAGCAGCAAAAGGGCCCTTTATCCTCTCCGCCAACATTCACTGGGATGTCAGGCCTAATAAAGTCACTAAAGCCCATTTTTGACAGCTACTGAACTGTAGAGAGTCCAAAATGGACGAGAGCCCCGAGAACAAATTTCGATCTAAACTTTTTTTAGCCTATGGTGAAAACACCAACGCCAAGACGGACATGCCGGGGGCTCTAAGGCCACCTGGTTCAACACATTCTCCACATCTTAGAAAACATGCTAGTTGAATTGAATCAGCTAAAGTGCTAGTAGCTGTGTTAGTGGGGTAACTACATTGGCATCACGTGCAAAAGTAGACAGGTTTTAAACTTGGCTAACTTTTGTTAGCATAGTAGGCTGTTGTCTGAATCTGGCGCAAGGAGCTGAGGGAAATGGTGATGGGGGGGAGGAGGAGGAGAAGAAATTACTGTGTGTTGATACCATGATGATGATGATGATGATGATACTGGAGGAGAAAGAGGAACAGAAAGGGGAAGGAAAAGGAGAGGTGTGAAAGAAAGAGCAGAAGAAGGAGCATAGGGAGGAAGAGGAGGAGGAGGAGGGGAAGAGGGAGGGAAAGGAGGGAGGGAGAGAGGAGGAGGAAAAGGGAAGGGGGAGGGGGAGGTGTTCACATGTGAAAAAGTTGTGAGAAAGCTGAGCAGGCCCAACAAAGTGCTCTCCTCCTTCAGACGGGACCAAGAAGCCCTGAGACTGGCAGCAGAACAGCCGTTTTGGCTTCCCAGCTCAAAGTTGGCACCCCAGTCTGATTCTCAGAGACGCCGTGAAGAGTCCAGCCAGGAACTCCTCGCCCGTCTTCTGCCCTTCAGCACAGCTTCCAAGGAAAGGGGGGCCCTCCACTCTTTCTTTGGAAGCCCCGGAGCTGAGCTCTCCTGTGCCTCGGCCCAGCAACATGGGTCCCAACTCATCCAATCAACCAGCTAAGCGGGAGCGACAATGGATGGGGCCTCCGTTCGGCTCCTGCAGAGCTTCCTCTAATTGCCAAACGTCGTTTTGTGAAGGCTGCGAAGAGCAAGAGCGAAGTGGCACCTCACAGCCTGCCTGGTGGGAAGGGGGAGAGGAGAGCTTTCCAGTGGGTGAGAAGCCAGGGGGGCTTGGGGAGTTATGAAATGAGGCGCGTTATGTAAGTGAGAATGCGCAGGACCATTTTCGGCCCCAAGGAACAGAGAGACCTGGCCAGCCACGACTCGCCTTGGGAGAAGGTGGGCATTTCCTCGCCCAGGAAGGTGCCAGTGCCCGGGGGCCCCAGCAGGAGAGCTGGTGAGGATCGATTGCAGGACAGCGTTCACCTGAGGATGGAGTTAGGAGCCAGGTGCTGCTCCGGCACTTCTAGCCGTTTGATATAAGCAGGAGGGGGATGCTTAAATTGCTTGGCTCGCTGCCGCCTTGAGGGCCCTTCCGCACAGGGGGTATCCCGAGGACACCCAAAGGGGCTCTTTCCAAAAGGCAACTGGACTTTCTTGGTTTCTTCCTTGGAAACCTTTCCCTTCTCACCCAAGAAGCTTCTTCGGTTCTTCAGTTCCGAACTGAAGAAGCTTCTTAGATGAGAAGCGAAAGGTTTTCAATCAAAAAACCCTAAGAAAGGAAAAAGCGCCTTTGGGTCAACCCTCACCTGGATGAGGGAGACCCTCCAAAGACCTTCCTGAGATGCAGAGGCTGCCTGCCAGGTGGGCCCTGGACTTAAGACAGGCAAGGAGAGCCCCCAGGGCAGGGAATCAGGCTCAAGAGTCTCGATCCTGTGCCTTACAGGTAGCCCTCCACTTACAATTGAGCCCAAATTTTCTGTTGTTAAGTGAGACAGTTGTTGAGTTTCGGCCCATTTTACAACATTTCTTGCCACAGTTGTTAAGCGAATCACTACAGTTGCTAGGTTAGTGACACGGTTAAGTGAGTCTTGATTTGGCTTCTCAGAAGGTCGCAAAAGGGGATCATGTGACCCCGGGACACGGCAACCGTCATAAATATGAGTCAGTTGCCAAGCGTACGAATGTTGATCACGTGACCATGGGGATCACGTTTTTCACACTTACGACCATTGCAACATCCCCATAGTCATGGGATCATGGCAACTGACTCCTATTTATGACGGTCGTCGTGTCCCGGGGTCAGATGATCCCCATTTGCGACCGTCTGACAGGCAAAGTCAAGGGGGAAGCCAGATTCACTTAACAACCGTGTGACTAACTTAACAACTGAAGTGATTCATTTAACAACTGTGGCAAGAAAGGTGGTAAATAGAGGCAAAATTCACTTAACAACTGTCTCACTTAGTGTCAGAAATTTGGGCACAATTGTGGCTGTAAGTCAAGGGCTTTCTTTACCAAAAAGCTTGCCAGGGGTTACAGAGACCCTCCGAACTATAGGGAAGGCAGGGGGTGTGTGTGTTAAGCTTTGGGATTCCCCACCTGGCATTTGGTGGCTCCTGCTGCACTCAGACTAAGCTGGATTAGCCATGCTGGTTAGTTTATTAATTTGTTCTAAGCACCTGCCAATCAGGCTGAGCAGCGGCCGTCTGAAAATTCACAGGGCAATCCTGATTATGGCCGCACAAGCTTCTCCGAGCTGGCAGGACGAATTGGATGAATTCCCACACAGACCGAGATCTGAGGTGTTGCAGTCCTGCCCAAAAGGAGAGCCCTCCCTCACCTGTTGGGGACCTCAGGTGAAAGGTCATAGCTTGTGTGCACCCATTTCCACATCATTGCTCCCGAGGCCTGGAACCAACAGGTTGCGTTCGCACACAACGCTCACCCAGCCCAGAGGGAGGCCAGGCAGCTGCATTTGCCAGACCAGACACTGAAGGTTAATTCAGGCTGTTTCTCAGCAGCTTATGGTGAGGTGCACCCCCAGGACAGCCAGAGAGCTTACGGTTCAAGTGTATCGCACGATCCCAGAAAATGGGCTAATTCAGTAATGAGGTTAAGTGTGCTGTGCGAGTGGAGATTACAAGATTACAAGATGACCAACTTTTAATTATGTGAAACAGCCCTCGCCTTTGTTCCCCCCTCCCTCCCTCCCTCCCACTCTTCTCCAATTGTGTCTGTAACTACAAAGAGATTTTGGGGCCAGGACCAGCTCCTTTAGGTGTGTGTAGAGAAGGGAGGAGGAAGGAGGAAGGAGGAAGGAGGAAGGAGGAAGGAGGAGGAGGAGGAGGAGGAGAAGAAGAAGAAGAAGAAGAAGAAGAAGAAGAAGAAGAAGAAGAAGAAGAAGAAGAAGAAGAAGAAGAAGAAGAAGAAGAAGAAGAAGAAGAAGAAGAAGAAGAAGAAGAAGAAGAAGAAGAAGAAGAAGACCAGTGCTAGTGATCATGGATGCCCCAGGCACATGGCTTGGGCAGACAGTTGATCATCTTGACCACTCCTGAAGGTCTTCATCTTGGCTGAAGAACGTAGGAGTGGCCAAGCCCAGGAGGAGAAACAACCTTCCTGGAAGCCGGAAGCCTTTCATGAATGACTTTTCTTCTAACCTAGGATGGAAATAGGCTGAGAAGTGCCAGCAAGGGTATCTCAGAAAAGATGTTCTCCTGAAGACTGTGGCCCAGGAGCCCTCTGGCTCTGATTGTGACCAGCCTTGGTACTCCTCCAATGGCACCAACCCAGCTAGCACCTGGGTGACCTTCTGCCAAGGCCACAGCTGCAGTGGGCACCTCTTGCCAGATCTCCACTGGGGTTATGGCCTGAGATAGCCATCTGCTTCCCAAGAAGACTTCCCCGGGGCCAGATCACGCAGGGAAGCGTCCTGCCTTTCTTTCCCACAGTTGGCAGAAATGATCCTGCAGAAGGATCCCTGGCTCCCTTCCAAGAAGCTGGGAATCTTTTCAGGCAGAGGGCGCTGTGCACTAGATTTTCTTCTGGATCCACACCTCCTTCACCTCCTCCTCCTTAATGGCCCTTTTCTGGTTAGAACAAGGACAGGAGCAAGGAGGCAAGAGAAGAATCCAGAATAAAGATGACCATGGAAATTCCCAGGGGTGAGACGAGGTGGTAGTGAATGAGCACAGCCCATGACTTAATTTCCTTAGGAGGAAAATTCCAACCCAACAGACCATAGCAATTCTAGGCTAAGGTCCTTCAAGCATCCTCAGAAGGACTATTATGGTTTCTTAATTCACTCAATTACAGATGAAAGCCCACTGAGGAAGTGGCCAGCCTCCATTCCAGAGCCTATAATCAGACCCTCCGGAAAGGATGCAGTTGAAGCCTCTGTGGTTTAGAGGGTGGGAAGCGCTCAGCTGCAGAAGGTCCAGGGCGGAGGGCTTAGCTGGACTTCTTCCAAGCAGGATTTCAAGCTGGGCTGCAGGACGGAGATGTCGCTGGTTGTGTTGTGGGTGACCCCTGAAGGCAGAGGTGGTGTGACTGGATCTCTTGGTGGCTTTCCGTACTACCAACCATGATATCCTTCTGGCTGGCTTCAGGACTCGGGGCAGGAGGCACTCTCTTGTGGTATCCCAAAGGTGCTTTTTCAAGAGGCAACTGGACTTTCTGGTTTTTCTTTGAAGGCATTTTGCTTTTCATCCAAGAGGCTTCTTCAGCTCTGACGACATCTTCAGAGAAAAACCAGAAAGTCCAGTTGCCTCTTGAAAAAGCACCTTTGGGACAACCATGACCTGCATGACTGAGAAGCTCCATAGACACTCTCTTGTGGTGCTTCTCCTCCTTCCTCGGTGGCCGATGCCTGCAGGTGGGGCAGGGGGGCTCTAGCGTTAGGCCCCGGTGATGTGGGGTGCTCAGCGCTTGGGACTGCTACATCTACAGGAAGCCACTGGGTGAGGTCCTCTGATGGCCCAGGGTGTGGTATTATCATTTCTAGATCTCCACTCCAGGCCCCTTCAGTGCTGGTCCAGTACCTGGAGGCTGTGGGGAGGAACAGGCTCCAAGTCAGCCCTAGCAAGACGGAGGGGCTTTGGACTTTTGCCCCCCAGAGTTTAAGATTAAGTTTAAGTTTAAGTTTAATTAAATTTATATACCGCCCTTCTCCAGGGGACTCAGGGCGGTGAACAGTCAAGTAAAAAACATTAAAATACATTTAAGCCAAGTAAAAAACATTAAAATACATTTAAAATAAAATATTCAATGTGGCCCTAATTTAATACAATTAAAATTTAGTAAAATCTTAAAATTTTAAAAACCCCAAAAACTTTTCACGCCAGCCCGGCTTGATAAAAATAATGCGTCTTGAGGGCACGGCGGAAGGTGGACAGGTCGTGAATTGTTCTTAAGTCTGGAGGGAGCTGATTCCAGAGGGTGGGTGCTCCCACAGAGAAGGCCCTCCCCCTGGGCGTCACCAGCCTACACTGCTTGGCTGATGGCACCCCGAGGAGGCCCTCTCTGTGGGAGCGCACTGGTCGATGGGAGGCAGTTTGTGGCAGCAGGCGGTCTCGGAGATACCTAGGTCCAATGCCATGGAGCCCTTTAAAGGTAGTAACAAGCACCTTGAAGCGCACCCGGTAGACCACCGGAAGCCAGTGCAGCTCGCGCAGGAGGGGTGTTATATGGGAGCGCCAATTAGCCCCCGAAACCACCCGCGCGGCCGCATTCTGGATCAGTTGGAGCCTCTGGGTGCTCTTCATGGGGAGCCCCATGTAGAGAGCATTACAGTAGTCCAGACGCGACGTGACCAGGGCATGGGCGACTGTGCACAGGGAATCCCGATCCAGAAAGGGCCGCAACTGGTGAGCTGCTATCTTTGACTCTTCATGGGGCTGTACTTTCCCAGACAGCTGGTGCACAATTTGGAGGTTCTTCTGAACTTGCACATCCTGTTCTTGGTGCTCTCTGAGCTTGGTGATTTTCTTGCAGATGTTTCATGACCCAACTAGGTAATCTCATCAGTGCTAGAAGGGAGGGGGACTTGCTTTCTGTTTAAATACCCCCTCCCTTCTAGCACTGATGATGATACCTAGTTCGGTCATGAAATGTCGGCAAGAAAACAACCAAACTCAGAGAGCACCAAGGACCCCAGAGAGAAGATTGAAACACACAGCCGGACTTTGCAAATAGACAGGAGGGATGGGAGGAGAAGGAGGAGAAGGAGAAGGGGAAAGAGAGAGAGAGAGAGAGCCTGCCTGTATCTGGGCCAGAGAGCCCTTAGCCCTCCTTCTTTCCTAGGGTAAATCCTCCTTTCTCACAGGAGGGTCAGTGCCCCATCGCCTGATTTTTCCATCCTCCAGGCCCCCAGGTGGGAGACGCTGTCAAACATGCAAGTCCACCAGTCTCCTGCGTAAAGGTTTTGTCCCAAGGTTGTCGCAGCCAACCGGTTTTCACACAATTTGCTCCTGGGGTTACCAGTTCTGCTTCTCTTCGTTTGCCACTGTGCACCCCCCCCCCGCCAGGGGGAGCCCCCTCCCTTCGCCTGTGGGAAGGGCAGTCAACGCTCCCTCCCTCCGTTTCTCAGCTTTCAGAGCAGACCCAGAGGGAGACCATTAAAAGCAAACCCAGCCATCATTTCCTTCCTCCCTTCTTCCCTTTTCACTTTGCCTTGATGGCTGCAGGCCATCTTCTGCTGACAGTGTCAAGCGGGGTGGGGCGGGGGGGGGTAAGTGGGGGCTGTGTCACCATACGAGGGACTTTATTTTACTGGTGGGAAGGAAAGCCAAGAGCTGGTTGTCCTCTTCCCAACCAGTCCTTGGAGCGAAGGGCTCAGCCGTCCCTCTAGCAGCCAAGCCCCTTGACCGCCTACCCCGGGCACAGAGATTGCCCCTCTCTAGCGTGGGGAAGGGGCTGTGCATTGCCAGTTTCAGGAGGAGCCAGAAAAGCTCCCATGGCCCCTGAAAACTGGAAGAGTCCCCTCTCAAGGGAGGAAGAAGCAGCCGGAGGGGCTCCTCACAGCCTCAGAAACATCCCAGAGTGGTGGGGAGGACATGTCTGTTCCTTCCCCACAGGAGATCTCCCACCCCACAACAAGGAACACCTGACTCTGCTGAGCTTCCACAACCAGCTGGACTCAATGGGGAGCCAAAGTTTGCCAAATGTGGAACAGAGCAGAATAAGAGCTGGAAGGGACCTTGGAGGTCTACAAATCCAACTCCCTGTCTGGCAGGAAACCCTGCACCATTTCAGACAAATGGCTGTCTAATCTCTTCTGAAAACTCCCCAGTGATGGAGCACCCACAACTTCTGGTGGCAAGCTGTTCCACCGGTTAATTGTTCTCACTGTCAGGGAATTCCTCCTTAGTTCCAGGTTGCTTCACTCCTTGCTTAGTTTCCATCCATGGCTTCTGGTCCTGCCTTCGGGGGCTTTGGAGACTAACTCAATGCCCTCTTCACTGTGGCCGCCCCTCAAGTATGGGAAGACTGCCATCATACCACAGGTGAAAAGGGCAGGTTCTTGAGGTCTAGAACAATTATGCTCATAAACGGAGGACTAGCTGAGTGTTTGCAACTCAGCACAAACTCCTGATGCAAGGAATGCCCAGGCAGAGGAAACAAATCCTTACAGGTTGGGGAAAAGGCCGGACTCTTTGTGCTTGTGAAGATGCCAGCGATCAGGGAAGGCTTTGTGCCACCATGTGACCCCCAAGATCCTGGGTTCCCCTGCAGCCGGTAAAGTCCATCTGGTGCCAAAGGGGGGGGGGGCGGAGGTCCAGGACAAACCTGACCCAGGTGCCCTTTAGAAGGAGGTAACTTCAACTCCCCTGATGCTTCTTTCCCCAGCTGCAAGCAACCTCATCGTTTTCCTTGCAGACTTTCAGGCTCATTTCAGACTTTTGGGTGCGTGGAAGGAATATCCCGTTCCACCAGCACCCGCTCCCAACAGGTGTGTGTGGGGGGGGGCTTCCGAATCCAACCACAACCCTAACCCCAGGCTTGCAATTCCTAATTGCCGTGCTCCTGTGGCACAGTGTTCCTGATAATGAACCAGATGATGCCTGAGCTGGCACCGCACACTGAGACGATGGCTGGGTTCCCACACATGGCAGGAGAGAAAACAGCCCATCCGTTGGAGCCCAGACTAGCTTGTCCGGTAAAGCCGGCTCTGTGGGTGCATCAGCCAATCAGTCTGGAAGTGTTAGGAAGTCACAAGAGGGCAAGTCCAACCCACTGGAATGCCAATCAACCCCACCTGGCCTTTCCCAGGGGCAAACTGCCAGCCTGGGAAGATTCCTGTAAAATAGGCTTGGGCAATAAAGTAGCTAGTTTACGCCCTACACATATGGGTCTGGTTGTTCACACCTGACAGAAACTGAGACCCCCAAGCTGTCTTACTGGGACTCAGCTGGACTCTACCGAAGGCAAAGCACCCTCTCCTTTGGGAAAGCCAGGATTTGGAGCTTGCCAGTGTGACCATCTCTTAACAGGTGCCTTTAAGCCCCCCCCCTCTCTTTCTCTCTCTCTCTTTCAATCTCTTTCTCTTTTCTCTCTCTTTCTCTCTCTCTTTCTCTCTTTCTTTCTTTTCTCCACTTTCTCTTTCTCTTTCCTCTCTTTCTCTTTTTCTCCTTCTCTCTCCCTCCCTCCCTCCCTCTCTCCCCCTCCCTCGTGCCCCCTGGTTCTTTAGCCTAGCAGCTGAAGCCCTCAGCTTTGGAGCTGGAGATTTGGGGGCCGTGAGGGTGGGGGAAGCCAGATTTCCCGTGCAGAGAAGAAGAGTGAAGGCAAAGCTGCAGCTGTCACCATAGGAACCCCGGTGAATATGCAAACCTGAGTAACCATAGGAACCCGGCCAGCATTGCTCAGCAGCAGAGGAACCCCCCCCCCCAGGCAAGAGGGACCAGGGCATGTCAGGATGCTGCCCCCGAGGCTGGCAGACACAGGAACCGTGTCAGTGCCCCGTGGAGGGATTCCGATGCCCGAGGACACGTCTCTTCCCTCCTGGCCCACCATGTTGAGAAGTGGCCACGATTCATTGGGAAGAGGAGCACCTCCTGATCTCGTGCCCATCGGTGGGGCATTTTTGGGGCAGCTGCCCGGCTGCTTGGAGGGAGGCCAGCTCCGCCCTCTAAAAGGGGTGACCAAAGGGGGTCCACACTCCCTTCCCTTCCATCCTTGCCAAGGTCATCTCTTCCCCTGAAAGGGGCTTCTAGGGGGCACCCCAAAATCCCAAGTAGACACTAAGCTTCTCTCCCGATCCCCAGTTAGGCACAGACGAGGAAACTAAGCCTGGAGGATCTTGAGTCACCCAGGGTTGCTAAGACGCTTCTCTAAGCCCGAATCTTGAATTTGAAAAAGACCAGCCTAATCGACCAGCTAAAATTAGGCTCATGGGAGCAATCAGAGCCCAGTCAGGGGTCTCTCATGAAGGCACCCGGTTGCAATGTGTACTTCAAGTCCTGGCTCCTCCTGGCAAAGGGAAGGCTGTGGTGGCCATAAAGTGTGGTGATCAAAATTTGGAGGCTTGGCAACTGACTCATATTTATGACTGTTGCAGCATCATGGGGTCACGTGATCCCCTTTTGTGACCTTCTGACAAGCAAAGTCAATGGGGAATCCGGATTCATTTAACAACCGGGTTACTAACTTAACAACGGCAGTGATTCACTTAACAACTGTGGCAAGAAAGGTCGCAAAATGGGGGGAGGGAATTCACGTAATTAGCAACAGAAATTTGGGCTAAATTGTTGGTGGTAAGTCGAGGACTACTTGTATAAGCCAGTAATAAATAGTATCAATATTAGCAATCAACCGATGGAACTGTTGTGGCCTGCCAGTGGAGCTGTTGGAGGCAGAGATGGGGCCAGGGCCATCTGACAGTTATCAGCTACCTTCAGAGTCGGAGATAAATGGGGCTGAAGAAGAGCTGGAGCCTGTTCCCAATGTGCGCATGCGCAGAGCTGTCAGGAGAAGGGAACAGTTAAGGAACAGAGGTCGACTCGGGAGTAAAGACACAAGTAGACACTGAATGGCCCCTCACATAGGGGATAAATAGGAGCAAAAGGGGAGTGGTGTTTGCAGGAGACAATTAGTTCGTATTATTAGTGGGAAGATTTGCGTATCTGAGAGACTCCTTATCAATTATTTCCTTGTACAGCTGAGTCTGGAAGCTATCGGCCTGGCAACTATCCAAGGACTGATAAGGTCTGTGGTTGCAATTCATCCTTGAAAGACTTTTTGTCAGGACTTTGCTGGATGTGAATGCTAGGAATTCACATTAGCCGAATAAAAAGGGGCTTTTTTTGGGACAAGGAGTCTGTTTGGTGATTTGGTGCAGCCTAGGTCAGAACAGGAACAGAAGTTGCCTCCAGAAGTGGTGGGTGAAATGGCCCATTGGGAAGTTGGGAAACGGGACATTTCTGGCCTCCGGAGGGCCTCCGGGGGGGGGAGGCCGTTTTCACCCTCCCCAGGCTCCTAGAAAGCTCTGAAGCCTGGGGAGAGCAAAAAAATGGGACTTCAGCAAATGGGTGGTTTCCGGCCTCCAGAGGACCTCCGGGGGGGGGGGAGACCGTTTTCACCCTCCCCAGGCTCCTAGAAAGCTCTGAAGCCTGGGGAGAGCAAAAAAATGGGACTTCAGCAAATGGGTGGTTTCCGGCCTCCAGAGGACCTCCGGGGGGGGGGGGGGAGACCGTTTTCACCCTCCCCAGGCTCCTAGAAAGCTCTGAAGCCTGGGGAGAGCGAAAAACGGGCATGCCATCGCATGCCGGGAGTAGGGGGGGGTCATGTGCACATGCGTGGGGGGCTTACGTACGCATGCACGGGGGGGGGGGCGCATGGAATTATGGGTGTGGGCATGCGTGCATGCACCCCCCCGCACTCCCCCCTTTTGGCATGTGAACCAAAAAAGGTTCGCCATCACTGGGATAGGGTCTCCTGCTCGAGCAGGGGGTTGGACTAGAAGACCTCTAAGGTCCATTCCAACTCTGTTATTCTATGTTCTATGTTTAGACCCCCAAAGGTTCAGCCATGTGTAGAGCCACCTGTCTGGAGGAGACCCAGAAGAAAGCCCCATTGAGCTCAATGGAGCCAGCAGAGGATGGCAAGGCGGCATGGTTCTCTACGCTTTTCACTGGCGCCTGGCGAGCCGAGTGAAGTGGCACTGGCTTCTGTGACGCCCACCTGCCTTTTCCTGTCGCACACTGCCAGGGAAAATATGGGAATACATAAGACCAGGTGGCATGTTTTATAGATAAGCCAAACAAGGTAATATTATATGCTAATCGAGTGATACATTATGCATTACCCGTCATTAGAGCAGTAACGTTAACTTTTGAGTTTGTTAAGAAATAAATCTTGCCTGCATTTCTGTTTTCCTCAAATTCAAAGAGGAAAAGGGAGCAGCTGATCTCTGTGGCTTCCGATTTAGATCTGCCTCCTGTGAAGGAGGCCTTCAGGATAATCATCAAAGGGTGCCCATCTACAGAATGGCAAAATTGCGGAATTGCAGAGTTGGAAGGGACCTTGGAGGTCTTCTAGTCCAACCCCCTCTTCTCAAGCAAGGAGGCCCTATACCAGGGGTTTCCAAACTTGGTGACTTTCAGACTTGTGGACTTCAACTCCCAGAATCCCTCAGCCACCATGTCTTCAAATTGCCAGCTTTGGAGACCCCTGCCCTATACCACGCTATACTATACCTAAGAGGGGAACTGGCCCTCTTCTGCCCTCGTCCACCTCCCTGCCCTCTCTTATACCAGCCTTAGAGATTGTCTGGGTATAACCCTCTCTCCCCCTCCCCTCCCCCACACATGCTTTCTTCTTCAACAGGTTAGGTAAAACCCCAGCGGATATTCTCACAACCACCATGCGGAGGAAACCTTCCTCACTCTTAACTTGCGCACATTTCTTTGTGCGCTTTCAGGAACAGCTCCTACTGGTTGGATATGCTGTTTTGAATCATTACATTGAATTGTTGAATTGTCCTGCAGTGACTTGTCCCGCAGCAACTGGGCCCTAGCGAGTTGATTGTGGTGGCCGTGGTGAGTTGGCTGCAGCCAGTTGTCCCATTCCGGCCACAGGTGTGGCTCAGGCCGTGCCCCCTTTCTGGGACAAGAGATCTTTGCAAGGTAAGGGGGAACAGACAGGGGTCTTCAGTTTCCACCAGCAAAGCAGGACCCCCTGGCCTTCCCCACTGTTCCTTCAGGGACGTCAAGTCCACCGTGAATCCTCCCTGGAAGCTCAATCCCCTGCAGTTCGTTTGCAATGGCCACTTTTGAGGGCAAGAAGCCAAATCGCAAGAATCGGGGAAAGCAGCTGTGCCCGGCATGCAGGGAGCAAGGAACAGCTGTGTGGAGCCATTGGGTGAATTCCTGCCTGAAGGACTGTCCCGGGCCTCTTCTCGCCTGGCCTGACGTGAAGGTCAAGCAGGAGCCTTTGAAGTGGGATCCAGTGAGGGATGTGGACCTCTGAGCAACATCTGGCAAAGGCTCAGTGTTGTTTGTCGAAGGTATCTTTTGAGCATTCCGTCCACCTGGAAGCCCGTAGATATTGCGCAATTGTCCGGCTGGTTTTCCATGCCAAGAGGTGGCTGCTCCACATGGTGCTTTACCTGCTCTGTTTACGCTCAGGCCAGATGTTCCCAGGGAGAAGCTGAGCAGGAGCTGAACCCAGCCAGCTGCCCACCCTGGAGTTGGAGAATCTGGCTCCAAGCCCCGAAGCTCACTTGGACGGCCTGCTCCACATCCTTCTTCTTCTGACCCTACCTCAGAAGATCCTTGTTGACCGTAACCCTCCTTCCCAAAAGGGCAGGGCTCGGGTTACATGCTTCCGGCCAGAACTTGCCTGGTTTTGACACCCCTGGCTTGGGACGAACCATTGGCAGAGTGTGTGACTGAGAGATCGGAGGGTAGGAATGAAAGAATCTGAGGAGGAAGAGGAAGAGGAAGAGAAAGAGAAAGGGGAGGAGGAAGAGGAAGAGAAAGAGAAAGGGGAGGAGGAAGAGAAAGAGGAGGAGGAGGGGGGAGGAAGAAGAGGAGGAGGAAGAGAAAGGGGAGGAGGAGGAGGAAGAGGAGGAGGGGGGAGGAAGAGGAGGAGGAGGAAGAAGAGGAGGAAGAGAAAGAGAAAGAGGAGTGGGAGGAAGAGGAGGAGGAAGATGAGAAAGGAGGGGGAGGAGGAGGAGGAAGAAGAGGAGAAAGAGACGGAGGAAGAGGAGGAAGAGGAGGAGGACAACGATTGTGGAGTTCTTAGTGCTCTCATTACCTAGTTTATTTATTTATTTATTTATTGGAATTTGTGAAACAAAAATGAGAACAAGAATAAGAGAATAAAAATACAATGACAGGGACAATAGGCACGTTAGTGCGCTTATGCACGTCCCCTCTACTGACCACTTAAGTATGAAATGAGGTCCACGGAAGTCAATTTGTGACTGAAACTGAAAATTTGTAGCTGAGACAACTGAAACATCTGCAAGAAAAGAACCATGCTCAGAGAACATCAAGGACACCACAGCCCTCTTCTTCCTCCTCCACTCTGCAACCCCCCCTACCTTCTAGCCCTGATGATGTTACCTAGTTAGGTCATGAAACGTCTGCAAGCAAACAACCAACTCAGAGAGCACCAAGGACCATTCATTTCAACCCTGAGCTACACACATTCTCCTTTATTGGTAGGATGGATTTACACTTCATAGAAAGCCCAAATAATTGTTAATGGAGATCTAACAAAACTCTGTAAGATACAAAAAGGAACAAGACACAAATGGGCGCTGTCTCCTCTCTTGTTAATTCTGGTTCTTGAAAATACTGACTCAAGATAGAAGACAGGATGAGGGAAACATGGAACTAAAGATTTAAAAAGAAACTTATAAACTAAGGGCTTTTTCAGATGACTTGGAAGATCATTTAAAGATCGACATTGAAATATTAATGGACAAACTAAAAGAATTTGTTGCATTAGCAGGTTTCAAGATTAATTGAAGACGGAGATGTTAACAAAAAATGTGAAAATAGAAGATTAAACAGAATTGATGAATAAAACAGGTTTTGAGATTGAGAAGAAGGTAAAATATCTAGGTATCGCTTTGACAAATATGAATTGTATGTTACTCCAAAATAAGCATGTTAAGACACGGAATGAAGTTTAAAAAAGGTCTGTTAAGAAGGGAGAAATTACAACTGTCATTGCCGAGGAGAATTTTTGCGATAAAAATGAGTGTCTTGCCTGAAATGATGTTTTGTTTCACACAAAGCCTGTTTTGACAACCGATGCACCATTTAGATAGAGGCAGAAGGATAGATCTAAATTTCTATAGAAGGGGTGGGAAAAAACCCCACGAGTTAAATATAAAGTGTTACAAAACGCAAAGGAAAATGGGGTATGCCTGACCTGAAATTGGTTTTGCAAGCTTGCTGTTTGGGTTGGATGGACGAGGGAATGTTGTCGCTGAGAAACAGAAAACTTTGGGAGTTAGAAGGACACATCCTGAAATTTGGGCGGCATGGATATTTGAGGAACAATCAAATCATGTGGATTTTAAAAATCGTTTCAGGTTAAGATGTGCACGTTGAGAATGTGGCTGTGCCCCAAAACACCCACGTGGCTTTCCAAGACAAGAAACATGTTGTAGAGGAGAAATAAGAGGCAAATAAAAATGTCCAAGTCATCATGAGATACTACAATTTTGTCAAATTAATGTAAAATAAAATCAAGAGAAGAACTGATGGTAGAGGAATATAGTTGTCAGCGGCTATTCCTTTGCAATTATTAGAAGGATTTAAGCTAGACAAAACAATTTATGGTTTCGAACATTGAAACACTGAATTTGAAATAGAATTGTTTACAAATGATGAACACCGAATAACGTATAAACTTTTACTGAAATTTGAAACAGAAGAAAAACAAGTGGAAGCACATAGGATTGAAGATTTTGGTTATAATATACAGATGGACCAATGAGAAAATAGGTGGATTGAAGATTGAAATTTACACTGTGTTAAAATGATTTTTTAATAAAATGGTCTACTATTGATATATGCCATCAGAGGAATTGTCTAGAATGCATCAACACACATCAAATTCATGTTGGAATTTCATGTTTGGTAGATGCATTAAAAAAAGTAGAAAATTCTGGATTCAAATACATGCACCAATTCAGAGGATTTTAAAGATTAATATACAACTGAGACCAGAAGTTTGACGTACGAACAGTTGGGGAAAAGTTACAGAAAATTGGTTTTTGTGTATGATAAATGCAGTGATATCGTTGCATGCACAAAAATGGGAAAGATTTGATATTATTCTCAGTGGAGGGATGGTTAGTGATGAGGATAGAATTTGCTAAGATGGACAGACCGACTTCTTTGATCGAAGAAAAGACAATATCTACATTTATTGCTAACTGCCCCTTATGGACTTTTGCGAGAAATAGGAAAAAAATGAACTTAGGATTTAGAGTTTTAATAATTAAACAGAATAGACTATAGAAAAAAGTATGTTGCAACCATTGAATAAGAAGTGATTTTTTGTAGCAGTGCTTATAACTCCCGTAAACAAGGTACCTCTTTGCAACTTTTTTCTTTTTCTATTTTTATTTTAATTCCCTCCCTTTCTTGCACATGTAGCTTTCTTTTTGACTTCTTCCTTTTTTTCTCCCTTTTCTTACTTTCCTTTACTGAGTTATATTGATGAGTTGGCCCTGACAGCAGAGGATCTGTACGGATGTTGAGCCACAGGGGAACCCATGGATGACGCCAGAGAGGAAGGACCTGCCTGGGGGCTTTGACAAGAAACTTGTCAAAGCCCCCAGAGCAAAGCAACCTAGGACTAAGGAGAAATTTCCTGACAGTTAGAACAATTAACCAGTGGAACAGCTTGCCTCCAGAAGTTGTGAATTCTCCAACACTGGGGAGTTTTAAAGAAGAGATTTGGATAACCATTTGTCTGAAATGGTATAGGCCCTAACCCTAACCCTGAGCCTATACTATAGGGTTTCCTGCAGACCTCCAAGGTCCCTTCCACCTCTCCTCTCCTCTCCTCTCCTCTCCTCTTCTGTCTTCTATCCCATCCCATCCCATTCTTGTCTGAGGCTCAGCAACATGGAGAAAACAGAAACCTGCCCAGACATGGTGCACAGACCAAACAGAACATGGACAACCAAGTTCACATCTGAAGACATAAGCTGCTCACTGAAAGAAATTGGCATAGTACAAGGCCGGTAGACATTTGGCTCCCACTTAATATATGTGTCATTCATTCATTCATTCATTCATTCATTCATTCATTCATTCATTCATTCATTTTATATGCTGTCCATCTCATTGATACAGCAATTCTGAGAGGCTTACAAAATGATCAAAACATAGAAATTAAGAAAGAATAAAGACTAAAAACCCGCAGGACAGGCGACCTGGGGGGTCGGGGTTCTTCTTTCTACCACATCAGCCACCCCCAGTCTGGAGCACCCCCATCCTGGTCCCAAGCCAGGTGGCACAGCCAGATTTCCAGGCTCTCCCAGGAAGACAAAAGGGTTGGGACCAACCTCACCCCTGGTGGGAAGATATTCCACAGGGCAGGGGCAATAGCAGAAAAGGCTCTTTTCCCGGACTCTGAAATTCTTTGGCCGATGGGATCCAAGGTAGTGCTTTTCTGCTTGAATGAGTGGGGTGGGCTAATCTCATTGGGGTGAGACGGTTCCTCAGATACTCTGGACCTATGTCATATAGGGCTTTAAAAGTAATAATCTGTAGGAGAAGGAGGGACAGAGCCGGGGTGGTGGTGGTGGAGTCAAACAAGGAATCAGCCTGGAATCATTACGCTGTAACAAGTGACCAACCCCTCTTGGATTCTGGTAACTGTTACCTAGCGCCAATTTAGTGCTGATGAGATTCTTGTGTATAGACATGAGAAATAAATTGTCTTATTTTGCACATGGTCCCGATTCTCCGTGCCTGATGTAATCAACACCTTGAACTGGACCCCAAAGCAAACTGGCAACTGGAGCAGCTTGTGCAGTAGTGGTGCCATACGATGCCACCTCAGGACCCTCCAGAATTGTCTGCACTGCCACATTCTGCACCGGGTTGTAGCTTCCAAACACTCTTCAAGGGTAGCCCCATGTGGAGCATGGTGAGTACAGGCATCTTGACTTATAACAGTTTGCTTAGCAACCATTCGAAGTTACAACGGCACTGGAAAAAGTGACTTATGACCGTTTTTCACACTTACGACCGTTGCAGCATCCCCATGGTCATGTGATCAAAATTCAGGTGCTTGGCAACAGGTTCATATTTATGACGGTCGCAGTGTCCCGGGGGTCCTGTTATCCCCTTCGGACAAGGAAAGTCAAGGGAAGCCAGATTCACTTCACAACCCTATTACTAACTGGACAAGTGCAGGGATTCACTTAACAACTGTGGCAAGAAAGATCGTAAAACGGGGCAAAACTCCCCGAACAACTGTCTCGCTTAGCAAAGGAAATTTGGGGCTCAGTTATGGTCATAAATCGAGGCCTACCTGTAACCCAACTGAGAGGTGAGTGGGACTGAGGGATCTTGTGGGGATGGCCGGGAACGGGGTCACGTTTGGGCCAGGTTCATTTTTTTAGCTGCTTTAAATGCCATCTCAGTCTCCTCCCCTCTCAGCCACGCTTTGGTGCCCTTGAGGGAGAGACCCCGAGACCCCTTTCCCTCTCCTCTCTTAATGGGAACAGGAACACCTCTCAATTGAATATTAGGAACCCCCATCAGAATGCAGAATCTACCCATCAGCCTTACACTATTTTCAAGGGGATGCTGGAAAACTCCGGCTGGTTACCATAGAAACCCTTTCATAGCCTCACTGGGGGGAGGAAAAGGGGGGGGGATCCAGTTATTAAAGTCTCTCCACCCCTGGATTAGCAGGAACTAATTAAAGGACAGGACAGAAGCACCTGAGCACTCCGGATGGGAAGCAATTACAGGTAAAAGAGGAAGGGCCTTTCTAAATAAATGGGTGGTCATTTTATGGTAAACTGTATCCCCCGAGCTTTCTCGCGCCTCCCTTTGAAACGGAGGAGGAGGAGGAAAGAAGGAAAGACCGGGGTTGCAATCATATTCTAAAATAACCACACCTCTGATCTGCAAAGCGACAGAGACCGAGGCTTCCACCGCTGCAAAGGAACCAGCTGGCCGTGGGGCGATTTGAATGATTTGCTGAAAGCCGGCATAGAAATAACAACCATTTTGAAATACAGGTTTTATTGGGTGAAATTCCTGAGCTGGAAATTCCTACAACAATATGCTACGCCCTAAAGCCGGGCCCCTCAAACGCTACGGCTGCTGTCGCTAGACGTGGCTCTGGCCAAAGGCCCATCCCAGCACAGGTGATGCCCTGGTTCAGACATCCGGGCTTCTGTCCAGGCGGCGCCAAGCTCAGCTCGGCCTCCTCAAGCCTCTTGGCCCCTTAAAGCCTCTTGGCCACCACCAGAAGAGGGACTGGAATCTCTGTGGCTAAGCAAGGCAGCTTTTAAGGGAGTCACACCCGATTTTATGATCTTGTTTTGCCATGGTTGTTAAGGGACTCTCTGCAGTTGTTAAGTGAATAGTGCAGTCATTAAATGAGTCTGGCTTCTTCCTTTGACTTTGCTTGTTGGAAGCCAGTTGGGAAGGGTGCAAATGGTGACCCTATGACCCGGGGACCCAGCAACGGTCCTATATACTGTACATGCCGGCTGCCAAGCGCCCAAATTTTGCTAAAAAGAAAGGAAATGGGAAAGGGAAAGGAGGGGGAAGGGAAGGGAGGGGGAGGGCAAGGAAAGGAAAGGAAAGGAAAGGAAAGGAAAGGAAAGGAAAGGAAAGGAAAGGAAAGGAAAGGAAAGGAAAGGAAGATGGAAGGGAAGGGAAGGGAACTCTGGACTGAATCCAGAAAAAAATCAGGAGGCAACAACTTTTCTCAAACGGCATAAAATATTTATGAGCCTTGATGAAGTGAAATCGGATGAAAGGAGCTGCAGGCTGACAAAAGGGCTGCCAGGGGCCTTCTGGGTTTCTTCCCAACTGCAGACCCCCAAGCCCCCTCCCGATTGGGTTGAAATTCCCCATCGGGATTCTGTGCTTGGGTTCGGAGCCTCTTCCTTGTTCAGAGGAACTCTTAGTTAAGGGCTAAGCTTTCTAAGGTTTTGGTGTGTGATTCCTGCAGGCCTGTCTCTGGGATGGGATTCAAGAGGTCAGCCATGAATTGAATGAATGAATGAATGAATAATCTCCCCTTTCGCAACAGGCTGGCTGGCATTTCATACCTTCTTTCCCTTTTTAAAAAAATAAAGCTTAATTTACAATTACATAATCTGGTTTTGCACCCAAGCCTGGGGCGCTGGGTGTGCATCTGATGCTTATGATGATGTCTGTTTATAAGATTCCAGGTGGCTGCTGCCTCTGTTTATTTTTTATTAGTTTTGCATTGGGTGTGTTTTAGTTTATTTTAATAAAGTTGCCCAGAGTTACGTATGTCCAATAATGCCTATACAAATAAATGAAAGAAGGAGATGGAGAAGAAGGAGAAGGAAGAGAAGGAGAAGAGAAGGAAGGATGGAGAAAGGAAGGAAGGAAGGAAAGAAAGGGAGAGAAAGGAAGGAAAAAGAAAGAGAGAGAGGAGGGAAGGAAGGGAGGGAAAGGAAGGCTGAGAAAGGAAGGAAAAAGAAAGAGAGAGAGGAAGGGAAGGGTGAGAAAGAAAGGAAAAAGGAAGAGAGAGAGAGAGAGAAAGGAAGGAAGGCAAAGGAATGGCGAGAAAGGAAGGAAAAAAGAAAGAGAAAGAAAAAGAAAGGAAGAAAGAAAGAAAGGAAGAAAGAGAAAGGAGAGAGAAAGAGAGAGAAAGAAAGAAAAGACAGACAGACAGACTGTTGTATCATTTGGAACGCAGCCCCTCCTGTTTCCAGCTGGCATGACAGATAGACTGCCTCTGGCTGTGGCGTTTCCAGGCTGCTCTCAATCCTCTCCTTTCAAAGAGCCATCCCAGTGCTTGGAAAGAGCTCCTTGCTGCAGGGAGTTTCAGAGACTAGCCCCGTGATGGTGAACCTATGGCACGCGTGGCAGAGGTGGCATGCAGAGCCCTCTCTGTGGGCACGTGCGCAGTCACCAGCTGGTCTTCAGGTTTCCAGTGCTCCGGTGCATTCGCGCATTCCGGTTTGGGCACTCGGTGCCGAGAAGGTTTGCCATCACTGGACTAGCCAAAGCCTCTATTCTTAAATCTCTTAGCCCAGCCCATGGGAGGGTCCCGGGTTCTAGTGTCTCTCCTGTCTCCTCCCACTGCTGGGGCTCTTTCTGCTAGACCAGGGGTCTCCAAACCTGGAGACCCCTTTAAGACTTGTGGACTTCAACTGCAAATTCTGGGAGTTGAAGTCCACAAGTCTTAAAGTGGCCAACTTTGGAGACCCCTGTGCTAGAGAAACAAAGACATGCCAAGAAAGGCAACTGGCATGATGGGGGTCACCTTTGCCCCTCAAAGACCCCCCAACGGTTGCTCCTTTCCCGATGGATCTGTGCCAAGATGCCCTCCTTCGGTCAGGGACGTGGCTCCCCTTGGGGCAACTGCTGGCATTTCATGGGGCATCTTTTTCAGCCTTCAAAGATGTTGAAATCCTGCAAAGCCTCCAACTGAGGCAGAATCCCCCAGCCAGCCTCGGAGCAGGCACGGTTGCCATAGGAACGAGCAGGGATGCTCTCATGCTGAGCCCCAAATGTCTAGGGCAGGATTCATCCCCCTTCCTGTGCTATGATGCCCTGGAAATGTGGGTCTGGGGGCACCAAGGAACAGAGAAGTGAAGGCCAAGAGAACCGAGGAAGCTTCCGTGCCAGAAGGCCAGCCCCCCTCTCGTCTCTGCAGACTCTGAAAAAGGCGCTCCGGAATATATTCCACAAAATATAAAACCTCCCTCCATTCTGCAGGCCCATCTCCACCACTAAGGCTGTGTTTTCACACTGGGCCAGGCAGCCTTGTGCTCTCCAAAGCCTGGGACCACAGAAGCATTTCAGACACGGAGGGGATGATGGGATGCTTGACCCAAGGCCAGCCTGGCACCAGAGGAACCCCACCAACAATGCCACCCTCCAGCCAGCACTGACAGGGCAAGCCAGCAAAACCCACACTCACTAACACTGAGGATGTTATCTAGTTGGGTCATGAAATGTCTGCAAGAAAACCACCAGGCTCAGAAAGCAACAAGGACCCTTCATTATTCTTCCTCCCCCTCCTCCCCACAAACCCCACTTCCTTCTAGCACTGATGATGTTCCCTAGTTGGGTCATGAAACGTCTGCAAGGAAACTACCAGGCTCAGAGAACACCAAAGACCCCACAATTCAACCCTGAGCTACAAAATACTCTCTTCTATTAACACTACCTTTGTCCACTTCCCAGCAGGGGGCACTGAAAGGGCACATTACTGCCATGATGGCTATGTTCATTCTTTCTACACCTCCAGGAAGAAAAACAGCAGGATGCTTTTGCTTAACAATTGTGGCATTTGCTTTACAATCACCAATTGTAATTTATAAAACTGAGCATGATGACATGGAGACCTGCTTTACAACCACCACCACGACTTAGGACCAAAGTTGTGGGCTCAATTATGGTTGTAAACCAAGGACTACCTGTGGGGAAATGGCTGTTGGTTTCTCAGAGAAAGAGAATGTTCTACCGAGACCATCGGGAAGGAACCCCAGGGACAGAATGGAATGGAATGGAGCCCTTCATTTGGCCAGGTGCGATTAGACACCCAAGGAATTTGCCTCCGGAAGGGAAGCACTCAGTGCTACATGCAAAGCAATAGAATAATGATTTTATAATGAATAATTATAGAATTAATTGGAAGCTGGAACAAACGTGTCAATCACAAATACTACGGTTACATGAAATGCAGCTTTGGGGGCTACATCTCAGGCCAGGTGAGGACAGAAATTAATACCTTTGCTTTATTAGTAAAGATACTAACACATTAATGCTAATGATATTAATTAATACCATTAATAGCCCACATCTTCGCATTGAATACATTGAGCTACTGACAAGAGATAATAGCTGTCCCTTTGATCCAGTTCACAGTTCATATTTCCTGCATTCACACATGCTCAACCTGGTCCCTGAGTTGGTCCCTTTTCCTGGTTCCCACAATGCCTTGAACCAGAAGCTTTGAACCAGAGAGCCGGCTCAACTTGAGCAACAAGCTAGGTTACCTCAAAGCTAACTGAGATTTGGTCACCACACTGTAAAAAAGATGTTGAGACTCTGGAAAGAGTGCAGAGAAGAGCAACCAGGGTGATTAGGGGCCTGGAGGCTAAAACATACGATGAACGGTTACAGGAACTGGGCATGGCTAGTCTAGGGAAGAGAAGGACCGAGGGAGACATGATAGCAGTCTTCCAATATTTGAGGGGCTGCCACAGAGAGGAGGGGGTCAAGCTATTCTCCAAAGCACCAGAAGGCCAGACAAGGAATAATGGATGGAAACTGATCAAGGAGAGATTCAACCTAGAAATAAGGAGGAACCCTCTGACAGTGAGAACAATCAACCAATGGAACAGAATTTGCCTTCGGAAGTTGTGGGAGCTTCATCACTGGAAGCTTTCAAGAAGAGACTGGACTGCCCTCTGTCAGAAATGGTGTAGGGTCTCCTGCTTGGGTGGGTGGGGGTTAGACTAGATGACCTACAAGGTCCCTTCCAACTCTGTTAATCTGTATAGATTAACACCAAAGTGGTTTAGCCTGTCACTAAAGTCCCTGGAGATTAACGGACCTGCTTAACCTAATCTCGGCAACCATCTGTTTTGGGGGCTCCTGAGCTGACTTTCCTGCCCAAGCCAGTCCATAGCAATCCTTGACCCCACCCCAGGCACCTGCAACCCAACCATTATTCCTTATAGCCAGCCCACCCTCCTTCTGCCGCAAGGGTTGAACAAACAAGGGAGTCCGAGCAGAGCCAAGGGCCCCCATCCTGGGCACGAATCCTGCCAGGGGACGACTCTGCTGTTCAATGAAAGGCATCTTCTCGTTACCCCCCTCCGTCTAAGCGGGCAAGAGATTGAGGCATCTTTGATTGGAACAGATAGATGAAATCTCTTCGGAGGAATATAAATTATGCAGATGAGCTTTTCTTAAATCGTGAAGGAAAACATTCAGGTGTGATTGTCCTATGGGCATTTAAATATCGTGCCCAATTGCAGAGGAGTTGCTGGGCTCCCGTCAGGGGCAAGCAGGATGGAGGGGGTGGGGGGTAACATCTCAGCAGGTTGGCCCTCAAACCAGAGGGTGATGTGGAGAGCTTGTAGGATGTGACAAATTCAAGGTTCAGTCCTTGGCAGCTTCTCCAAGGATGTTCTCAAGAGCTTGGCAGGAGGTGCTCAAAACTGATGTTGGATGTAGCTCTCGGATGACACTTTTCACATCTTACTATCCATTCCAAAATCAATTCCTTATTCTGAAACATTTCATACCTTGTTGCCACCCTTTCCAGAACTGGATTCATCATTTTGAAACTGTGGGTCACAGTGAGCTATCTCAAGCCACGCCCATCTCGGAGAGAAGGTTGAGCTGAGGGCCTCGGTGCTGGGAGATGCAGTTGCCTCCTTCGGCCTGACCCTTGAGGAGCTGGGCAAACGTTGGTCCCTCCAAATCTATCCTGCCCATTGTAGCTCAGCAGAGCCCATGGTGCTTTGCTACTTCTGCAATCTCCTCCCTTCCAGCCCGGAGTGTCACTCTTCCAGAGAAGCTCAGCCATGGGAATTCCACAAAGGCCCTTCAGCCCCGAAGAGCTTTGACACCTTGCTATCCATTCCAAAGCCTCTTGGTCATGGTGGGAAACCTGAGACCACACTCGACTTGGAAAGAGGGTTGAGCTGAGCGTGTCCAAGCCCAGGTTGCCTCCTTCGGCCTGAACCTTCAGGAGCACTTTCTCTCAATGGAGCAGCACTGAGAACAATTTCGGAAGTGGAAATGGTGCAGAAAGGGCTAAAGGACTGGTGGGGGGGGGCAACTTCTGGCAGGGAAGAGAGCACAGGCCAGGCCATTGGTACCGGATGCATCAGTCTTGCAAATCAACCCCAGACTCCCAGACAGTCACTGACTCAGTCCGTGGGAATGGTGCTGCACTGAACGTCAGAATGCCCCGTGGAAGAGCGTTTCAGAGACACCGGCCCTCTTCTGACTTGCTCTCCTCCTCTGGAGCCTCCATTGGGACTTGGTGGCTGGACTTTGGACTTGCATGGTGGTCTAACCCTTTTGAAATGGGTCCTTGGGCTGGATAACCCTAATCTTGCTAGTCCCAATCCTGAATCCACAGCTGGGAAGATGCAATTGATCCTCAAGTAAGGAAGACCCCACTGATGTAAAACAGGAGCTGACAGACTCTTATAAAGCCACCCAGGGCGTCATAGGAATGTAGTAAGTAAGTAAAGAAGAGGGATCTAAATGACATCTCAGCAGGTCGAAAGGTTGTGTTGTTCTTCTCACAAGAACCAAACAGGTTCCTCCGATAAAGTTGTACAGTGAGAAGCTCAAGACAGATAAGAGGATTTCCTCCAGCGGTCCAGACGTATCCTGTGGAATCCAATTTCACAGGAAGTAAGGAAGGTCCCTGCCAGGATCAACTAACTGATTTATGGAAGGAGCGGTTGTAATGGCTTGATTTATTACCATGTAACACACATGTATTTATGTTTAGGCCCTTCTCATTGAGAAAGAAACCTCCCTGGGGGGACAACCGAGATACGCCTCTCGCTACTCCGGATGACGGAGAACAGGAGAACCGGTATTTCCGGTGTCTTCGCAGACAGGTTCGCCAAGGGCGTCTGGCATGCGAAAACCATACTTTAAACTCGTGGTGCCTCTGGGTGTCTGGTGAGATTATGGAAAGTTCACAAAGACAAGCCGGCAGAAACTCTGCAGAAGGGAGTTGCCGAGGTCCTTGCTGTACAGACACCAAATTAAACAGGGTTTGGCGTATTGTGAGGAGCAGGCCGAAGATGCAGAAATTAGTTCCTGAGGGACCCGTTTCCACCAAAGGCTTCAAAATGGTTGGGCTTCAATTTACTCGAGGCCGCTCCGTTCGTGAGGAGGAGGCCTCGGGAACATGCAGAGTCTGGTTGGCGACTTTACTCTTCATTGACGTATTTTCCAAAGATTTTTCACTGGAGTCTAGTTGCAGTCTCGATATGCTTCGGTATAAGGGCTTATCTTCAACTCCTGATACTCTGCACACGTACAGGAACACACAAGACTGGTCACCCATGCTCAAAATACCCCAAAGTAGATAGATGGAAAAGTCAGGATCAGGAGATGGGAAAAGGCTTTGACAGGCATTAAGCAGAATGTGCCCTGGTTGCTTGTAGAAGACCTGGGAGAACTTGAAGGAAGGAAAGAAGGAAAGAAGGAAAGGGGAGGGAGTGGAGGAGAGGGGAGGAGAGGGGAGTGGAGAGTGGAGTGGAGAGAAAGGGAAAGGGAAAGGGAAGAAGGAAAGGAAAGGAAAGGGGGAGGGAGGGAGGGACAAAAGAGGGAGGGAAGAAGAAAAGAAGGCAGGAAGGGAAGGGGAAGAGGGAGGGCATGAGGAAGGGAGGGAGGAGACAGAAAAGAAAGAGAAGGAGGGAGGGAGGGATAGCAGGAGGGAAAGAACATTCATCCCTGGGGCCAGGAGGTGCCCCCCCTCTAAGGAGGGGAGAAAGAGGCAGGCGGTCCATCCTCCCTCGTCCTCAAGGCCCGGGGGCTTCTGCTGAGCCCCCCCACCCCGCCGGGGCAGCCTCCCTCTCCCTCCTGGGTGGCGAGGCATTCTGCGTGGCCCTTGGCAGAAGCCCCCCAGCTCTCTCCCTTCTCCTGCTGCCTCCTGAGGCCGAAATTTCCGCCTGGGCGCCTCGGAATACCAGCCGGTGGGTGGATTCAGAATTAATCACTTCTCTGCCGACTTCCAAAGAGGCTTAATTTTCTATTTTATTTCCCAGCCTTCTGAAGGCCCTTTTGTCTCTTCCGCCTCCGGGAATCACAAACCCTTCTTTGGATTCGCCCCCTCGCTGGCTGAACTCCCCAGGAAAGGAAACATCCGAATGGGCTGCCTACCCAAGGCACTACGGGCGGTCCTTGACTTACAACAGCTCGTTTAGTGACCGTTCAAAAGTTACAACGGCACTGACAAAAAGTGACATGACCATTTTTCACACTTATGACCCTGGCAGCATCCACACGGTCACGTGATCAAAATTCAGACACTTGGCAACTGCTTTCCTCTCACCCTGTGCTTGCTTCCTCCCTCCCTCCCTTCCATTTTAGCGAAGAGCAGAGGGGTCTTTCGCAGGGCCTGCCGCTCAGCCTTCCAACCTTCTAGAGAGGAAAGGAGGCCAAGCGGTATCCCAAATTTTTGCCCCCCATCTTTGCTTTGGCGAGCTGCTTAAGCAGGTGAAAGGGAGCAGAGCCCCCTGGGAGGAAACCGCTTCCTCTCGCATCTTTAACAAACTCCAAACCCATCCTGAAATCCAGCTGCACACAAATCTGGCCATTTTGCTTTTGGCCTGTGCTGGGTCCACCCTGGGATGCCATCAGGGGCCCTTCAGTGGCTCCTTTGCAGGCGGTTCTTGACAGCGGTTGGCCATCCTGGATGTCAAACTGCCCTTGTCCTTTCTTTACGAAACGTTAACTTGTTTTCTCCAACTGGACTCTGATTTTCTCTTATGTTGCTTCTTCACAGCAGAGCAAAAAAATGAAGATGGTGATTGTGCCCCTGCCGTCAACGCCACCGTGCTTCCCATGCCCTCAAAAGGGTGATGGCATCCATTACAAGGGTGAAAGAAAGTGCCATCTTTCCTTTTGTGACCCCTCCCTGCAGATCGGGGGACGGCCGGGGTCATTCAAGGCAACATGTAGATAGGCAGGGACACCCCTTCACACATTCATTTCTCCTAAGCAGCCTACGTGCCCCTGTTTGTTTCCGATGACCTTTGAATCAGAATAGAGCTGGAAGGGACCATGGAGGTCTTCTAGTGTCCAACTCCATGTTCAAGCAGGAGACCCTATACCTTGGTTGTCCAGTCTCTTCTTAGAAGCCTCCAGTGATGGAGCAGCCACAATTTCTGAAGGTAAGCCCTTCCACTGGTTAATTGTCCTCACTGTTAGGAAGTTTCTCTTTCATTTCAGGTTGCTTCTCTCCTCAATTAGTTTCTACCCGTTGCTTCTTGTCCTGGCCTCTGGTGCTTTGGAGAATAGTTTGGCCCCCTCTTCTTTGTGGAAGACCCTCAAATACTGGAAGGCTGCTCTCATGTTTCCCCTAGTCCTTCTTTCCTCTAGACTAGCTTCATAAGAGTGCTAAACATCAGCTGAATAAACATCTGGAAATTCCATACTCCCTCCCTCCCTCCCCCTCTCTCTCTCCCTCCCCCCCCCCCCTCTCTCTCTCTGTGTCCGGCACCACTTTCGTTTCCACGAGACAGCCAGCGCTCCCTTTAAAGCAGCCCATTTCCCTCCGTTGCACTTAAATCCTGCAGGCCTCCCAGCCCCATCTCCTTGGAGGGAGAGCCGAGCCAGAAGGCAATCCCGCTCACTCCATGTGCCGGCCAGATGCCGGCTGAGAGGTCCAAAGCGCTCCGCCCAGATTGCTGGGGACCTCAGCCTCTGCTCCGGCCTCTCTCCTGGGACCCCTCTTGAGCTGGCCCAAGCCCTGAAGCCTCTTCCTGCCCCATGGAAACAATGCCGGCCAGCCTGGCCATGGACGGTTTTCCGGACATTCTTTGGGAGCGTCTATAAAAAGGCCGAAAACTCCGGGCAGGAAGCGCCAGCCGGTCTGAGCACAGCAGGCTCTTCCCAAGGGAAGGGCTCCTGCCCTGGCGCCTTCAGGCTGGGTACTGCCCTCCCCATGCCACCCAGCCTGGAGGGAGGGCAGGAAGCCGAAAGAGAGCCCCCAGGCCAGGCCCCTGCTGCCTCCTTCCCCCTGCCCTCTCCTCCTCCTCCTCTTCCTCTGGGGCTGATGCTGCCCAAGTAAAGGCTGCCTTCCCTTGACATCAGCTCATTTAAATGAGGGCTCTGAAGAAGCGACTTCTCACACAAGCGCTGCAGCATCTACCATGCTCACCTGATCAGAATTCAGACGCTTGGCCACCGGCTCATATTTATGACGGTCACAGTCACGTGATCCCCGTTTGCCACCTTCTGACCAGCAAAGTCAGAGGGGAGAGCCAGATTCACTTAACGCCCGTGTTACTCACTTATCAAGTGCAGTGATTCGCTTAACAACGGTGGTAAGAAAGGCTGTAAAATGGGTCAAAATTCATTTAGCAACTGTCTCACTTAGCAACAGAACCTCAATTGTGGTCATAAGTCAAGGACTACCTGTATTATTTTTGGCCTCTGCGTCAGCCACCTTGCCCTGCACACTGACCCTGCCAGGTAGGACAACCACAAGAGTCAAAAACAATAACGCAAATTTAGATCTCCAGCCGAGATCAAGGGGGCCTCGGATGATATCCTGGTTCGCCCCAAGTTGGCAAGGTTAATAGACTCCGGTGCATAATTCGATTTTCTCACATCTTTTCCGAGAATAAGGAAAGTCTTTCTTTCTTCCTCAGCTTTGGGCCATGCGGTTCCCGTCTCCCCTTCCAGACAGGCGCTCTGGCCGGCTGGCTACCCCAAGGACCCCTCTCGGGCACTTCCTCTTCTTTCCTACCCCCCCAACAGACCCAAAGCAGACCCAAAGCAGCCTCGGGCAGGGGAGCAGAAGGAAAAGGGGGGCAGGTGCCCCTCTGGCATGGGCTCCTGGAGGCTCCCTAGGGAATAGCAACAGCAGTCCCTGCTAGAATAAATGGGGTAGGGGGACCCGTAGGCCCAGCCGAAGCCTCTATCTCTTACCAGCTCAGGGTCGACCCCAACCTCTCTTTGGGCCACGCCAGAGCCTCAGTGACCCCAAAAGACCGCAGGGGCAGCAGCAGCAGGCGAGGGTCCCTCTTGGATGGGCCGAGTGGGCCTCACTTCCAGGAATGGAGATGCGTCTCCAGGGACAACCGGCTGAGTTGTGGGTCACGGGACACCACTTGTGGCTGCTCGGAGAGGGAGCCAAAGGGGCAGCTTTGGGGCAGAGAAACAGCAGGAGGGGCTTCTCCTGAGCCAGCCGCCAGGGCTGCCGGTGCACCCCCAATTATGAGGGAACGGATTTCGAAGAGACACGTCCCTCCTGCCACCGTCACCTCTCTGGAACTTTCCGTAGGAGGTGAAATGAGTTCTCTCTCCCTCTGTGGTGTGTGTGTGGTGTGTGTGTGTGTGTGTGTTCGGGTGGGGAGTAGGCATGCACCACATTGTCAAAGCTGACTCATGTCAGTAACTGTAGAGGAGCAAGGGTAGAAAACACAAATAGCCCTACTGGGACACTATCACCCCAGAATTTATTTAATTATTTTTATTAATTAAATTTATATGTTATCCATCTCACTATCCAAACGGTGGCTGACAGGATCATGGCAGCGCAAATATAAAAGCATTCAAATTGAACACAATTAAACAAACACTAAAAACGGAGAGCGCAAAATGGTATGGGAGTAATCTTTTATCTTTCTAGAATTCTGCTCAAGCAGTGGACCTTGCACAATTTCAGACAAATGGCTGTCCAGTCTCCTCTTAATAATCTCCAGTGATGGAGCACTCACAACTTCTGGAGGCAAGCCCTTTCATTGATTAATTGTTCTAATTGTCAAGAAATTTCTCCAGGTTGCTTCTCTCCTTGATTAATTTCCATCCATTGCTTCTTGTCCTGCCTTGAGGTGCTTTGGAAAATAAGTTGACCCTTTCTTCTCTGTGGCAGCCCCTCAATCCTGCTATCATGTCCCCCCTAGTCCTTCTCTCAATTAATGTAGACATACCCAATTCCTGCAACCTTTCATGAATTCATTCACAAATGGCTGTCCATCCTAAATTAGGATTTTTAAAATCTAGCTCTTCCTTTTCCAAACCTGAATAGCCCTTCCCAAAAGAATTCCAACTACATCCACCAACTAGTTTCTGCAAACCATCCATTTTTAAACCCTCGAAGTATCACCCAAAGACCAAAGCCAACCCCCGTCTTGTCTCTCTGCCCCAGCCAAGCTTGGTCCAACATGAGCAGCTGAGCATGGAGTTCCCAAGCCTGCTGGATAGACTGGGAAACCCTGAAAAATCTGGGAAGGACGAAGACCGAGTGGCAACCATCCTGGATGGCTGCCTAGCAAAGGATCCGGGGAGGATCAAGGAATCCCCAGGGATCCAGCCTTGGTCCTCAGAAACCAGGAGGCCAAGTCCAGCAAGACCCAAAGCCAAAGCAGGCCTGGGGAAGCAAGACTGCTATCCCCACCCCTGCTAATTTTTCACCCTATCCTGAAATGGATAAAATTGGTCACAAACCTTGGCAACTTTAAGACTTGTGGATTTCAACTCCCAGAATTCCCCAGCTAGTTAAAGTCACGGGGCTTCTCTCTAAGCTGGCACAAGAGTTGGCATGGTGCCCTCCTGGAAGACTCCACCCCAATTCATCCCCTATCGGAGGATGTTCTTCCTAAACCTATGCCCAGAATCGCATGTTCATACAACCGTTTTTTTCAAGGATGCCCCCCCCCCAAAAGGTACATGGGTTTTTCTGCCCCCAGGCACATGCCACCATGCCCTGCCAGCTGTCCTGCCTCTTCCCACAGCCTCCCTGTCAATGCCAACTGAGGGCAGCTAAAGGTGCTGCAGATCCAGCTCCCCCTGAGCTGGGGGGAGGGCACCGGTGGCAGGACTCTGAATGCCAGGCAGGAAGGCTTGAAAAGAGGCAAAGAGCCAGTGGGCAGAGGTGGCAGACTACATTTCCCAGGAGGCATTGGTCTGTCTCTCCAAGCCGATCCTTCCTGCCTAGGAGCTTGGTGCCCACTCCCCCATCCAGGTTGGCAGTGCCCACTTCTTCAGACTGTGTGGGCTGCTGCTGTGCCCGACATGGGGTCTTTCTCCAGACATCGCCCTGAGCGCATTACGCCAGCAGCGGGTGAGAAAATCAGTACTGGCACGCTTACAATGGGCTGCCCCCAGTTTGCCCACGCCAGTTTGGACGCACTGCTGTGGGCACAGGCGTGGGTTGCTGCACCTCTTGGCTGCCCACCTCCCTGCAGTGGCTCCTTTGCTCTGCTGACAGCAAAATAACTGAAGTAGCAGAGTTGGAAGGGACCTTGGAGGTCTTCTAGTCCAACCCCCTGCTCAAGCAGGAGACCCTACCCAATTCTGGACCAATGGCTGTCTTGATGCTTAATGCTTCATTAGCATTAATTAATTAAAGTTGATGCTTAATACTTGGAATGGACCAACGCACCAGAGCTAGGGTAGGATTTGCAAAGGAAACTTGGAACAAGGACATGGAAGAAGAGAGTTGGAAGGGACCTCAGAGGTCTTCTAGTCCAACCCCCTGCTTTAGCAGCAGACCCTATCCAATTCTGGACCAATGGCTGTCCAGCCTTCCTTGATAGCACGAATTAATTAATTAACTTGATTCTTAACGCTTGCAACGGAATCAATGCAACGCCCCAGAGCTAGAACTGGGTGGGGTTTGACAAACTAAACTTAGAACAAGAACACGGAAGATAGAATCCCGGGGTCGGAAGGGACCCCGAAGGTCTTCTAGTCCAACCCCCGGCCCCACAGGAGACCCTCTCCCATCCCGGACCAACGGCAGCTTAAGGCTTGTGCTGCGCCCACCGAGCGCGGCTGCCCGTCTGCAGGCTCTGGGACCCGGGGCTGCCCAGCCCGAGCGCTCAGCTGCGCGGCGCTTACCTTGCGGGGTCCCGGGCGGCGGGCGGGCGGGTGTCCGGAGGGGCTCGGGGGGCGTCGGGCGCTGTCGTGGGGCGAGAGGAGCGAGCTCCGTTCCCTGCCGCAAACTCAGCCCCCTCGGCAGCCGGGAGTTTCCAGCGTCGCCATGGCAATGAGGGGAGAGGGGGCGGCGAGGAAGGGCAGCCGGAAAAGTTGTCCGCCGGAGTGGGGAGGGTTGCGGGGAGGGCGGGACGGCAGCCACTCCGCCCGCTGCCCGGCCCCAAGCATCCCCCTCCCCTTAGACTTAAGCCCCTTGGGGAAGGGGGAGGCCCTGGGCTTCTCTCGGCCCCTCTGCCCCCCCCGTTCCAAGGGGAGCCCCAGACTTCTCCCACTAGTTTCAACCAAGCGGCTGGGGAGTATGGGAGTTGGAGTTGCTGAGTACCAGGTGAGAAAAATGAACATTAGGCTGCATGGGGGGGATGCCAAACCTTCCAGGGCACAGCCAGGGGTGCATCGGGCACACTCTGCCCACACGCCTCTCCCTCAAGGCTGGGGTGTTTCTATGGAAACGGGAGAGCCTTTGCCACAGGGCAAAGATGCTGTGTGTCTCTCGGATGGGGTGGGGTGAATGGGCTGCTGGAGGAGGGGTCTCCAAACTTGGCCACTTTAAAACCTGTGGACTTCCACTCCCAGAATTCCCCAGCCTGGGAAATTCTGGGAATTGAAGTCCAGAAGTTTAAGGTGGCCACGTTTGGAGACCCCCCTCCTCCAGCAGCCCAATCCCCCCCCCCCGTTGGCTTCCTGGGGCAACCTTGCTCAGAGCTGCAGGAGGAGAAGCCCACGGCTGACCCCAGGCTGGAGGAATCCTTTGCCCTCCCCCCAGAGTAAGAGCGTCGTAAGAGCGAGGACAAATAATAAGTCACTTTTTCAGTGCTGTCGTAACTTCGAACATTTGCTAAATGAATGGTTGTAAGTCGAAGACTATCTGCCCTTTTTCTGACTGAAAGGCCAGCAGTAAGTGATCAAGTGCTCTGCCAGCCTTTTGCTCACCGTGCCAGAGAATCCACTTGGGATCCTTCCTAAGATCCCAATTATAAAACAAAAAAGGAACAGAAGAAGCGATGTTGAAAATCATGAAAGAAACTCTCCCAAGGAGGGGTCTTCTCATCCAAGCCCCTGGCCCAACAGGAGACCCTTCCCCACTAACAAGAAAATATCTGGGCTCGAAGTTCCCTGTCTTTCCCATCTCCTGTCAGGTCCTAAACCCTCCTGAAGATCACAAAAATGCAGAATGTAAGGCTGGGGGGGGCGGGGAGGGTTTTTTAGAAGGATTAAGGTCAGGAGAAGTAACCACAGTAGAGGATTAATTCAATCAACAAACGCCAATAGTCATCCTGTAACAAGCCACTGAAGGTTACTTTGATAGGAAAGGTTTCACAGCCATTGGAAGAGCAGAGAAGGAATATAGACATCCCACAGTGGCCACAGCAGTGTCCAATAACAGTGGTTCAGGCCACCTGAAGAACCAGAACCAGAAGTTTGCATCTGAAAAAAGAAGAAGAAGAAGAAGAAGAAGAAGAAGAAGAAGAAGAAGAAGAAGAAGAAGAAGAAGAAGAAGAAGAAGAAGAAGAAGAAGAAGAAGAAGAAGAAGAAGGAAAGAAAGAAAGAAAGAAAGAAAGAAAGAAAGAAAGAAAGAAAGAAAGAAAGAAAGAAAGAAAGAAAGAAAGAAGAAAGAAAGAAAAAGAAAGAAAGAAATCTACCATTCCATGTCTCACCCATTGCTGAATCCAGGAAATCTAGAGATTTCTGTGTCAGCAACTGGAGTGGCAGAGAAGAAGGTCCTTCAGTGCTGGGTTTCTCATAATGGCCTCCTAGATGCCTTCAGGAGTATGGTGAGTATGGAGTCATTTTGAAAGATCGAACAAGCTGGGAAACTGAGCCAATGTCCACCAGAATCCAGGAAGAACATGGCTAACGCTAGCCATCTTTCTCCCAAGACCATCGGCCATAGGCACAAGCTAAAGGTTTTGGGAACTCTCAAGTAAATCCCAGAAGATGTTGGGCTGAGCAAAGGCAGCGTGGAATCTCATTTCTCCTGGCAGAGGACAAGACAGCACAAACACTTCCTATGCAAATTATTTTCCTTGGGTCTGTGAAATTTCTTTGCTTTGATCTCCCTCCAGGACAGGCGGTCCTCGGACCATCTGGCTTCATTTTGAGGGGGGCTTGAATGACAAGGCAAAGAATGCAAACCTCTCGCTCACCCCCCCCCCCACCGCACTCCCAAGACCAAAATCAACACGGAAGCATGGATGCTTGCAGCAAGAAACTTGCACAGAGATTATTAGGAAGCCTACCGAGACATCAATTAGTTGGTCATCCGCCTTTTGGCAAATTAATTGATGAGCTTTAGACATTTCAACAGAGGCTTTAGGGAGTCATTGACAAACCACTCAAAATATATTTATTTATTTTCCATTGACTGTTTCAAGATGGCTGAAGGATCTGAGTGGAGAAGAGCAAGGCTGTTTATGACTTTCACCAATATCAGAAATGGTAACACTTATCACTGTATCTGAGTGATAAGCAAAATTTTACACCTAGGCAGGAAAAATCAAAGGTACAAGCATAGATTAGGCGAAACCTGGCTCAAAATCAATAACTGTGAGAGGGATCTTGGAGTCCTCGTGGATAATCACTTAAACAAGAGTGAGCCGTGTACAGCGGCAGCCAAAAAAGCTAATACAATTCATGGTTGTGTAAACAGAGGCATAGAATCAAAATCATGTGAAGTAGTAGTGCCGCTTTATAAAGCCTTAGTAAGGCCACACCTAGAATCCTTGCATCCAGTTTTGGTCACCACGTTACAAAAAAGATGTTGAAACTTTGGAAGAAGTGCAGAGAAGAGCAGCTAAGATGATTAAAGTCCTGTAGACTAAAACATGACAAACAGTTGCAGGATTTGGGCATGGCCAGCAATGTTCCCAGTAATAACAGAAAACGGCGCGCAGCAGTTAGAAACTGCTGCGCGGCATTCTCTTCTGATCTGCGCGGCTGCGCAGGCGCGCAGGCTCTGCCATTAAAAACTTCCACACGGAAGTTAGAAACTTCCACGCGGTGTTCTTTCATTATGTGCGCGGCCACGCGGCCGCGCACCTTAAAGGGAACAGTGATGGCCAGTCTAGAGAAAAGAAGGACTAGGGGTGACATGATAGCAGCATTCTAGTATTTGAGGGGCTGCCACAAAGAAGAGGGAGTCAACGTATTTTCCAAAGCATCAGAGGGCAAGACAAGAAAGAATGGATGGAAACTAATCAAGGAGAGAAGCAACCAGGAATTAAGAATAGAATAGAATAGAATTCTTTATTGGCCAAGTGTGATTGGACACACAAGGAATTTGTCTTTGGTGCATATGCTCTCAGTGTACATAAAAGAAAAGATACATTTGTCAAGAATGGTTGTCATAGGGTTCAAGTAAGCAATCAGGAAACTTCAATTAAGGAGAAACTTCATAACAGCGAGGACAATTTAACCAGTGGAACGACTTGCCACCAGAAGTTGTGGGGGCTCCATCACTGGAGGTTTTCAAGAAGAAACTGGACAGCCATTTATCTGAAATAATATAGGGTCTCCTGCTTGAGCAGGGGGTTGGACTAGAAAACCTCCAAGGTCCCTTCCAGCTCTATTCTGATTGATTGAGCCTGAAATTGATACCCTACATCACAGCTTCTAATATGTTTAATAACTATAAACAGCCAAAGGCCTCCGACATGTTCTGGGAGAAGCTTCCAATCTGAGGATGTACAAGTATTATTTCTAGATTGCATTCCTGTCAACTGGCGTCTTCCCAAAGACAAGCGTTGGTGGCTTCATGCAAACCCAGATGGTCACAGAAAGGAAGGAGCAGCTCTCACCACCTGTTATCCGATGAACTTCCTGCTTCACCTTCACAAGCCGTGGAGAGACGCGGCTTAAGAAAACCCTCCATAAGGCGGTTCAGTTTCTGAGCTCTTCCTCTTTACAAATTAATACAAGTTAATAGCAACTTCCATCCACCTTCGATCTCTTCATCCAAGTTTGAGATGGCAGTAAACCTCACCGGCTTCTGGGATTCCTGTGGCCTCTCCTGCCTCTGTTCTACCACTGGAATCTCCAGATACCTCCAAGATCATGGCTGGCAAAACCCAGATTTCATGCACCTGGAGGTGGCCCTTGGGTGAAAGTTCTGCTTGGCATAGATCGGAGGGGCTCCACCTGTTGTGCTCAAGGGCTGGGGACAGGATGAAGACCCTTTCCTTGGAAGGTAGCAATTTTGTGCCAGGGTGGTCCAAGCTCTCAGATGCAGAAAAGGTCAGCTAGTCCTGCTCACTGCGGGGATCCCCCTACTGCAGAAATGCTTCCAGGGCTCTCAGGAAAGGAGAGCCTATCTTTAGCGGTGGGGGGTTGCTTTTAGGACTCCTTTCACCCAGGTTTCTTGGCTGATACCTGCTCCCCTCTGATTTCCAAGTTGTGGTTCTCCTGCCCTTTCATCTAGTCTTCTCCAGTCAGGTCCTTGAGGCTCTCTGCGCTCGCTGCTTTTCTTGCAGATGTTTCATGACCCAAACTAGGTAACATTATCACTTTTGGAAGGGAGTAGGGTTTGTAGAAAGGAGGAGGAGAATGACTGTGGGGTCCTAACCCTAACCCTTGGTGCTCTCTGAGCTGGGTGGTTTTCTTGCAGACGTTTCATGACCCAACTAGGTAACACCATCAGTGCTGGAAGGGAATGGGTTTGTTCTCTGTTTATACACAGGTGGCTTGCCCTGTCAGTGGCCTGTCAACAATCAAGCATTAAACAAGGCTCCAATCAAGGAACTCCCATCTCAGATAAACAATCAACAGTAAACAACCACCTAATCAAGGAACAACCAAGAACACCTCCAACAACATTGACAGGGCAACCACTCGTATATAAACAGAGAACAAATCCCACTCCTTTCGAGCACTGATGATGTTCCCTATTTTGGTCATCAAACGTCTGCAAGGAAACAACCCAGCTCAGAGAGCACCAAGGACTCCACAGTTGGACCTGAGCTCCAAATATTCCCTTCTATTGGTACTCTTCTCCAGGTTTAGCGGACTCTCCTCTTCCCTTTTTCTTTCCTGGATATAATCCCCCTTTTGGCGTACTTCCTGGACTCGGCATGCTCCAGGACACCTTAACATGTGGCACATGGAATTGGGCATGATCTGACAAATGCAGAAGAGGGTCTACAGTGACCTGGATGCTGGACCTTCAGGATGACTGATGATCCATCAACTTTGGAATTAGTTGCAATTTTGAAAGACCCCAAGATTCCTTTCTCTCCTGTCAGTCCTAAGAGAAGATTCCTCCAGTTGCTGCATGTTTCTTTGGCTTCTCCTACCTAAATGCAACCTTACAGTATAACCAGAGTTGGGACCTCGGAGGTCTTCTAGTCCAACCCCCTGCTCAAGCAGGAGACCCTATACCAGTGATGGTGAACCTTTTTTGGCTCGCGTGCTAAAAGGATGCCCACACCCATGTCCTCCCCCTGCGCATGCGCACAACCCCCGTGCTGCCCTCGCACATGCGCACAACACCCCCCACTGCCCCCCGCACATGCGCACAGCCCTCACTGAAGCCTCCAGACTCCTGAAGCCTGGGGACGGCGAAAAACAGCCAAACCGGAAGTTTGTTTCCGAACTTCCGGTTGGCCCGTTGGGCTGTTTTTCGCCATCCCCAGGCTTCAGGAAGCTTCCCTGAAGCCTCTGGAGTGCGAAAAACAGCCCAACCGGCAAACCGGAAATCCATTTTTCTGAACTTCCGGTTTGCCCGTTGAGCCATTTTTTGCCCTCCAGAGGCTTCAGGGAAGCCTCCTTGAAGGCTCCGGAAGGAGAAAACGGCCTTCCCCAAGGCAGAAAATCAGCTGGCCAGCGAGCACATGTACTCTGGAGCTGAAATAGGGCAACACCATGCATGCCCTCCGATATGGCTCCACGTGCCACCTGTGGCACGTGTGCCATAGGTTCGCCATCACGGCCCTATACCATTCCAGACAAAGCTCTTCTTGAAAACCTCTGGTGGTGGAGGAGCACCCACAACCTCTGGAGGCAAGTCGTTCTTGCTTCTTGTCTTATAAGTTGCCCCCTTCTTCTCTGTGGCAGCCCCACAAATCTTGCTCAAAGACTGCCCTCATGTCACCCCTGGTCCTTCTTTTCATTAGACGAGACACACTCCGTTCCTGCAACCGTTCATCATATGTTCTAGCACACGGTCCTCTAATCTTCTTTCTTTTTCTGCATTTTTTTCTAGAGTCTCAATATCTTTTTTATATCATGGTGACCAAAATTGGGTACAAAATTGGAACTCTCCTTGGTTCTTCTGTCCTGATAGGAAAATGACTCTCTACTAGACCATAATTTTTACACTTTTATCTCCTTTTAAGTTTCTCCTTGCTAGCATCCGCCCGTCACAATCCTTTTCACTCCTAATTCTGTTTCCTCTGGCAGCAGCTATTCTTCTTAATTTCCTTTATGCGGCAGTCTGAAAAGCATTTGCACTTAAAAACGTTAATGTCCTCCCTGGTGCTCCTCCTTATTCTCACCTCCCCTTTATTGATAGGGTGCGAGCTATTCATATATTTTAAATGTACATTTGCAAGCACAAAGGCATCCATTTTGGGGAGGTGAATAAGGAAATGCAAAGTATCCGTGTGCATTAATCAATGCACATCAAGAGGGGTGTCATGATGAGAAAGGGGAGGTGCCTCGTTTTCATAAAAATGCTCTTCTTTGTCCTTGCTTGTGCCCACCAATGAGATAGAACTGGGTCACTCACTCCTCCTGCCAGTTGAATTTCAAGATAAGTAAAGGCATTTGCGAAGAGGGAGGGGACCAGATGGTGGCTGTCTGAACCATTTTCATGGCTGAGATGAGATAGGATTTGAATTCAGGACTCCCAGCTGCTCCCTTAAACATGCTCCACACTTTGCTATGGTGCCTGCCACTTATGCTGTGGCTCCTGGCAATCCAACACCGTGGCCCAGAGACCCACAGCTTGTTGGCTTCCTGGTGAGCAGGACACCAAGAGGATCTGATGCTGTTAGCAAGGAAATCACCGATGGGGATCCGCTCCCAACACAGAGAGACTTCTTAAGGCATTACAAAAGACCTGGAGACTTCGGAAGAAGTGCAGAGAAGAGCAACTAAGAGGATTAAAGGCCTGCTGGCTAAAACATATGAAGAATGGTTGTAGGAACTGGGTCTGGCTAGTGTGGAGAAAAGAAGGACAAGAGGGGGGGGCATGAGAGCAGTCTTCCAGTATTTGAGGGGCTGCCACAAAGAAGAGGAGGTCACATAATTCTCCAAAGCCCCTGAAGGCAGGACAAGAAGCAATGGATGGAAACTCATTAAGGAGAGAAGAAACCTGGAATTAAGGAGAAATTTCCTAACAGTGAGGACAATTAACCAGTGGAACTGCTTGCCACCAGAAGTTGTGGGTGCTCCAACATTGGAGGTTTTTAAGAAAAGATTGGACAGTCACATGTCTGAAATGGGATAGGGTCTCCTGCTTGAGCAGGGGGTTGGACTAGAAGACCTCCAAGGTCCCTTCCAGCTCTATTCTGATTGAAGATTAAAGATCAGCTAGGAACCTCCTGCTACATTTGTGGGACCTGGTCAAGGCGAATCATGTCAACTGTGGTGGCAACTCAAGGAGAAGGACAAGAAGGGGGGGCATTTGTACAGCTCTCTTCAGCATCCCCGCCTTTAATCAGAGGGAGCTCATACAGTATGCAAAGGCCCGATCCTGCACTGTTGGGTGCACTAAGTTGCACTGCGAAGGGCCTGATCCTGTGCCAACCTGATCCATCACAGAAGAATGCCTGGTCCAGGGGCATCAGCATAAAACCAGCCCTCCACCGCTTGGCCACACGTGGACCTCCTGAGAGAGCCAGAAGATTCCTCTCTTTCCGCTTGCTCCACGCCAATCCTGGCCTCTCAACCCAACCATGGCTTCTGTCTGGTTTATTGCCGCACTAAACCTGCCCATTGAATTTCAGAGTCAGGAGTGCAGGGTAGGCCCTGAGCAGCAGCTCCAAAGAGCCAAGGCTTCCACGTTGCATGAGAAGCCAGGTGTCGGATGCAAACAACCAGGTCCACAGGTGAAGGTTCGAAGTTACTGATTTATTGCTCAAACCTACACACAGGAATCTTCTCACACTGTTTTGCCCCTGGGTAAAGCTAGATGAGGGTCCATGGCATTCAAGGAAGTTTGGACGTAGCCCTCTTGTGACTACGTAGAGATTCTACACATACCCTGCTTGGCTCCCTCCTATATCAGGGATGTCTTTGGGCAAAGAGGCCAAGGACGCAGCAGCTTTGCCTGGCCTGGAAGTGGGTGAGGGCTTCCTTCATGCCAGAGGCCTCTGAGCAGCCCAGCACAATGCTGGTCTTCAGTGGGTGGATCCAGAGGAGCCTTGGGCATTTCCAGCAAGGTCCCACCCTCTCCATCTCCTGCTCCCCCCCCCCCCTTAGATGAGGGTGTTCTGAGCGGGGCTGCGGGTCAGCGCTTGTGAGATCCAGGCATGACCAAGGCTGGATTGCTAGCTCATCAGAAACCTTGAAGACCCCACAGTCCTGATTCTCCTCCTCACCCCAGGAGAAGCCCTCGGGCAGGACCTTAGCAATGCCACCCCCTTAACTCCGCCATGCCTCTCATGTCCTCTCACCCCCCACCCAACTCCCACTGGCCTCAGAGGGTCCCAGATGCCTCCCAGGCCAGAAGCTCGGCCTCTGGGCCTCCCAACCTTTCTCCTGTCCTGCTGGAATTGCAGCAAGCAGAGGTAGGCAACGCCCATCTGGGCTACACTCTCATCACATACTCGCACCGGTTTAACAGAGGAAAACAGAACTAAACAGAGATTTACTGGTTTTATGCCGAAAGCTGCTCAATGCTCCGGGCCCCAACAGGAAGCCTCTTCAACCCTCCCTGGCAGGATGCGGGCTGGAGGCTCAGGAACCAACTCTGCTTTTGCAGAGTTGCTGCAGAGTTGGGTCCCTGGGGGACGCTTTGTGCGGTTGCTCCTGATTCTGAAGCCACAAGGGCAGCACCCCCCCCCCCGGTCCCCATTGCCTAAAAGTCCCATTTCTTACCTCGGAAGGAGGCTGGTGGGTGAGCGTCTGGCTGTCCGTGAAACTCAGGGAAGATTGGGCCAGGAGGAGAAGGGCAGCCCCGCCCTCCGTCCCCTTCCTTCCTCCAGCCTGCCAGGAAAAGGACACCCCCCAGCTTTTGCTCTCTCTCTCTCACACACACACACGCACAGACCTACTATTTCCCTTTTCCCAACTCCAGCCATTTCCCCATAGCTGAGAGGGGGGAGGGGGGCACTGGCTATGGTGGGCTGTTGTATGCCAGGGAGAGGCTCTCCTGGACGATGGATTGTTCTACAGACCCAGGTTCGCCCTGGGAAGGTCTTAATGCCCAAACCAGACAAACCACACCAGTAGGCCAGGGCACCATGGGAATGGCTGTGTGGGCAGCCGGAAGCTCTCCTGCTTTGATCTTCAGGCGGGATCTTTTTGGGAAATAAGCCTGGTTTCTTGTAAACCAGCCTGAGCCTCCCAGAATTGGGGGTGGAGGGTTGTAGCAAACACATAGAGAGCCCCCCCCCAGCCAGGGACCCTTCAGTCATGGGAGATGAGGCGGCTGGAAACAGCAAGGCTCCACATGGCAAGACAATCAGGCATGACGGTGCACTGGGAGGATATTGATGCCTGCTTCTCAGGGAATTGGGGGGGGAGAACGGACCCTCCTCCCCAGCATCACTCTGGAAAAATCTGCTCCAGCCCCCTCTGTCACTTGTGAATGCATTAGCCGCCTCTTCACCATCTCCAGTGCACAGCAGCTTTCCTTTCAAAAAGCCATCATGGGCAGGCGAGGAATCTCTCTGCTTAAGGAGAAAGCAAGTCCACCCAGCTGGAAACCTGGGTGTAAAAAAATAAATTAATAATACAGGGTAGTCCTTGACTTATGACTGCAACTGAGCCCCAAATATCTGTTGTTATGCGAGACATTTGTTAAGTGAGTTTTGCCCTGTTTTACGACCTTTCCTGCCACAGGAAATCGCTGTGAATCACTGCAGCTGTTAAGTGAGGAATGCGGTTGTGAAGTGAATTTGGCTTCCCCAACAACTTTGATTGTTGGACGGTCGCAAAAGGGGATCACGTGACCCCGGGACACTGCAACCGTCATAAGTCCAGGCCAGTGGCCAAGCGTCTGAATTTTGATTGCACAACCACGGGGATGCTGCAATGGTTGTAAGTGTGAAAAACGGTCATTTCTTCAGTGCTGTTGTAACTTTGAACGGCCACTAAATGAACTGCTGTAAGTCGAGGGCCCCCTGTATTCTCTTCTATGGAGATCTGAAACCCTTCCGGACAAATGGCCGTCCAATCTCTTCTTGAGAACCTCCGGTGATGGAGATGGAGACACCCAGGGTCACCTTGTAGGGGAGACGGGAGGCATTAAAATCAGGAGTGGCTTCCACTTACCTTTGCTACCGCTTCAGGAACGGGAGTGTGCGGACGCGCATGAAATGTTTTTGCGCATGCGCAGAGCGTTTTTGATGACGTCCGGGCAGGTGGGCGAAGGCTCCTGCCGCTGCTGCTACTGGTTCGCCTGATCTGGAGCGAACTGGTAGCAACCCACCTCTGATTAAAATGCAATCAAGAATGATTAAAATGAATAATAAGGCCGGGACCTTGGTAGCCCCAAGCCTTGGCCTCTTCCTGCCTGGGAAGACTTGACTTTTGATCTCTGGGGCTGCAGCAACAACGGAGAAGGGGAATTCTGACCCAAGAAGAGGCTCTCAATGGGATTTCCAACTGGGTGGCTTTGGAAGGGGAGGAAATGGCAATCATGACTCTGGAAACCTGCTTCCTGGCTGTTCTGATAGGCTGCCCTGCCTATTTCCTGAGACCCAGGACAATCTGGGTCTCCTTTCCGTTTTACGTCCGGTGTCCGAAGGCCACGCACAGCCCTGGACTCTTGTGCTGTGTGCAGCCCTGCACACTCGTCTTCCACGCCACCTCTTGGACCTGTAATAATTAAGAGAGTTGGAAGGGACCTTGGAGGTCTTCTAGTCCAATCCCCTGCTCAAGCAGGAGACCCTGTGGCAGCCCCTCAAATACTGGAAGACTGCTATCATGTCCCCCCAAGTCCTTCTTTTCTCTAGACTGGCCATCCCCAGTTCCTGCAACTGTTCTTTATGTGTTTTAGCCTCCAGCCCCATAATCATCTTCGTTGCTCTTCTCTGCTCTCTTTCCAGAGTCTCAACATCTTTTTTACATCATGGTGACCAAAACTGGATGCAGAATTCCAAGTGTGGTCTTACCAAGGCCTTATAAAGTGGTATTAACACTCACAAGGCTGGGCTTAAATTAGCTGAGCTAATTTAGGACAGGTCTGGCAAACTGATGGGCAATTCCTGCCCCATCTTAATCTCAAAAGCTATTGGATGAAAAACATCCTGCAAAAGGAAAGCTAGCTGGACCAAGGCAAAACCTGGAGGTTCTTTTCAAATTGTAAGTGTGTGGGGTGTGTGTGTGTGTCATAATATTGCTGCTGTTCCATAAAAGCCTCCTTGGTGGGTCTCCATCCGGCTCCTTTATGGGGCTTTGGGGGGAGAGCAGCCTCTCTGATGAGTCCCAGAGCTCCTAAATTCTCCGGCTTTGCTGGCTGGGGAATTCTGGGAGTTGAAGTCCACACAACTTAAAGTGGCCAAGGTTGGGGAACTCAGTCTTAGATGCTCAACATCTGGACAATCCTATTCACGGCAATCCTGGTGCCAGAAGATGGGGGTCTCCAAACCAACCCAGCCCCACTCCTCTCTTTCTTGATCTGCATTGCAGCTTCTTTAGTACCCAGAATCCTTTGCCACCCTGCTGGAAAAGGAAACTTTGCACCCCATCTGTAAAACATCTGCCGATGCGAGATACCCTCCCCTTTACAGAATGGAGGGGGGAACAGCGCAGGAGAGGCCCCACCCAGCGGCATCCCAAAGCCATCCAACCACGTGAAACAAAGCAGACTTCCCCTCTCGGAACCACCCTCCCACAGGTATAGGACTACAGCTCTCATCGTCCTTGGCGAGGAAGCTGGGGCGGAGGGGAATCGTAATCCATGGCCTCTGGAAGGCTGTGTGGTTGAGAAGGTGGAGGGCATCACCTGGATCAGTGAACCCAAATCAGAAGAAATGCTGGCCTGGGGGGGCTGCTCCTTGATTTAATGCAAGCTGGATATGACCGGGGACACATGTGCGCCAGAGGTGGGATTCAGCAGGTTCTGACCAGTTCTGGGGAACCGGTAGCGGAAATTTTGAGTAGTTTGGAGAACCGGTAAATACCACCTCTGGCTGGCCCTGCCCCCATCTATTCTCTGCCTCCCGAGTCCCAGCTGATCGGGAGGGAATGGGGATTTTGCAGGATCCTTCCCCTGCCACGCCCACCAAGCCACACCACGCCCACCACGCCCACAGAACCAGTAGTAAAAAATTTTGAATCCTACCACTGATGTGCGCCTGCTCATACACACACACACAGAGGGAGGGAGAGAAGGAGGGAGAGAGGGACTTTTCTTGCACGAAGGCTAAGCCAACAACCTGATTTGCCAAGAGTTGAGAAGTGAGCAAGCGGTGACCTCAACCATTATTGTCAGGGCAGGAAGCATCCAGATGAAGCACACGGCCCCCTCCCCTGGGGACTGGGGAGGGGGACCCCGTGTTCAGGAAGAGCATGACATCAGATGGCTCCTGGGGAGAGGAAAAACCCCGGGTGGGGTCCCAGTCACGAATCCGGTTCATGTATGGAACAAAACAAATAAAATTGGAGGGGGAGAGAGCAGAACTGAACAGCTTGCCCCTTCTCTCTCTCTCTCTCACACACACACACACGCGCGCGTGTGTGTGTATCTCTGGGACAGGCACAAAAGCTCTCAGGCGGCCCCCTGCTGCTGTGGGGATTGTAGAAGCTGCTCCAAAGTTTAATCTTGGCAATTGCCCTCCTTGCGAGCCCAAGTTCCATGGGAGGCTCCAGAGAGAGTCTCCTCAGTCCACAAGCGGTAAAATTGCCAAGGTTGCAGACTCCTGTCCCAAGCCTTGCTGCCCTTCCAGGGCTGCCACCCCCCCCCCACCCCCAGCATGGGCCTTTTTCCTTCCCAGGAAAGTATGAAAAAAATCTCCCCTCCCCTTTCTCTTATCAGGCTGTGCAGGTGGGAGCAGGCTACATCACCAATCTAAATCTAAAAACAGCGCGCGAAGAAGGCGGCTGCGGAAACGAGCCTCGTCAAGCCCATCCGAGCTGACGGAAGGAGCAGCTGCTGTGGCCGCCTGGGCACGTGGGAAGTGTCTCTCTCTCTCTCTCTCTCTCGTGATCCGCAGAAGAAGCGGCTTCCTTCGGCAGGCCCAGAGGAAGACCGGGAAAGGTTTGTCTCCAGGGTGGCGCTCAGGGCGTTGGGTTTGTGTGCGTGCGCACACCTGTAGCTACATTTTGTTTTTAAAGTCAAGACATGGTTGCAGCATAAAAAGGAGCGGGACTTTGGTTTCACAATTCATCTTGAATTTTCTGACGACCCCCCCCCCCATCCCGATGTCCCCATGTCCCAGTCTGCTTCACTGGTTTTAGTTGTGTTTCCCCAAATAGGTGGGGCTGGTCACAGAGCTGGCCCTATTGAAGGCAATACTTCAGGTTCCCCCCTCCCCCATTCTCTGTGACTGGGAAGACTCTTGCTGCCCCCCATCAGCCGAGTCCTGGGGGGGGGCTAGTGACCGGCCAGTGCAGCTGACACAGTGCTACCTGAGCATGGTCCAGCCTGCTCATTGCTGTTCACTCAGCTTCTGACCGGTCTTCAAGGGCAGCCCCATATAGAGGGCATTGCAGTAGTCCAGCTGTAAGATGACTAAGGCGTGAGTGACTGCCCAGGAGGGCCCCCCAACCTAGGAAAGGGTACAACTGGTGCACCAGATGGCTGGACCAGCTGTAGCTTCCAAACGGTCTTCAAGGGCAGCCCCATGTAGAGGGCATTGCAGTAGTCCAGCTGTAAGATGACTAAGGCGTGAGTGACTGCCCAGGAGGGCCCCCCAACCTAGGAAAGGGTACAACTGGTGCACCAGATGGCTGGACCAGCTGTAGCTTCCAAACGGTCTTCAAGGGCAGCCCCATGTAGAGGGCATTGCAGTAGTCAAGCATCAAGATGACTAAGGCGTGGGTGACTGTCTGAAGCCCCCCCCCAGCTTAGGAAAGGGCACAATTGGTGCACCAGGTGGAGCTGTCCCTACCCTAGAACCCCTGCTAGGCCTCTGGGCTGGGGGCTTCTTGTCTGCTGTAAAAGTGGGCCCCAAACAGCTGCCCCCTCCCCACCATCATCCAGGAGGAAACCAAGGAGCTGCTCTGAAAGAGATCCTGATTGGCTCTGCCGGAGGGCTCTTGCAGATCCCATCCGATTCCAGGATCTTGCAGGCTCCCCCCATGGAATGCGCTCTCTGCCCCTCTCCTCCCCTGGATCTCCTTCCAGGCTGCTGCCCTTTGATTGCAAACCCCCCCCCCACTCCTTTCACACCTTCACTGGGGTGCGAAAGTCTTCCCCACTCTTGCTCATGGTTTCCATGGTGACCTTGCTGAGAATTGAGGCGGGCTCCGCCATGCAGCCTACCACCACTTCGACCGATGGGGATGTGCATCTCGCTTGCCAGGTAGCTGGGCTGAGCTGAGGCTGCAGAGGCCAACTAGCTGGTCCCCCAGCCCCACTCTAAAGCCTCCAAGGGCCACTTTGGGTGGGGAGCAGGCAGAGGCTCCGGGGCCGACCTGCAGGGGCCTGGCTGGGTTGCAAATGAAAACGTGGGAGATTCACAGAGGCCAAAAGCTGCAAAGCCTCAGAGACCAAACATGTCTATGGAGGGTCTCAATCATTCCAGTCGTGGTTCTGCCAAAGGGGCTTTTCCGAAAGGCAACTGGACTTTCTTGTGTTTTTTTTCCTTGGAAGCCTTTTGGTTTCACGAGAAGCAAAACCTTTTCAAGGGGGAAAAAAAACCCTAAGAAAGTCCAGTTGCCTTTTGGAAAAGCCCCTTTGGGGACAACCTCAAGGCAGTTGGCAGGAGGGAGGGGGAGCTGGCAGCCGCCCCCCCTGAATCCTTCTGGGCCTGGACCTCAGGTGGCCCCATGCAGAGCAGTGCTTTTAAGCAGGGCCAGGGGCAGACAATGTCCTTTCCAAATTTATTTTTATTATTAGATTTATTAGATTTTTATCCCGTCTTTATTATAAGTAACTCAGGCTGGTGTATATTTTCCTTTCTCCTCCTCCTTTCCACACAACAACAGGTGTGAGGTGTGTAGGGCTGAGAGAGAGGGACTGGCCCAAAGTCACCCAGCCGCCTTCCATGCCTAAGGCAGGGCTAGAACTCCCAGTCTCCGGGGTGATTAGCCCAAAGTCACCCAGACGGCTTTCGTGCCTAAAGTGGGACTCGAACTCCCAGTCTCCTGGCTTCTATGCCACCACCTTCACCACCACACCAGACTGGCTCTCTTTTCACCTTTAGTGCACCTAAGAAGAGAGCAGCACCGGGCAGGATCTCTTCCCAGGGAAGGAGGGCTCACCTGGTCTTTGCCAGGGCGGAAGGGGGGCGGCTGAGCTGCATTCCCAGTCTTGCAGCCCCCCCAAGCCCCCCACTTGCCTAACATCAGTTCCTCTCTCTCCCCCCTTCCCCGCCCCCCCAGGGAAGCCCCCTTTCCTTCCACTTCCATGCCTCCCTGGCCTTCCATTCATTGTCCCACGCAGCCGCCGCCCACCCACCTGCATTGTGCTACCTTGGCTCAGCTCACAATCAAGACCATCTGCAGCTAGCTTGCCCCCCCTCTCCCCCCCCCACACCCCCCCAGGATTTTTTTCTTTGTTTTGTTATTTTATGAAAAGGGAAATGGCAAGGAGAAAAAGCAGGAGTGTCAGAAGTGGAAGGGGATGAGGCCTCTTCAAAGCTGCTCCCCCTCCCCAATATACTTATAAGGCACATCAGCCAGTGGGAAAAGGGGTCTTGGTTACTCTCAAGAAGCCCCCCCCTACAACTTTGCTCCATCCCCAACAGAATCAGAGCGGAGACCGGAATCAAAGCAATGCAAGAACGAAATATGGGACAGGTTTCTACAATACGGTAGTCCTTGATTTACAGCAGTTCGTTTACTGACCCTTCGAAGTTACAATGGTACTGAAAAAGGTAACTTATGACCGTTTTCCATACTTACAACCACTGGAACATCTCCATGGTCACGCGAACAAAATTCAGACGCTTAGCAACAGGCATGTTATTTATGACACTTGCAAAATCCCAGGGTCATGTGACCCCCCTTTTGTGACCTCCTGACAAGTCAGTGGGGAAGCCAGATTCACTTAACAACCAGGTTACAGGTAGTTCTCAACTTACAACAGATCATTTAGTGACCATTCAATGTTATAACAGGACTGAAAAAAGTGACTTGTGACCATTTTTCATATTTACAACCATTGGAACATCTCCATGGTCACGTGATCAAAATTCAGATGCTCGGCAACTGATTCATATTTATGATGGGTACAGTGTCCTGGGATCATGTGATCACCTTTTGACACCTTCTGACAAGCAAAGTCAATGGGGAAGCCAGATTCACTTAACAACCTGTGTGACTAACTTAACAATTCAATCAATCAGGATAGAGCTGGAAGGGACCTTGGAGGTCTTCTAGTCCAGCCCCCTGCTCGAGCAGGAGACCCTGTACAATTTGAGACAAGTAACTGTCCAGTCTCTTCTTAAAAACCTCCACTGATGGAGCACCCACAACTTCTAGTGGCAAGCAGTTCCACTGGTTAATTGTCCTCACTAAGTTTCTCCTTAATTCCAGGTTGAATCTCTCTTTGGTTGGTTTCCATCTGTTGCTTCTTGTCCTGCCCTCAGGTGCTTTGGAGACTAACTGAATCCCCTCTTCTTTGGACAAGCCCCTCAAATATTGGGAGACTGCTGTCATGTCACCCCTAGTCCTCCTTTTCTCTAGACTGGCCTATTGCAGTAATATTGCAGAATTGCAGTAATTCACTTAACAACTGTGGCAAATGAAAAAAAACCAAAATGTTAAAAAGTTATGATATTTATGTAGTTACTTTACCAAGCACATCTAAATAATATTCAAGTAACTAAAATATCTTTACAGTGCCCAAGGCATGTCACAACTTTGGAGTACCCCTAATGTTTGGAAATTGAAAGCTGACACGCCCTACAGTTGTGGCAAGAAAGGCCGTAAAATGAGACAAAACTCACTTAGCCACGGTCTCACTTAGCAACAGAAATGTTGGGCTCAATAGGGCGAGGAGACCCGTGGTTCAGAACCAGCAACTCCAATTCTTGTGTAAGCAGACGACAACTGGCACTCAAAGCCATCACCTGGGGGTGGGGTGGGGGGAGAGTCTGGTGGCATCTTTGCCAGCTCACAAATTTTGTTGAAAGGCATTTGTGTTCCTGAGCCTCTGAATTAGATTTGTGAGTCAGAAAAGCTGCGATCGGAGTCCAAGTATCGTGCTGACAATAATGCCCCATTGGAAATCCTGAAAGACCAAATTAGGAACTGATCTTCCTGGGGAAAAAAATCTATCCTTTGGCTGCTAAGAGTTAACTTGATGGCACGGAATTAGTCAAATACAGGGAGTCCTTTGCTTACAACAGTTTGTTTAGTGACCGTTCAAAGTTATAACCGCACTGAAAAAATGTGACTTAGGACCGTTTTTCAGAGTTATGACCTTTGCAGTATCCTCAGCGTCACATGATCAAAATCCAGACGTTTGGCAATTGACTCATATTTATGACGGTCACAGTGTTCTGGAGGTCATGTCCTTTTGCGACCTTCTGACAAGCAAAGTCAATGGAGAAGCCAGATTCACTTAACAACCATGTTACTAACTTAACAACTGCAGTGTTTTGCTTAACAACTGTGGCAAGAAAGGTCGTAAAATGGAAAACTCACTTAACAAATGTCTCAGTTAACAACAGAAATTTTGGGCTCAATTGTGGTCATAAGCCAAGGACACCTACAGGGCGATAGATAGAAAGATAGATAGATAGATAGATAGATGATAGAAGATAGATAGATAGATGATAGATAGATAGATAGATAGATAGATAGATAGATAGATAGATAGATAGATAGATAGATAGATAGATAGATAGATAGATAGATATGTATCACAAAAGCTGATGTCTTTGAGTAAAAAAAATGGTGAATTGGAAGGCTTTTGACCTTTTGGCTACCATAGTCCAGCCTGGCTCTCCTTCTATGCTGAAGCCACCTGTGACGTCCGTGGTTTGGGCTCTGCTTCTTACGGAACGCTCAGCAACCTGTTGACTCAGGTGAAGGCCTGTGGGGGACGGGATGAACTTTTGGCTTGATACTCTTAATGGACCTGAATCAACTGAGATATGAGGCGAGGGAAGGCTCAGCTTGGCCTAGTGGTTAAGACACAAGGCTAGAAGCCAGGAGGTGGTGAGTTCCAGTTCTGCCTTAGGCATGAAAGTTGCCTCTGTGACTTTGGGCTAATCATCAGGAGACGATGAGTTCTGGTCTCCTGTTCTAATCACTCTCTCCCAGCCCAACCCACCTCACAGGGTGGTTGTTGTGGGGAAAATAGGAGGAGGAAGGCATATTAGGAATTCTTGACGCGTTGAATTATTTATAAAAATAATAAAGATGGCACTAAAATAAAATAATAAAAAGTCTCAGTTCTGCTCAGGACAGGAATCCAAGTGAAAGCATCCCAGAGAGACGGCTATCCAGCCTTTGCCTCAATGCATCTGGAAAGGGGATTTCTCCCCCCCCCAACTCTCTGGGCCAGGCCCCCCCCCCGGCTGATCTGCTTAATGTCAGGGTTCCAAATAGCATCCGAAATTAAATCAGAGTCCGAGTCGAAATAGTCCTCAAAGTCCCAATTTATTATCAGAGCCATGTTGGCACATCTGGGTGAAACCCGAATCTGAAGCCGGGTTTCACCACCCAGTTGAAAGTTCAAGTCCTTGCCCCCACACCCACAAATCCATCACGTTGTCCAATCTTCAGCTGCCATGCTGGCAGAGTCCACCCATCTCCTTCCGTGCAGGTGCAGAGACAAAGGATGACTTTGGATTCCTAGAAGGAATTTGTTATAGCTACATATTAACAACCTCATGCAACCCCCCCCCCCCATTTCCCCACAATAGAAAATGCATAATAGAATAGTATAGTGTGTGGCCGGCCAACTATCTCAAATAAAATGGCTTCGGCCTGACACTTAATCCCTCCCTGGCACGGGAGAGGAGAACCTTGACCTTCTGCTCTGTGACATCTTGTCAGGGCTATCACATGCCTCTATTGTTATTTTTTCCTTCCTCAAAGCAATAATCTGTCTGACAGAGAGGAATACAGTAATTGCTTCCTTGCTTTGGACATCCCCTTAACTAACTCTAAAGTCCAGTTTCCACTTTTGCAGCCATGTCACACTGACATTCAATTGCAACTCAACTGCTGTTTCAAGTACTTTCTCACCGGTGCCATTATCTAACAGAATAACAGAATTGGAAGGGACCTTGGAGGTCTTCTAGTCCAACCCCCTGCTGAAGACCCTATCTCAATCCAGACAAATGGCCTGTCAGGCTGAAGCCATTTTATTTGGGATCTTTGGCCTGCCACACTTTATACTATTCTACTATGCATTTTCTACTGTGGGAAAAAGGGAGGGGGGATTGTATGACGTTGTTAGTATGTAGCCATAACAAATTCTTTCTAGGAAGCCAAGGTCATCCTTTGTCTCTGCACCTGCACGGAAGGAGATGGGTGGACTCTGCCAGCATGGCAATTGAAGATTGGACAACGTGATGGATTTGTGGGTGTGGGGGCAAGGACTTGAACTTTCAACCGGGTGGTGAAACCCGGAGGACTTCAGATTTGGGTTTCACCCAGATGGGCCAACATGGCTCTATTAATAGATTGGGACTGTCAGGAATACTTTGACTCGGACTCTAATTTAATTTTGGATGCTATTTGGAACCCTGACATGGCCGTCCAATCTCTTCTTTAATATTCCCAGTGTTGGAGCATTTGCAACTTCTGGAGGGAAGTCGTTCCACTGATTAATTCTTCTCCCTATCAGGAGGTTTCTCCTTAATTCCAGGTTGCTTCTCTCCTTGATTAGTTTCTACCCATTGCTTCTTGTCCTGCCTTCTGGTGCTTTGGAGAATAGGTGGACCCCCTCTTCTTTGTGGCACCCTTCAAATATTGCAATACTGCTATCACATCACCCCTAATCCTTCTCTTCGTTAGACTAGCCATGCCCAATTCCTGCAACTGTTCTTCGTATGTTTTAGCCTCCTGTCCCTTAATCCTCTTTGTTGCTCTTCTCTGCACTCTTTCTAGAGTCTCAACAGTCTAACAAGTCTGTCTCCTGAAGACTCACCTCAAAGAGGCTGGAGGAGGAGATAAGAGGGGGACATGAGTGTCCCCTAAGAGCATATAGATAGTCTTCAAATTACAACCATTCATTTAGTGACTGTTCAAAGTTACAACAGCACTGAAAAAAGTGACTTATGACCATCTTTCACATTTACAACCGTTGCAGCATCCCCATGTCCATGGATAGCAATAGCAATAGCACTTAGACTGATATACCGCTTCATAGTGCTTTACAGCCCTCTCTAAGCGGTTTACAGAGTTCAGCATATTGCCCCCAACAATCTGGGTCCTCATTTTACCCACCTCGGAAGGATGGAAGGCTGAGTCAACCTTGAGCCTAGTGAGATTCGAACAGCTGGACTGCTGAACTAGCAATCAGCTGAAGGTCGCAATGCTGCTTTTAACCACTGCGCTATCTCAGCTTAGCAACTGGTTCACATTTATGACGGTTGCCGTGTCTCATGGTCACGTGATCCCCTTTTGCGACCTTCTGACAACCATGTGAACTCTAGTGATTCACTTCTTGCCAACTGTGACAAGAAAGGGGGGGGACTCACTTCACGACTGTCTCACTTAGGGACAGACGCTTTGGGCTTAGTTGTGGCTGTAGGATGAGGACCCAGCAGAGCCAACCAAGACGTGAAGGTCATGCAAGCCACCCCTCTAAAGGCAGCAGAAACATACCTTGGACCACAGAGATGGAGCGAGAGGCAGAAGTAAGTCTTCCATTGTTGAAGGCTTTGGGGATCCAGATTTATTTATTTATTTATTTATTTATTTATTTATTTATTTATTTATTTATTTATTTATTTATTTATTTATTTATTTATTTTCATTCATTCATTCATTCATTCATTCATTCATTCATTCATTCATTTTTAAAATTTCCTATTTCTTAATTTTCAGAAATATCTCTGAAACAATGACCGAAGGGCACACGGGTTGTCTAATTGTACTTATAATCGCCGTAATGAAGATTGGAAACAGCGTTAAAAGGCGCTGTTCATTCTTTTAACTGCTTTGTTTAAATTGTTAAAGGGGACTAACTACTTTTAGCTTTCTCTTTGATTTCTTTTTTTCTTAATATATATTAGTCTGCAACAGATTTTTTCTGTCTTTAAAAAAACACCTTTACTCACACAAACGCACACATTTTTCATAATACGTATTATGCGATCCGAAACCGACAGAAAGTGCAGGCAAGATGTGCTCCTTTGTGACTGTAGACCAGAATGCCAAAATTGGAAATAGTAAGGAGGAAAATAGATCTGGATTGTATGATTTAGAAAACAGAAACGAAGCAGAAAATGTTCTGCCAAGCCAATGATGTTTTCATTGTTAACAGTTTTCCAGCAACCAAAACAACACCTATACACACGGACAACATCAGATGGAGTACACGAAAACTAAATTGACTCTGTGATTGGTACAGGGAGGTGAAAGAGTTCAGTTACAACTGCGAAGTTATGGCCTGATCCAGGATCCTGAGACATTATTTCTGATGCATGCTGGACCTTTGAGAAAAAAACGAAAGAATGTCCCAAGATATTCAATCAAGAAACTACCAACTCAAACAACCAACCAGGCAGTAAATAATAACCTAATCAAGGAACCACCAAGATCACTCCCATCAACACTGACAGGGCAAGCTGTGATATATAAAGAGCCAGCGAGCCCCACTCCCTTTCAGCACTGATGAAGTTACCTAGCTGGGTCATGAAATGTGCAAGAAAACAACCAAGCTCAGAGACCACCAAGAACCCACCATTCTCCTCTCCTCTCCTCTACACTAAACTCTACACTACTCTAAACTGAAGGAAGGTGACGCTATTCTGATATTCTGAAAATGATCGTGATCTGGGAGCTCTAGCAGTGAAAACCAGGGAGCACAGTGGAATTAAATGGGACCACAATTAAACTAAACTAAGGACAAGAGGTACAGCAACCACACTGAAGTGGTGGATAGCTTCTGCTTTTTAGGATCAACTATCCATAGTAAAGAAAGCAGCCATCCAGGAATATGCTGCACTTGGTAGAGTGGCAATGAAGGCCTCTTTGGATGCTGGGATATGTCGATATCTGCAAAAATCAGAATCGTGCAGGTAAGCGCTTTCCTCATGACACTGAACGGAAGAGAAAGTTGGACTTTGAAGAAGCAGTATAGGGGCTTTTGAAGATTGGTGCTGGAGAAGACTCTGGAGAACATCATGAATAGTCAAGAAATCAGACAAATGCATTATAGAAAAAGAAACCAATCCACAAATCTCACTTGAGTCACAAAGGACCAAACTCGAATTACCATATTTTTGGCATGATATTCAAAGACCTACCACTCTTGAGAAGTCCATAATGCTGGGAAATATGAAAGGAAAGAGCAGAAGGAGATGACCGGTAGCCTGGTCGATGGATTTGATTACAGTGGCAGTCAATGTATTGTTTGAAGACTTGAAGAACCAAATTAGGGAAGAAGATCTATCTATGTGGTTACTACCGGTAAGAGTCAGCACCCACCCACCCACCCACCCAACCACCCACCCACTCAATCACCAATCCACTGATGCATTTGATTTTTGTCTCCTAAATGAGCTTTGCATTCCTTCATTCTGCTACATCTAAGCTACTACAAGACGGTTCTGAGTTGCATTTCTGTCTTCTAGGGACTGCCTCTCCTACCCAATTTTGCAGTCATCTCCATCGGGTGTTCTGGAGCAAATCCAGCAGCAGCTTCCCAGATCCTGAATGCGGCCCAGCAAGAGAGGAATCTTGATCACCCTTCGCTACAGCGAAGGCATTTTAAGTGATTGATTGCCCTCTGTCGACATGAAGGTGCAATCCCCCAAAACATCCACTCCTGTGTTTATCCTGTGCTGCTGCTTTTGTATTTCTCTTGTTGCCTTTCCCACAGCTGAAAGAGACCTTTTGCTTCACACTTGTTGCATGGGCTTGTTGTGGAAGTAATGACATTCCTGCTCTGAGAAAGGTTGGCTTTCAACAAAAGTCCCACTGTCTGCAATTGTGATGAGCATTCTCTTCAACTCCTCCTCCAAGTTGCAAAGAGCACAGGAGAAACCCTTGAAGAGCATCCTCCAAGGATGACTTTCTTAGAACTAAGGAGACATTTCCTGGCAGCGAGAACTATTAATCAGTGGAACGGCTTCCCTTCTGAAGTTGTGGCTGCTCCAACACTGGAGGTTTTTAAAGAAGAGATTGGATAACCATTTGTCTGAATTGGTATAGGGTCTCCTGCTTGAACAGGGGGATGGACTAGAAGACCTCCGAGGTCCCTTCCAGTTCTCTTACTCTGTTATTCAGGCCAACTACGGGTGCACTTATTGGTCATATACTCTCACGTATGCTTAATTAGCTTGCTATCAGCATGCCACATGTAACTTTGCCTCTGGCATTCCCAAAATCTATAAAGAAAATTACCTGATCAAAAAGTGAGATAACGTTAGTCTGGCAAGATTTGTTCTGATGAATCAGTGCTGATTTCTGCATTGTTGGCAAGAGTCTTTCAAATCTGACCTGCTCTGGAAGATTCCCAACTCTCAGTGTCAAAGTGGCTGAGCTTTAGTTTGCTGGGTCTTCCTTGCTCTCTTTTGGAAGAGTGAGACGACACCAGACCTCCTCCACTCTTTGGGCACCATCACTTCACTTTCAGCTAGTTCTTTCACTGTCTTGGGAGGCCCTTCACCTCCCATTCCCTGGCCATTCAAGCTGCAGCCCTTCACCTTCATTCTGCTCTTCACCATCTCCGGGTGGAGAAGAGGACGCAACCAAAATAAGAGCTGAGTTGCTCTGCTCTTTCTTGGCTACCTGCATTTATTAGTAGCTGGTACAGGGATTCTTTCCTTTAACAATTAACACATCTAGTGAAGCCCCTTTTAAATAACCATCTTTAAAAGAATAAAATAGAAGTGGTGTTAAACTTTAGATGGCCAGGTTCGTTGTGCAGAGGCTTGAATAAACGTTCTATGCTACAAACGTACGAATGGTCCTGATTTTTTTGTGCCTGATAGTAAAACGCTGCCTGTTCTCTGGGAAATCACAGGGTCGGGGTTCCCCTCCCTTCTTTTCCAGATGTACATTCCATTACAGGGCCAAACCTGGCAGAGTTTGTCTCTCGATCGGTGCAAGGAGAACCAAATTGTTCCATTTGGAGACTTCTTCCAGGGCACACTTACCTTCCCTCTGTCCTCCCTCTGATCTCTCATGCCTAGAAGACGGAGGGAGATGGCATGCCAGTGTGAGCGTGGCTGAGAGTCCTCACCTGCTCCAAGTCCTCCTCCTGTGGGCTGAGCCTGCAGAACTATGGAGGGCTTCCTGGGGCCAAGAGCCAGTTCACTCCCTTTGGGGCAGTGGTGAAATCCACTTTTTTTTCTACCTGTTCTGTGGGTGTGGCTTGGTGGGCGTGGCAGGGGAAGGATACTGCAAAATCTCCATTCCCACCCCACGCTGGGGCCAGCCAGAGGTGGTATTTGCCGGTTCTCCGAACTACTCAACATTTCCACTACCAGTTCTCCAGAACCTGCTTTGGGGATGGTGCCCACATTCTGCTTCGTCCCTTGTGGCTGCTGGGCATGAAGTTGGATAGGAGACAACCTACAGCCGGGCTTTATAATTAGACTTTGCTGGAATATCTTCAAAGACAAGAGAGCAAAAACGGGAGCAAAATTAACTTCCAGCTTCATGATTTGCAACATCCTCTGGAGCCAATTTTGGGGATTCACTAATCTTGTTTATAATTGTATAAACACTGAACCCTATGCGAGACCCTCATCTCTCCCCCAACCCCCTAAATGGCATGCAAGTTTTCCTTCATCCCATTCCAACAATTACTTTTGCCCAACATGACTTCATTCAAAAAACCCAAGAATGGAGGTCACACTCCTGTGTCCATACAGCACCATGAACTAGCTTGCTTACAAGGTCACCTTCAGACATGCCCTGCTCTCTCTCTAAAACCCAGTCAAGATCCAGGAGGTCTACGGGAGGACTTGCCACTTCACCTGCAGGTCCACAATATGCAAAGGTTGGTTAGTTTTAATCTAGGTTTGTTTGGGTTGGGTCAGAATGTCCCCAAAGTGCTTTTTCTAAAAGGCAACTGGACTTTCTTCGTTTCTCCCCCCCGCCCCCCTTAGAAAACATTTCGCTTCGCATCCAAGAAGTTTCTTGGATTAACTTGGCAGAACCGAAGAAACGTCTTCGATGAGAAGCGAAATGTTTGAAAGGGAAAAAAGAGAACAAGAAAGTCCATTTGCCTTTTAGAAAAAGCACCTTTGGGGACAATCATGACTTGGATGATTGAGAATCTCCGTAGAAGTTGGGTTAGAAAGTTGTGTGAACCGAGGTGGTTACGTCTGTGGATGGTTAGTTCCTGGTTCAATTTGCTGTTCAGTTACTGCCTGCCCTGGACAGATGGATGGATGGATGATTTATTTATGTGGTTTCCCCAGCATGCAATCCCCTGCACTTGAAGGGACCTTGGAGGTCTACTAGTCCAACCCCCTTCTCAAGCAGGAGACCCTATCCCATTCCAGACAAGTGGCTGTCCAGTCTGTTCTTGAAAACCTCCAGTGACAGAACACCCACGACTTCTGTTTCACTGATTAATTGTTCTCACTTTTAGGACATTTCTCTTTAGTTCCAGGGTGCTTCTCTCCTTGAGTAGTTTCCATCCATTGTTTCTTGTCCTGCCCTCCAGTACTTTGGGGAATAGGTGGACCCCACCCCCTCTTCTTTGTGGCAGCCTCTCAAATACTGGAAGACAGCTGTCATGTCATTTCTGGTCCTTCTCTTCGTTCTTCACGGAGTGGCCTGATGCCAAGCACAATAGGGCTGCACTAGCTGATGGGTCTGGAAGGGGCCATGTGCCTCCCAAAGCAAAGTCCAGAAGGTCAAGGGCCTCCCACAGCAGGAGGGAGGGTGGGAAGAGGATTGGGAGGGAAGGAAGAAGGAAAGAAATGTGCCAGCATCTTCCCCCTTAATGAAGAAATCCACAAAATACATCCTGAGGTTGATTTCCATTCAGTGAGAAACCAGGAAAGGTTTTCATGGCCGACTTCATGCATCATGTGAAGCCATGGTTTGGATCATGGTCTAATAAGCCACAATTATGGTGCTTGCCTAATTATAGAACATTATTTATTTATTTATGAAACAAATGTATATGTGTATGTACAGTATATATGTGTATATGACCACCCAACTCACCCGCAACTGATTCCATGCAGTTTACAAGATTCAAAATCCACATTATAAAGACCCATAAACCCTCCGCACCCTACCCCATCCCCATGGCAGCAGCAAAACAATCAAATCAATCACTTAATCTCCTCCGTCTCCAACTGGGGTCCTCACGCCCACCCACATACCCATGTTTTTAGGGCCTTTTGGAAAAGTAGTAGGGCGAGGGCCAACTGTACCTCAGAGGGATGTTGTTCCACAGAGAGGGGCCACCACTGAGAAGGCCCTGATCAATGGGACTTGTTAACATGCCCTGCCTTCCCCCTTCTGGTGGGCCGGGTGAATGTAATAGGGGGGAGGTGGGCCTTTGGAACCAAATCTTTCAGAACTTGCAGCCTGCAAGTCACTGTCAAATGGCAGTGCCATCTTCTCAAGGTGGCCCAGATGGGGCAGAGCTGGTTGCCTACGGCCCGTCCCTCGATCTGGATGGAGACACTTGGGATGAGGTAGCCCCCTTGGGTGCCTGGTGGAAGATGGGTAGCAAAGCCCTCCCAAGGGACTCGGCACCTACCTGGCCAATGGGGTGGGCACCGTTTCCAGCAGGCTTGGGGCTTCCTTGCCCCACAGGCAGCCCAGGTGTGGAGACTGGAGATTATTCAGTGGCCCCTTTTGGGGAGGCAAGGTGATGGAGAGGCCCAGCCGGACACAGTTCCCAGCTGTCCCTCGGCCGAGTTGCTGCTTAGGGACAAAGCGAGAGGGGTTGGCATTTCAATTGACTGGATAGCTAAAGGGCACAGAAAGCTGCCAGTCTTCGCTGGCTGTTGCCCAGCAGTGGCTTGCTGGCATCCGCCCCCATCTTTACACACAAAGACTCCTCAGTGTAGACCATGGGAGGGGCAGGCAGGGCACTCACCCCCCTGCCCCTACAGTGACCGCAGCCCCTCCCCGGGTATCAAGCCCTGAGGCTGGGCAGCCCATGCCCTTGAATGGCTGCTGCCAGGAGAAGTCAGTGGGCATGTGGCGTGGTGCCCAGGGACTCAGAATAACAGAGTTGGAAGGGGCCTTGGAGGCCTTTTAGTCCAACCCCCTGCTCAAGCAAGGGACCCTAGACCACTTCAGACTAACGGCTGTCCAATGTCTTCTTGAAAACCTCCAGTGTTGGCGCATTCACAACTTCTGGAGGTAAGTTGTTTTACGGATTAATTGTTCTGTCAGGAAATTTCTCCTTAGTCCCAAGTTGGTCCCTCTCCTTGATCAGTTTCCATTCGTTGCTTCTTGTCCTGCCTTCCAAGTGCTTTGGAGAATAGCTTGACTCCCTCTTCTTTGGGGCAGCCCCTCAAATATTGGAAGACTATTATGTCACTCCTTGTCCTGCTTTTCATTAAATTAGATATCCCCAATTCCTGCAACCGTTCTTCGAATGTTTTAGTCTCCAGGCCCTTATTCATCGTTGTTGCTCTTCTCTGCGCTCTTTCGAGAGTCTCAACATCTTTTTTACATCATGGCAACCGAAACTGGTTGTATTATTCCAAGAATGGTCTTCCCAAGGCATTATAAAGTGGTATTAAAACTTCACCTGATCTGTATTGTGTCATCTGGTGTGTGTCAGGAAACATTGACACAATGGTGGGGGGAAACCTATGAAGAGGTTCTGCACAAGAGGTCAAGAATTAACATTTGAGACAGAAGTCTCAATGCCCATGTTCCCCACATCCCCTCACAACCGGTACTTATATATACACCTCGTAGATTCCATCAGCTCTTCTGATTGGCTGAGTGCAGTTACCTCACCACGCCCCTCGACTTTTGGCAGGCTTTCTCTGTCTCCAGGCAGATTTTCCATCTCCTTCAAGAGGGCGTCCAATGACGGTGTGACTTTTTCTTTCTTTCTAGAAAGCTCCAGCAGCTTCTTGTGGGACCTTTAGAGGGACAGCCACAAAGGTGCATCACGCAATGGGGATTAACCCCAGAGAGTAGGCACAGCCCTATCAGTCCCTGGAGCCTTGTTGGGATCTTTGTGTGGGGAGGATGGGCAAGTGGGCCTGAGCAGAGTTCAGAATAACAGAGTAGGAAGGGACCTCAGAGGTCTTCTAGTCCAACCCCCTGCTCAAGCAGGAAACCCTTTCAGACAAATGGCTGTCCAGTCTCTTTTAAAAAACCTCTGGTGAAAGTCAAAAAGGTGTTAAGAGTAGAGGTAGTCCTCAACGTATGACCACAATTGAGCCCAAAATTTTTGTTGCTAAGCGGGACTTTTGTTCAGAGAGTTTTGTCCCATTTTATGACCTTTTTGCCATGGTTGTTAAGTGAATCACTGCACTTGCTAAGCTAGTAACACAGTTGTTAAGTGAATCTGCCTTCTCCATTGACTTTACTTGTCAGAAAGTCACAAAAGGGGATCACATGACCCTGGGACACTGCGACCGTCATAAATATGAGTCAGTTGCCAAACCTCTGAATTTTGATCACGTGACCGTGGGGATGCCGTAATGGTCATAAATGTGAAAAATGGTCATAATTAATTAGTTTATTTAGTTTACATTATTGTCATTGCACATGGTACAATGAAATTAAATTCCGTCTTCAGTGTACATTATAACTATAAAAATAAAAACACAAACATATATCCTTTACATTCTGTATAATTGAAATTGAAAACCTGATATTGCACTATATACTGTGTATATATGTATATATATATAGCTTTTTCAGTGTTGCTGTAACTTTGAATGGTCACTAAATGAACTAAATGTTGTAAGTCCAGGACTACCTGTAGTAATAATTATAGTAATAATGGTGCATTGGAAGATCTGCAAAAAATACCATAGCATACCAAGATCTGCAAGCAAGAACTGGTGGGACCATAAAATAGAGAAAGTGACAGAAAGTGACTTCAACAGTTGTCAATAAGAAAGACAAAAAAGTGCGGGTAGTGGATGTGGCAGTACTGGGAGGCAGCAGAAGAGAAGAGAAAGAACTACAGAAGATCACAAAATATCTTCGAACAGAAATAGAACAATTGTGGGAAAAGAAAGCAAAGGTAGTAGACCCAATAGAAATAGGTGCCTTGGGTGCAATCCCGAAACATCTGGAGCACCACTTGAACACAATCAGCATTGACAAATTCACCCTCAGTCAATTGCAAAAGGCAACTTGACTCAAAATAGCTTACATCCTGTGACTGAACCCCTAATACCCCAAAACATCCACATCTGCCTATCCTAGGCCTTTGGGAAGGACTGGATAGGCGGATAAAAATGCCAACTCCAGTTTGAACATCTGGCTGACCGTGCAACCAACCATAATTCTCTCTCTGTCTCTCTCTCTCTCAGCCTAACCCACCTCACAGGGTTGTTGTGTGGAAAATAGAGGAAGAAGTATTATATATATTTGCTGCCTAGAAGTAGTGTACTTATAAAGTAATAAAGGTGGGATAAATAAATGTTATTAATTAAATAATTATTATTAATACAGAGCAACCTGGCACAAAGAGATATGCCAGGACTTGGCACATGACATGAGCTCAGGGTTTGCCATTCGGATTCCTCCTTTTTCAAGCAGGTGGGTTGCTCCTCCCCCACCCCTCCATGCAGCCCCTGCTCTTGCTCTGAAGTTGTCGAACCAGGAGATATTAATATTAAGAAGAATGTTATTAAGAAATTTTATTAATGTCTATTAATAAGACATTAATAAACCAGGCTTGCATCTGGATGAGACCAAGGTATTTTACCCGGAGTTATGAATCAGGAAACACGTTTATAACAGCGTCTTGCTCCCTCCACCCCAATTTGGTGTTCCTGCCGCTGCCCCACTGACTGCCCCCCCCCGCCCAAAGAGTCTCCTCCGTTTCCCGGCGCTTCCCTGGCAGCTGTGCTCAGCCTTGCCAGGGCAGCTCCAGACTGGCTGAGAAGAGAAGCCGGCCTGTCATTAGCCGTCTGGTGCTGCCTCCCTCCGGGCACCGGCCGGGCCCTCCTCTGGTTGGCTGGGTGCCCCGCCTGGCAATGCCACCTTCGCCATTCGGCCCCGGCTCTGTACAACTGGCAACGTGGGATGGGCCATGCCCACTAGCAATTTCCTTGGGGAAAAGGTGGGAAGACGATCTCCTTCCCTCTCCCTCCCTCCCTCTCTCTCTCGTTTAAAAAGGCCCCCATTAGCCTCTGGAGGGGGACTCCCCCACGCACCTCCGTGAAGCGCCCCGTGGGCAGAACCAGCCGCTCTCTAGGAGGGGGGCAGACGGGGCTGGGCTGGGTGTTCTCGCGGGTCCCGCTGCTGCCGCCCCGGCCGAGGAGCGACGCTTTCCGGCTGCTGAAAGGCGGCACTGACGGAGAACCGAAGCAGGCAGCTCGCTCGCCTCGGGCAGCAGAGGAGCCCTTGCCGCCCTTGGCCGGAGCCCCGGGAGCCTCCGCGGGCAGAGGCGAGCGCAGCAACTCGGTCCAGCTGCAGAAACCCCCCCTCCCCGCCCCGCCTGCTCCGCCGCCCCCTCCCTCGGGCTGGAGTAGAGGAGGGGTCTTCCACCCCTTCGGCCGCCCGGAGCCCCTGCCGCAGCTCAGCCACGGTGGCTCCGGGCGGGGGAGGGGGTGGAAGACCCCTCCTCTACTCCGGCCCGAGGGAGGGGGCGGGGGTCTCTCTCTGCAGCTGGACCGAGTTGCTGCCTGGCGGCCCCGCGCGTGGCCAAGTGCGGCGGCGAAGGTCCACCTGCAACCCCGAGCCAGCGCAGAGGCCCCTCCCCTGCGGCCGGAGAAGCCCCGCCTCTCTCCCCGGGCGGAGGCCGGACCCCCGCTCTTGAAGGCCGGCCTCCGCTGCCCCGCGTGACTCCAGCCGGGGCCGGCAAACACAGCTGGCGGCGGCGGCGGCGGTGGAGGAGCGGAGCTTCCGCGGGGCGGCCGAGGCAAGGCGAGGGGAGGAGAGGCCGTGCCGGGGCGCTTGCAGCCGGGTTGGGGTCTCGGGAGGCGGCGGGAAGCCCCGGGGGTCTTGGCGGCTGCTTTGAAACCCCTCCCCAGGCATTCTTGGGCTTCCGGGCTCGGGCTCGCTTCGAAGGTCCCCTGCTTTGGGCGCGGTGGGGGGGCTGGTGGTGGACTAGAAGACCTCTGGGGTCCCTTCCTGCCCTAAATCTGGCCGAGCCTCCCCGCAGCGCCGCGGGGAGATCAAGCAGGCGGCTCTTCTTCCTTAGCGCTCCAGCCCCCCTCCCCATCGCCAACCTGGTGCCCTCCCGATTTGCGGGGCTTCGTGTCCATCGGGGCCAGCCCACAAAAGCGGTCCGTCTGGGCACGCTGGGACCCGTGGAGCCGCAGCTGGGAAAGCTTCAAGGGCCGGAAGGGGTTTCTTGTGGGGTCTCGTCATGGGATCCTGGAGGTTTTGTGGCCTTTGGGGGACCCACCCCAGACATCTGGAGGCCAGGCTCTCCGTGAAAGTGGCGGGGGGAGGCTCCGAGGGGCTTCCTGTTCGGCTTTTTAGGGAAGGGTTGGGGGGGGAGGGTGACTCCCTCCCAGCAAGAGAGAATTTATTTAGTTAGTTAGTTAGTTTGCCTCAGGCCCTTAGATATTGAAATTCGAGGTCCCTGCCAAGACAGGGGATCCTACAGACGTATGAGAACGATTAATCAATGGATCAGGCTGCCTCCTGAAGTCATGGACATTTTCAGGAAAAGATTGAACAACCGTTTGTCTGGCATGGAATAAGTTCTCCTGCCTTGGTCAGGGGGGTTGGACTAGAAGACCTCTAAGGTCCCTTCCATTCCTAAGATTCTACAACTTCTATGTTACATATGTCTATTTGAAATTAGCATTGGACAACCATTTGTCTGGCATAACAGAATAACAGATGACATAAGGCATCTGGTTTGGGCAGGGGGTTGGACTAGAAGACCTCCAAGGTCCCTTCCAGCCCTGGGACTCTATGTTGCATGTTTTATTTGAGATTAGCAATTCGTTGGCTCATCTCAGGGATCAGCGGCTTCCATTTTTCAAGAGGGGCTGAACCCACCACCTCCAAGGTGGACTACAACTCCCATCGTGGCTATGCTGGCTGAGCTACGTTGGGTGATGTAGCCTGACCCATCAGGTAGGGATCCCTGTTCTAGAAAGTTCCTTCTTAGCCCCCATTGTTCCTCTTGTTTTTCTCGGTCGCCTTCCTGTTCATTGCAGAGAGTTCATTGTGCTTGTTGGTGATCTCATGTTGTTCTTTTTTTTGTTTTTTTAAACAACCCATTTCTAGATCTCAGCCAGCAGCTTTTCCAGTTCCCTGGTTGCTTCCTGCTCCTGAAATATCGATTATTTTCTTCATTGGTCTGTTTCCTGGGTGTTTCCCCTATTTTTCCCCGAGTCTTCTCTTCGGTTGCAGCCTTGGACCGGGCGCAGGGTCCCCGGAGACCTTGGAAGAGTCAGCCTCGGGCTGAAGATCCTTCCGGTGACGCTTGAATCCCGAATCCTCTTCTCCTGATTGGAGAGCAGTGGGGCATGCTGTGGGCTGGACCTCTGGCGCCCCACTCAAGTTGGTGACCTCGTGGCTTGGACAGGCTTCCTGCTTCCTCCTGGACAACATGCCAGCCTTGCCTCCGTCCGGGCTCCTGGCCCTGTGCTCCATGGGGCTGCTGGCCTCCCTCGGCTCAGCCTACCAACCCCCCAACATCGTCCTGATTTTTGCGGATGACCTGGGCTTTGGAGACCTGGCCAGCTATGGGCACCCCACCTCTGCCACCCCCAACCTGGACAAGATGGCTGCCGAGGGCCTGCGCTTCACGGACTTCTACAGCAGCAGCCCCGTCTGCAGCCCTTCCAGGTAGAGTGGCCTCCTTCTCTTCTTCCGATGGTCACCTCAGAAGGCCCCTCTTTTTGTCCAGAGGCCGTCCACGAAGCAGACTCTGGACCCCAAAGCCCAAAGGAAAGGGAGGAGGCACCGAGAGAGGCGCTGGACCTCTTGAGATGCCCTCTGTGTCCGGCTCTTGGCTTCCTTGGGCTCTGGCTCTGAGGAGGATTGGACCTAACCGTCTACAGGTAGTCTTTGATTTACAACCACAATTGAGTCCAAGATTTCTGTGGCTAAGTGAGACAGTGGTCAAGGGAGTTTTGCCCCATTTTAAGGCCTTTGATGCCACCATTTTTAAGTGGCTAAGTTAGTCACACGGTTGTTAAGTGAATCTGGCTTCCTCCATTGACTCTGCTTGTCAGAAGGTCGCAAAAGGGGATCACGTTCCCCGGGACGCTGCAACCGTCATAAATACGAGTCAGTTGCCAAGCATCCGAACTTTGAACATGTGACTTTGGGGCACGCTGCAGGGGTCCTAAGTGTGAAAAACGACCACGTCCCTTTTTTCAGTGCCCTTGCAGCTTTGAATGGTCACTAAATGAATGGTGGTAAGTCAAGGACTCTCTGCGTCTCTGTTTCCCACTCCCGCTCTCTCTGTCTCTGTGCAGGGCAGCCCTCCTGACTGGCCGCTACCAGACCCGTTCCGGCATCTATCCGGGGGTCTTTTACCCCGGCTCCCAGGGAGGCCTCCCGCTGGCCGAGGTGACGGTGGCCGAATTGCTGAAGGAGCGCGGCTATGCCACTGCCATGGTTGGCAAGTGGCACCTGGGCCTGGGCCCCAAGGGCATGTTCCTGCCCACCAACCAAGGCTTTGACCACTTCTTGGGGGTGCCCTACTCCCACGACCAGGTGAGAAGCTGCAGGGGCTCCTTGGGTGGAAGAGTCTGAATCCCCGATGGAAGGGTCGGGCTTCCATCACCCAATGAGGGAACATCAGCAGTGCTAGAAGGGGGGGGGGAGGAGGAGGAGGAGGGGGAGACACTGGGATCCTTGGTGCTCCCTGAGTTTGGTGGTTTGCTAGAAGGGAATGGGATTGGGAGAGTGGGGAGGAGGAGGAGGAGGAGAACTGTGGGGAGGGGGACAGCGGGGTCCCTGATGCCCTCTGAGCTTGGTTGCTTTCTTGCAGATGTTTCAGGACCCAACTCGGGAACGTCATCAGTGCTAGAAGGGAGGTGGGCTTGCTTTCTGTTTAAATAACCCCTCCCTTCTAGCACTGATGATGATACCTAGTTGGGTCATGAAATGTCTGCAAGAGAACAACCAAACTCAGAGAGCCCCAAGAACCCCAGAGAGAAGATTGAAACACACAGTCGGACTTTGCAAATAGACGGGAGGGATGGGAGGAGGAGGAAGAGGATGAGGTGGAAGAAGGAGAAGGAGCGAGGAGGGGTAGGCGAAGAAGACGAGGAAGAGGAAGAGGAGAAGGGAGGGAGGGAGGGTGGAAGTGATGGTTGTCAGGCTTATGCCTCTTGTGGCTGCACAGAGACTCAAGGCTACTTCCCCCCTTGACCCCTCCTCCTAGCCTGACTGTCAGTTTCCCAATTTGGGGGGGGGCAGGGGTTTGCTTAGAGGAGGGGAAGGGGCCATGTGGCTTGCAGGGAGGGCTCTGTCACGTGCCTCCTCCAGTGGGTGGGTTATAAAATATTTTGCCACTGGTTTGTGCGTGTGCGCAAGTGCACGCACAACGCTTCTGCACATGCACAGAAGCGTCCTGGGTGGGTGGGCGGAGCCTCCCACTGCCAGCGCTATTGGTTCTAAGAACCGGTCCAAACCGGGAGCAACCCACCGCTGGCCGCCTCCCTTGCCCTCCCCTTCCTCACCACTCCCGCCTCTTCCGCAGGGCCCCTGCCAGAACCTAACCTGCTTCCCGCCCAGCACTCCGTGCTTTGGGGTCTGTGACCAAGGGGTGGTCCCCGTCCCCCTCTTCCTGAACAGGAGCATCACGCAGCAACCCATTTACTTCCCTCACCTGGAGGGCCACTACAACGCATTTGCGCGAGATTTCATCACCGCTTCCGCTCAGCGCAAGCAGCCTTTCTTCCTCTACTACGCCTCCCACGTGAGTCTCCTGGGGCGGGGATGGGGGGGGGCGTGAGCAGGAAGGTTGGGGTGGGGTAACCTCAGCCCATTGTATACGGGGAGTCCTCGACGTACGACCACAATTGAGCCCAACATTTCTGTGGCTAAGTGAGACAGCTGCTAAGTGAATTTTGCACCATTCTATGACCTCGCTTGCCACAGTAGTTAAGCGAATCACTGCAGTTATTAAGTTGGTGACACGGTCGTTAAATGAATCTGGTTTCCGCCTTCACTTCATTCGTCAGAAGGTCGCCAAAGGGGATCACGTGACCCTGGGATGCAACCGTTATAAATATGAGTCAGTTGGCAACATCTGAATTTTGATCCCATGACCACGGAGATGCTGCAACGGCCATATGTGTGAAAGACGGTCATGAGCCACATTTTTCAGTGCCGTTGTAACTTTGAACTGTCATTAAATGAAGTGTTGTAAGTCCAGGACTACCGGTACTCCATTCAGCTAGAGAGTCGGAGGGAAAGGCTTGATGGCCTTTGGCCCTCCCTCGGTGTCCTGCAGAGGCAGCCTTGCTGTTGGGGGGTTGCTGCTTCTGTCTCCGCTGCTCCCCCATCCCAAACACACACACTGACACGCACACACAACACACACCCTGCGGAAGCCACACCAAGAGCCACACTAACATGTTTGACAAACAAACAAACAAACAAATAAATAAAAATAAAATAAACAAATAAATAAATAAAATAAATAAAATAAGTAAGAACAAAGTCCTCCTCCACCTTTATGGCTCCTCTGATGCAGCCGCTCCTCTTTGGCCTTCGGTGGTCCTGAGCAGAAAATGCCCTGCTGAACCAACGGGGGCTGGAACTTTCCATATTCCCACACAAACGTCCCAAAATTTGCTTTTGAAATCTGATTGCAGGATTGCAGGTAGAGGCAGCAGCCCTTGACTCAGCAACCATTCGCTTAGTATCCTTCGAAGATACAAGGGGAACTGAAAAAGGGACTTATGACCGTTCTTCACACTTACGACTGTTGCAGCATCCCTGGGGTCACATGATCAAAATCCAGACGCTTGGCAGGCGGCTCATATTTATGACGGTCGCAATGTCCCGGGGTCACATGATCCTCTTTTGCGACCTTCTGACAAGCAGAATCAAGGGGGAAGCCAGATTCACTTAATAACCATGTTGCTAACTGAACAGATGCAGTGATTCACTTAACATCGGTAGCAAGAAAGGTCGTAAAATGGGGCAAAGCCCACTTAACAACTGTCTCGCTTAGCAACAGAAATTTTGGGCTCAATTGTGGTCATAAGTTGAGGACTACCTATGGTGGAGGCTGATGCATGCAGACCTTCTGTTTAGAGAGACTTTTTCGGAATTTCGTTCATGCATTGCAGATTCTGTGCAACACTGCGACCAACCAGAATTGGTGGAAATCTACCCTGTGAGTTGGGGATCCATTTTGGGGATCCATAGCGCTTGTTCTACTGAGTGGGATGAGCTGACGGGCCGGGCCTGCCCTGGGCTGCTCCGGAGTTGCTTTTAAGTTGCTGGGTTTGGAAAGCGGAAGTCTCCTTCTATTCATTCAGTTTTTCACACCAACATAGAATCACAGCATAACAGAGTTGGAAGGGACCTTGGAGGTCTTCTAGTCCAGCCCCCTGCTCAAACAGGAGACCCTATACCCATGATGACGAACCTATGGCACACAGAGCCCTCTCTGCTGGCACGCGCCCCAGGTCAGATCTCCGTGGCGTTTCTTTTGTGAGCTTCTGTTTCCCTGCAAACGACAAAACAGAAGCTCATGAAAGAAAAAGATCTTGTCTCTTGCTGTGCTGCCGGTGTTGGGAAGCCCTGCCTCCTGCCAGCCAGCTGGTCTTCGGGTCTCTGCGCAGTTTGGGCGTGTGCATGTGTGCAGTTTGGGCACTCGGTGTCTAAAAGGTTCGCCATCACTGCCCTATACCATTCCAGGCAAATATTTGTCCAATGTCTTTTTGAAGACCTCCAGTGATGGAGCACCCACAACGTCTGGAGGGAACTTCTGTTCCACTGGTTAATTGTCCTCAATGTCAAGAAATTCCTCCTTAATTCCAGGTTGCTTCTTTCCTTGTTTATTTTCCATCTATTGTTTCTCATCCTGCCTTCAGGGGCTTTGGAGAATAGGTTGACCCCCCCTCTTCTTTGGGGCAGCCCCTCAAATATTGGAAGACTGCTATTGTGTCACTCCTGGTCCTTATTTTCAATAGAGTAGACATACCCAATTCCTGCAACCATTCTTCATATGTTTTAGCCTCCAGTCCCCTAATCATTTTTGAGGCTTTTCTATCCATCCATCCATCCAATTTCTATAGCTGCCCATCTCAGTCAATGGGAGGCTTTCAATATTGATGGTTGTGTCTATTTTCCCCTCTTTCCAGCATACCCATTATCCCCAGTTTGGGAGCCAAAACTACACTGGCCGATCCTCTAGAGGACCTTATGGTGACTCCCTCCTGGAGTTTGATGGAACCGTCGGCTTCCTCTTGCAAGCTTTGCAGGATGCCGGGGTCCACAAAAATTCACTGGTGTTTTTCACCTCCGACAATGGGTAAGTGTGCAGCCGGGGCCAGTCTTTGGGTCAGGAATGGAGGGAGGGCTGCAGTGAGGTGGTCAGATTAGCATCAAAGGTTGGCGTAGGCCGGGCAGTCCTTTCTGACCATCGGTGATGAATCCTGCTGCCACGAAAGTATCTCTGCATAGCTTGGGTGTGATCTCATAACACCAGAAAGTCCAGTTTAACAGAACCTCATGGCGATGTCCCAAACGTGCTTTTCCAAAAGGCAACTGGACTTTCTTGGTGGTTTTTTTTTCTTGAAAACATTTCACTTCTCACCCAAGAAGCTTCTTCAGTTCTGGAGAAGTTCTTCCATTCTTCAGAACGGAAGAAACTTCTTGGATGAGAAGCGAAACGTTTTCAAGGGGAAAAAAAACCACCAAGAAAGTCTAGTTGCCTTTTGGCAAACTTCAAAAACAAAACATTTTTAAAGAATTTGTTTTAAAAAGGCAAAAAAAACCACATATATATCGTCCCCCCCCCAGTTGAATACCGATAGATATATTACAACAATAATAGCCCCCCCTTGCAATTCAGGCCCAGAGTTTATAAATGCAGGAGCAGTCAAACAAGTTTTCAATAATTGGGGATTAAAACAAAACTCTTTATAAATTGCTTACTGTTGAGAACTTGCTGGCCTGCTGCTGAGGTTCAGAGACGTTTCCTAAAATATCATTTCTCATTTCTCGACAGGCCAGAGACGATGCGCGGTTCCCGAGGAGGGAGTTCCGGCTTGCTCAAATGTGGGAAGGGGACGACCTATGAAGGGGGCATGAGGGAACCAGCTGTGGCTTATTGGCCAGGTCGCATTGCGCCAGGTGAGCCGGTGGGATGGGAGGACTTCAGCTTGCAATGGGGCAGGGTCAGAGTGGATGCTCCTCCAATAAGCCCCTCCCCTGACTGCTTTCTCTTGGAGACAGGGGTGACCCATGAGCTGGCCAGTACTTTGGACATCCTGCCCACGGTGGCTGCTCTGGCTGGGGCGCGTCTCCCCAACGTCACGCTGGATGGATATGACCTGAGCCCCCTCCTCTTTGGCAAAGGAAAGGTAGGCTAATGGTGGGCAGCCTGGAGGCTATGAGGCAGAGGTGGGTTGCTCCCGGTTCGGACCGGTTCTATATAACTGGGAGCGGGAATTTCCCCCTGCTTGCCGAACCGGGAGTGATCACCGGCTGGCCATGTAGGAGCCGCCATCTTGTTTTTTGCTTCTGCGCATGCACAGAAGCTTGGTTTTTGGCACTGCGCATGCATGTGTGTGGCCGCGTGGTGCGCAATGCGTGCGCACCCACGCGGCGCTGGAGGAAGCGAACTGGCGGCAAGTTAAGTCAGGACCCACCCCTGCCGTGAGGTCCTCGCTTTCCATGCCCTGGATGCCCATGGAGATTCTCCATCGTCCAGGTCACGGTTGTCTCAAAGGTGCTTTTCCAAGAGGCAACTGGAAGTTCTCCGTTTTTCCTTGAAAACGTTTCGCTTCTCATCCAAGAAGCTTCTTCAGTTCTTCTTGGCTGCTTTCATGCAGATGTTTCATATCCCAACTAGGTAACACCATCAATGCTAGAAAGGAGGAGGGGAGGAGAAGGGGAAAGAGGAAAGAGGAGGATAACTGGTGCTCTCTGAACTTGGCTGCTTTCATGCAGACGTTTCATGACCCAACTAGGTAACATTATCAGTGCTAGAAGGGGATGGGAATTGTGGAGAGGAGGAGGAGGACTGTGGGGTCCTGATGCTTTCTGAGCTTGGTTGTTTACTTGCAGACCTTTCATTACCAAACTAGGTCACTTCATCAGGGCTAGGGTGATGTTGTCTTCTCTGGTTCCTCCGACAGAGCCCCCGTCAGACCATGTTCTTCTACCCTCTGGCTCCTGATGAGTTGTTTGGGGTTTTTGCTGTCCGCTATGGAAAGTACAAAGCTCACTTCTTCACCAAAGGTGAGCCCTCTATTTATTTACTACATTGACATGCTGGCCACCTCACTGTCAAGAGACTCTGGGTGGCTTCCCACACCCTACAAGCAGACGTAGAAAGCATTAGACATCACAATGAACAAAGATGAATTAAGTTTAAACCCAGAATATTCGGGATGGGGGTGAGATGTTCTTCCTAGTCTACTGACCACCTCCAGTGAGGGATCCCCCATCGGAACCCCAAGCCAGTTGGCAGAGCTGGGTTTTAAGGCCCTTCTGGAAGGCCAGGAGGGTGGGGGAGACCTCACTTCGAGGGGCCTGGTGTTCCAGGGGGCGGGAGCCACAGCAGGAAAGGCCCTTCTCCTGGGGGGGGGGAGAGAGAGAGAGAGAGAGAGAGAGAGAGAGAGAGAGAGAGAGAGAGAGAGAGAGAGAGAGAGAGAGAGAGAGAGAGAAAGATGGGTAGTTAGATTCTCTCTCTCATTTCTCTCCCCTCTCATCCCTCTCTCCCTTGTTTCATCCCTCTCTCTCCCCTCTCTCATCCCTCTCTCTCTCCCCTCTCTCTCCCGCATCTCTCTCTCTCCTCTCTCATCCCTCTCTCCCCTGTTTCATCCCTCTCCCCTCTCTCATCTCTTTCTCTCCCCCCTCTCTCCCCCTCTCCTGTCTCTCATCCTTCTGCCTCCCCTCTCTCTTCCCCCCTCTTGCTCTCTCCCGCAACTCTCTCTCTCCTCTCTCTCCTCCCTCTCTCTCCTCCATCTCTCTCATTCCTCTCTCCCCTCTCTCCTCCCCCCCTCTAATCTATCTAATTATTTGCCACCCGTCTTATCTCTCGGTGGTTTACAATATTGAAAAGATAAACACATCACAAAGCCTATGCACCATAAAATGATCAATACCCACCAGCCTCCCGTCTCTCTTTCGATCGCCAGGGGCCTTCAACAGCGCCGCAACCCCTGACCGGGCCTGCAGTGGCTTCACTACACTCACCTCCCAGGAGCCCCCCTTGCTCTTCGACCTCGAGATGGACCCTGCGGAGAACTACAACCTCCTGCCAGCCGGGGGCCAGAAGCCCGAAATTCTGAAGGTCCTTAAGGAGGCCCGCCTGCTGAAAGCGGCCTTCGACCAGGACATGACCTTTGGGGAAAGCCAGTTGGCCTTGGGGAGCGACCCCTCGCTTCAACCATGCTGCAGCCCCCAGTGCAGCCCCAAGCCCTCCTGCTGCCACTGTGGCCATTAGCCCCCCCCCCCCCCGCCTTCCTCGCACCCCCCCATCCGTAACCCACATCTCGCTCCTCTTGCCCTGGACAGAAGAGCGGGTTCAGTCTAGCAGACTCCCAAGGAGTATTTGCCCTTTTTTAAATCAGAAAAGAACAAACCCCATCCCATTTTGGTTTCTGAACCAGGCAAGTTCCGTGGTCTTGAGCAACTTCTTCTGCCGGATGAGAAGTCCAGGTGCCCACCCTTGGCAGGGAGAGGACAATGTATCTCCTGCAGCTGCACTTCTTCCCTTCCTTCTTTCAAACTCCAGACTCCACCAGGAATGAAGATCCTATCCCATTCTTCCCCGTCCAGGAGGCCAGGAGGCCGAAGGGATCTTTTTTGGTATTGTGGCGACCAAAACTGGATGCCGTATTTCAAGGGTGGCCTTACCAAAGCGGTATAAAGCAGGGCCAAGCCTTCTCGTGTCCTTGAAACCATTGATGCAACCCAGGATTGCATTGGCCTTTTTGGCAGCTGCAGCACATGGCTGGCTCATACTGAAGCAGCGGCCCAGTTTCCAGGCTGAGCTAGACAGGATTCCTCTATGGAAGGCGAGGAGGAGTCCAAAGCCTCCTGGGGGCGGGGGAGGGGGCTCACGCACAGGGAATAGAGAGCCCGATAGAGACATGAAATCATGAAACTCTGCATTTGGAAGCCGCCTCAGCTCTCGGCAGCTCCTCCACCTTTCTGCCATCTGCAGCAAATGCAGTTATTCCTTCCTTGCGAGGTGGTTGTGCTGCCCCATCAAGCTGGATTAGAGAATAACAAAAGAACTGAGTTGGAAGGGACCTCGGAGGTCTTCTAGTCTAACCCTAACCCTCTGCTTGAGTAGGAGATCCTATACCACTCTGGACAAATGGCTGTCCAATCACGTCTTGACAACCTCCGTTCACAACATCTGGGAGGCAAAAGCCATTCCACTGGTGATCTGGGATTACGGAATCACAGAGTTGGAAGGGACCTTGAAGGTCTTCTAGTCCAACCCCAGGCCCAAGAAGGAGACCGACCTAAACCATTCCAGACAAGTGGCTATCCAGTCGCTTCTTAAAAGCCTCCAGGGATGGGGCACCCACAGGCGTGTTAGGATGAAAGAGAGAGACCCAGGCGTGTTAGGATGGAGAGATGGTTGAAGCTGGCCATGTGTTGTAAAATAACTTTTCCCCTGCCATGGTGGCGAATATCCGTAGCTCTGAGGTGGTGGGTTGGTTTCCGAATGTTTCATTAGTACCAGGCTAGGTAACTGTCAGGGTTCCAAGTAATGCACCCATAGAAAGTAGAACTCCAAGGCAGGCAATTCCCTCAAAGAAGAGTTTTATTGGATACATCATATTGGCACAACTGGTGAAAGCCGACTCTGAAAGTTCCTGGGGCTTTCACCTAATTAAAAAGTAAAAGTTTCCCCTTTCCCCCAAGCCACTGCTGTCCAATCCAGGTGCCGGCTGGTTGCTTGGTTACTTGGCTCCTTCCCTGGCCAGCCGCCTTGTGAAAATGTCCTTGGTTCCCACAGGAAAGCTTTATTGTTTTGGCTACAAAACCCCATCTAATTATTTCCTACCTCCTCCTGTTATGTGGCAACCTGAAGCCTCCAAGATGGCTTCAGCCACGTTCACTTCAGGGTTGGCAGTAACCTCTTCAGCGGAGGTTAGGGGAGGTCAGTGTTGGTGGTGGTCTGCTTGTAAGATGTTTTTTCTTTTTGTTTTGGAGGAATAAGGTGTTGCTCTTTTCTTTCCTTCTCATTGTTTGGAGAATCTCTTCTTGGTTTTTTCTCTCTCTACATCTTTTTTTGGATTCTTAAGACTTAAGATCTGTCTTTTTTTAAGCTATTCAACTTACTAAGCCTTGGATATAAATACAATTTTGCTTCCCCCCCCCCTTTTTGTAGAATTTGGAAGACATATTTTTTTTAATTTTTTAATTCTTTTTTTCTCTTATTACTTTTTTATTATGCCTTTTTTCTTTTGGCTTTTTCTTGTTTAATTTTTTATCTGGAGTATTTGTTCAGAAGCTGTTTTTGCATATTTTGTATTTTTGTTTTGGAGAACAGTCTTTAATTTTTCTTATTAGTCAATTGCCTTTTTTCCTCCTTTTTATTTTGAATTTTTGCCTGCTCTTTTTTTTTTTTTTTTACATTTTTTCCATTTTTATAACTGGGCTTTTTAATTTTTCAGTTTTTCATACCGGAGTATATTGTTTCTATTTTCCTTCTTTGTCTTCTACGCCTTGTTTTTATTGGATTACAAAATATTTGAAATACAAGAATGGATAGAACGAGGAAGATACCATCACACTTTGCATCAGCAACTTCGTTACCAGTACAAAGTCCAGATCAGGAAACGGATACATCAGCACAGGGAGATAAGTCTAACATGACGGAAATAAAAAGTATGATTCAAGACCTTTTTCTCAACGGGCTCACGTATGGGACGGCCCTTGAGTCCCTGGCCCAGTGGGACCTCGTAGCAAGATCCCACCTATATTGGCCATTCTTGATTTATTATTTATTGGTTTGACTTGATATTGGGGTTGCCTGGCTCTAGAGATGGGTCACCTGACCCATCACCAGAGCCTCACCTGACGTGGCCTCCCCATCACTAGACCTACTGACCACACGAGGCCCTTCTAAGCAGGAGAATACCAACACTGACATCCCCTGGACTCCACTGAAGGGGTCACCTAGCCTGGTAGTAAAACGTTTGGAAACCAACCCACAAGCTCAGAGAAGGAACCTCCACTCTCAACTTTTCCCCTCTTTTCTAATTCGCTGCTAACCCCCCCCCCCCCGCCCCCCCTGTTCCCCCTGGAAGGCTTTTCCAAAACTCCTAGGATTCTATCTAACAAAAGCACTTTTTAAAAGCCCTGATGGAGACCCCGGGCATTGACATTTGTGATGTTGGGTTTCTTTCTGCCGCTTTCTTCAAAGATCGGAAAATGCTAATCGTTTAATTTGAAGTTTCCTTTTAATCCTTTTTTAAAAAAAATGTTTATACTGTGGACATTATGACAAAGAGAAGTCCCATGTGATTTTTCTGCATTTGGAAAATAAATTCTTGATTTTTTAAATATGCAATATGGTGTTTTTTCCCCCAGACACAGGTATTCCTCGAGTTATGACCGTTCTCTTAGAGACTCTTCAAAGTTATGACTGACCTTCCCCAAAAAGTACTGATGACCCAGATTCAAAGTTCCAGTGGCTGCCCGCCACCTGCGCTCGCAGGATCCCATTTTGGGGGCTCCCAACTGGCCTGCCTCTATGGCTGTTTGCGTAACAGGACCACCCTGAGGATTATTTTTGCCATCACTTATTTCTGGTTTCTGGGGGGAAAACACCCCTTTGCAGACAGTCTGTTTGCTTAACAACCATCGCAAAAAAAGTCATAAAATCAGATCATTCATGGGATGACCTGAGTGGTGTAGTGGCCTAGAGGTGGTGCTCTCTCTCTCCTCATGATCAGGAGACTGAGTTCAATCCTAGGTAGAGGCAGATATTTCTGTCTCTGGGCACAATGAGAATATAGCTGCTGAATATAACTCCGCATTGGCGACAGGAAGGGCCTCCGGCCAGTAAACGCTCCGCTCCATTCAGGTGCCCAGACTCCACCCCACAAGGGACTATGGGGTCATTAAAAGGAGATGATGATTCATGGGATGACCTGCTTTAACAACCAGCACAGCGTAGGACCATAATTCCTGGCTCAATCACAATTGTGAGCATTCAATACCATCATACCGGACATTCTAACTAAACTAAATCAGCTAGCGGTACCTGAACACACTTGTAAGTGGATCACAAGCTTCCCAACAGACAGGAAGCAGCAGGTGAAGCTAGGCAAAATCACATCAGATACTTGTACAATTAGCACAGGCCCCCCCAAGGCTGTGTGCTCTCACCACTTCTCTTCTCTCTATATACCAATGACTGCATCTCAAACGATCCATCTGTTAAACTACTGAAGTTTGCAGATGATACAACAGTGATTGGTCCTATTCGAGACAATGATGAAACCACATACAGACGGGAGGTTGAACAACTAGCCTCGTGGTGTGACCCGAACAATCTGGAACTGAACACACTCAAAACCATAGAAATGGTGGTAGACTTTAGGAGAAACCCTTCCATTCTACCACCTCTTACAATACTAGACAACACAGTATCAACAGTAGAGACCTTCAAATTTGTAGGTTCTATCATATCTCAAGACCTAAAATGGTCACCTAACATTAAAAACATCATCAAAAAAGCACAACAAAGAATGTTCTTTCTGCGCCAACTCAGGAAGCTCAAACTGCCCAAGGAGCTGCTGATACAGTTCTACAGAGGAATCATTGAGTCTGTCGTCTGCACCTCTATAACTGTCTGGTTCGGTTCTGCAACCCAACAAGACAGACACAGACTTCAGAGGATAATCAGAACTGCAGAAAAAACAATTGCTGCCAACCTGCCTTCCATTGAGGACCTGTATACTGCACGAGTCAAAAAGAGGGCTGTGAAAATATTTACTGACCCCTCGCATCCTGGACATAAACTGTTTCAACTCCTACCCTCAAAACGACACTATAGAGCACTGCACACTAAGACAACTAGACACAAGAACAGTTTTTTCCCAAACGCCATCACTCTGCTAAACAAATAATTCCCTCACCACTGTCAAACTATTCACTAAGGCTGCATTACTATTAGTTTTTCTCATCGTTCCTATCACCCATCTCCTTCCACTTATGACTGTATGACTGTAACTTGTTGCTTGTATCCTTACGATTTATATTAATACTGATTGTTTCCTGATTGCTTATTTCTACCCTATGACAATCATTATGTGTTGTACCTCATGATTCTTGACGAACGTATCTTTTCTTTTATGTACACTGAGAGCCTATGCACCAAAGACAAATTCCTTGTGTGTCCAATCACACTTGGCCAATAAAGAATTCTATTCTATATTCTCACTGCGGTCGTGGCTGCAATAAAACTCTTGAAACAGTCTTCAAAAGCAGGCCTTTTTAGGCTCAAATGGTCCTCGAGTTATGACCACAATGGAGCCCAACATTTATGTTGCTAAGCGAAACGTTAAGCGAGTTTACGACCTTTCTTGCCACAGTTGTTAAGGGAATCACTGTACTTATTAAGTTAATAACATGGTTGTTAAATGAATCTAGTTTCTCCACTGATTTTGCTTGTCTGAAGGTTGCAAAAGGGGATCACGTGACCCCGGGATACTGTAACGGTCATAAATATGAGTCAGTTGCCAAGCATCTGAATTTTGATCATGTGACCACGGTGATGCTGCAATGGTTGTAAGTGTGAAAAACGGTCATAAGTCACTTTTTTCTGTGGTGTTATAACTTTGAACGGTCCCCAAATGTGAAGAAGAATTTCCTCCAATTTAAAGTTCTTGATTGGTGGACTCTGTACAGGAAGATCTTTTAGTAAGAGAAGATGTTCAAGCTCCTAGAAGCTCTATGGCAATAGGTTTCAAACATGGTGACTTTAAGAGTTGTGGACTTCAACTCCCAGAATTCCCCAGTCAGCCTCGCTCTATTGTGTGTAGACATTCCACCAGCTTTGCCATGACCACCAGCCATCTTCTAAGTAGTTCTTTGGAGCCGCCATTATGGCAGGTGCTGTGTGAGTCCAAGACAGAGTTGACTTCACACAAGGAGCTCTTCCCACGCTGAAGGCCACGAGTTTGGGCCAGGAGTGGTTGAGTGGCCCGTTCCTTCCGGCCTGCTCTCATGAACCAGGGCCAGACCCGTCTCCTAGCAACTCAGAAGGAGAACTCACTGATGTCGACATCTCCCTGCAGTGGCACGACTTGAACAATGGGGAACAGATGCCAAGAACCATAGCTGGGGATGGAGACCCAGCCAGGGCTGCTCCTGCCAATCGTGGTCTTGTTGCAGTTGTGGGGGACACAGGGCTACAATCCAGAGAGTGAGTAGGGGTCTGGAGGAAGAGGAAGAGGAGGAGGAGGAGGGTATCCCTGTTAAGGCCCACACATTGTTGACTGCCCGGTAGGGTCCTGTTTTAAGTCCACCTGAGACCTCTCAATATCCTTGTGAAACAGGGCATTGCCCAGCTGTGGGAACGGGGGAGAACCAAAGAGGACCCATCAGAGGCTCTCACCTGATCTAAAACTATAAAAAGACCAAACAGGACAATTTTGTGCCCAGAGCGGTCGTGTTGTTGCTTGAGGTACCCTTAAATGCAGCTCAGGTTAATTATCTTATTAAGTTCAGTTGTTACTTAAGACTTTTAATTCCAGATCCAGAGTTCAGGTTTGCTGCTATCTCTAGCAACCACACGGCGCTGTGGACTGTGGCTCACCCACCCCGAGGCCTTCACAGTTGCATAAAAAAACACAACACACCTCTCCTTTTATAAATACTGGGAGCAGTGATGGGGCTAATGCAAGGAACAGCCCCATCGATGTAGCCTTTCTCACAAACCCTTGAGGAATTGTATCTTAATAAATCATAATAAATAAGTAAGCCACTCAGAGTTGTTGGATACCAGATGGGCAGCAAATAAATTTCCTAATAAAATCTCTGGATGGTGTCAATAATAAAACCCACAGGAAACAGAAGTGAGATAGAAAAACACAAATATATCCAGATGCAGATACGGGAGCACAATGGACAGCCTGCTCTGCCTCTGGTCTTCAAAGAGCCGAAGATGTGCTCGAATCTCCTGGAAATGGAGAAGAGCTGAAAACTCTATTGAGAGCACCCGATGCGTGTTCGGAAAGTTTTCAGTGGCTCAGCCAGAAATTAACCTCTGGACATGATGTCAGAAGCATGCACTCCCAATCACAGTGGTCTGAATCCCTCCGGCCCTGAAGCCCTGAAGATCTGGGCCATGAGCACCAAAGAATGTCAGAATGCTTATTACAGGCTCATCTCATTTCTAAGTAGGTGGGTCAGCAGATAGTGGCCCTCCAGCTGCATCTGCCTATGACTCCCAGCAGCCCCAGACAGCTTGGCCAGTGAAAGGAATGCTGGGAACTGAAGTCTGGCAGTAACTGGAATAGCAATAGCCCTTAGACTTATATACCGCTTCACAGTGCTTTACAGCTCTCTCTAAGCGGTTTACAGAGTCAGCATGTTGCCCTCAACAATCTGGTCCTCATTTGACCGACCTTGGAAGGATGGAAGGCTGACTCAAACTTGAGCCTGGAGAGATTTGAACTGCCAAATTGCAGGCATCCGGCAGTCAGCAGAAGTAGCCTGCACCCTGCGCCACTGCAGCTCATACCAGAGTACCAGATGTCTCCTGCTCTAAACATGCAGAGCACCAGGCAGGGGTGAATCTAAGCGACCTGTGAGAGCCATTCCCATTAAAGGACCGCTGTCAGAAATCTCTGGATGGTGTCAATGCTATTTTTGCCACTGTCCATCCGGCTTCACAGCCAATCAAATGTCCCCCACAAGAGTCAGCCAAGAAAGACATTGGCATAACCATCTCCTGCTTATGCTTTGGAAGACTATTGCCTCTGAACAGGGAGGTCATCCGGAGCACAATTGGCCTACTGCTCCAGAAGTCCATCTCAACCCCCCTTGCAACGTTCCAGGAGGCAACTGGGCTTTCTTGTTTTTCTTTGAAGATGTTTCAAAAGAAGTGGCTTCTTCAGCTGTGACTGGATGGTGGGGAAGGGAAGGATTTATACTCCTTGTATATGCAGAGGTCATTTGCATTCTTTGAGCGAGTCATTGAGGCTACTTGGAGGTTTATCTGTGTCTTCAGGGTCACCTGAATGGTGCAAATAGGTGTGGAGCCTTCTTGGCTGCAGGATGTCCCTTCACTGTTGGCACAGGCAGCCTGTGTTGTCTGCATCTCAAACTGAAGTTTGAGATGTTTGTTTGAGATGTTTCTAATACTATTGGATATGTGAATTTAACAGAGTTGGAAGGTACCTTGTAGGTCATCTAGTCCAACCCCCGCTCACCCAAGCAAGAGACCCTACACCATTTCCAACAGATGGAAGTCCAGTTTCTTCTTGAAAGCCTCCAGTGATGAAGCTCCCACAACTTCTGTTCCATCGTTTGGTTGCTCTCATTGTCAGAAAGTTCCTCCTTATTTCTAGGTTGAATCTCTCCTTGATTGGTTTCCACCCATTATTCCTTGCCTGGCCTTCCGGTGCCTTGGAAAACAGCCTGACCCCCTTCCTCCTCTCTGTAGCAGCCCCTCAAATATTGGAACACTGCTATCCTGTCTCCCTTGGTCCTTCTCTTCACTAGACTAGCCATGCCAAGCAATCCCATGGTGGCTTCTACCAAGATTTGCTCTGCCAGTTCCACACAGCTAGAATGGGATTGTCTTAGCCCCAATCTGACTCATTTCTCTGTTTCCCTTTCAGCCTGCGGGAAGCGGCCCTTGGCACCCAAGCATGGCAGAAATGTGCGGATTGTGGGTGGCATCGACGCCATGCCAGGAATGTGGCCTTGGCTTGTCAGCATCCAGATCCCCTCTTCCAGCGGACATCGGCACTCGTGTGGGGGGTCCCTCCTGGCCGAGCATTGGGTCCTCACCGCGGCTCATTGCTTCAAGACAAAGAAGAGGTGTGTACAAAGTTGGCATCTGCCCGGGTCTCTGTAACGAAGAGGCTGGTGAGGCTGTCCCCGGGTAAACCCCCAGAGTCACTCATTGGGGAGATATAAATTTAAGAAATAATATTGATCTATTGAGGCATCAGTCCTGGGTGAGGAATATGTTACATTGCCACAAACGATCCAAGTCCAATCCCTCTTAAATTCTGTTGACTGTTATCTGGCACCAATTTACTATTGACCTTTAATTGACTAGATTCTTAGGTTATATAGGTTTGAACAATAAATCCTTTCAGAACTGCAACTTTGTATATGATCCTGATCCTTTGCATCCTTTATTTCCTTAGACCTAATGGACGGAATCTCACCAGACTAAAGTTACAACTTTCTAACTTGCTAGATATACCCTAACAGATTTCAGGGTGTGGGTACCCTAACCTCTTCTCCCCTTCCCCATCCAGCTCAGGACTGTTCAGCCTCTTGTCTTGGGCCCCACCCTGGAATATGCTGGATCCACCCAGGGAAAGTGGGGTGTTCCTAAGATTTCCCCCACTCCTTCCCCAGGTGCTCATTCCAAAACATGCAGATTATCCAGCTGGCCAGGCCTGAGAAGAAGCTGGCGATACTAACCTGGCCACAAGGAATTATTATTATTAGTAGTAGTAGTAACGATTGTTATCTAACTTGGAAATCACCTTTCTTGACAACCTGGAACCCTGGGAGAGCTTTCTCTCAAAGGTTCCAGTGTAGGTGTGTCAAACTCAAGGCCCTCAGGCCGGATGCGGCCCACAGGGTGCTTAGATCTGGCCTGCGGGCCCACCCTGGAAACAGCAAAGGACCAGCCTGTGATGCCTCTACCAGCAAAAACTGAGCCTGGGTGGGCCACGTGTGGCCTCCCTGAGCTCCATTTTCTCTGGAAAAGGGCTGCAGGAGGCCATCGTGGCTGAAAATGGAGCCTCAATGAGTCACATCGAGCTGACCATTTGTCTACCCTGGCCATGCCCCCCCGTCCCCTGAGCTCAAACACAACCCTGATGTGGCCCTCAATGAAATCGAGTTTGACACCCCTGTTCCAGTGGGTCTCCTACTAACTGCGCCCTGTTTTTCTGCAGCTCGTTGCATCTTTGGCGGATTGTGGTGGGTGCCACCGATCTCTCCAAGTTGCCAGATGATGTGCAGACACACACCGTGAGCAAAGTTGTCCTCCATCAAGATTATAATCCTCTCACGGAGGAAAACGACATCGCGCTGATCGAGCTGGACAGCCCAGTGACGTTCAATGACTACGTGCAACCGGCCTGCCTGCCTCGGGTCACGATGGGCCCTGAAACCAACTTCACCGCCTGCTTTGCTACTGGCTGGGGAATCACTGCTGAAAACAGTAAGGAGACGGACTTCCCTGGGGCCAAACGAGGGCTTTGTACACCCTGCAGGCAGGGGCTGTATTGCTGAGTCCCTAATGAGCTTTCCTTTTCTGCTGAAACAGGCAATATTTACTTACTCCACTCCCTTTGGATTTGACAGAACAAGGGTTAAGCAAAGGTTATCCTTCATTGCCTGCAGGTCATGCTGCTTGCATGGGTGTGCCTGTGGGAGGGATGGAGGGTGTTTCTTCTGGTTAGCTCCTGCAATTTTGAGAAGATGTAGAGAGATGTTATGAAGTTTTAGTTCATACCGTGACCTGCTTTCTTCTACTCCCCTCCAATGAAGGGTCCCATAGGTTATAATCAGGATAGAGCTGGAAGGGACCTTGGAGGTCCCCTAGTCCAACTTTCTGCTCAAGCAGAAGACCCTAGACCAGGGATGGCTAATCTTTTTGTCATCGTGTGCTGAAAGCGCGAGCACACATGCGTAAGGTGACCAGACGTCCCGATTTTGGCGGGACAGACCCGCTTTTTCATCATTTGTCCCGCGTCCCGCCCGCCTTCTAAAAAGTCCCGATTTTTTCAAAGTTTGCCCGACTAGGGCATTCTTTCAAAAAATCGGCCTGAAAGGCAGCAGGCCTCTCAGCTCGGGCCGGCCGTGGGCGGCGTTGGCGGCGGGCGGGCGTCCCGCGTTGTTGACTCCTCCGGCGGCGGCTGGAAGCTGGGGGGAGGGGGAAGGGAGGCTGCTCCTCCTCTCCTTCCCCCGCCCCATCCCTAGCCCCGCCCTCGGAGGTGCCGCTGCAGTTGGGAGGGGTGAGGGACGAGGAGCCGTCGCCGCTTTGAGTTTACGAGCGGCGCAAACAGCCCTTCCTCGTCCCCCTCCCCTTTCTTCCCCCCCGTCGCCTCGCTGCCGCCGTTGCCCTGGGGCCGGGCGGGCGACCGGGAGACTGCGGCACTTGGATGCTTGGAGCAGGTAAGCTGCCGGCTGCCTCCTTTTTCCCCATCTCCCGCCTCCCGTTCGTTGCTTGCCAGCCCGGCCGAAGGGAAGGCGGGAGGCGAGGAAAGGCCTCCCGAAAGGAGGGGAGGCTTCGGGAGCCCGCCTCCCTTTCGGGAGGCCTTTCCTCGCCTCCCGCCTTCCCTTCGGCCGGGCTGGCAAGCAACGAACGGGAGGCGGGAAACGGGGAAAGGAGGCAGCCGGCAGCTTACCTGTCGCGAGCTGCAGGCATCCAAGCGCCCTCCCGCTTCCCCCCATCCCCCCCCTCACCTGGATGCCGACATTTGTTGTTTTGCCCTCTGCGCATGCGCAGCGTTCTGCGCATGCGCAGAGGGCAAAACAAATGGCGGCGCCCAGGCACCCTCCCCCGTCCCGCTTAAAAAAAAAATCTGGTCACTTTACACATGCGCCACACCACGCGTGCATGCTGGCACCCATAATGCAATGCGAGGAGGGCCCTGAGCATCTGCGCAAGAACCCCTCATGCTCCTCCCTCCCCCCACGCATACACACATGACCCCCCACGCTTCCCCCCAACGCATGTGCGCGTGACCCCCCCATGCCCCAATTTGGGCCTAGTAGGCCTCCCTGCACCCTCCTGGGACCAAAAATGAGCCATAGGGGGGTGCGCCGCTCCCCGCACTCCCCTGCCCCCCCACATGACCCCCGCCCCCCCTGTGCATGTGCACGTGACCCTCCCACACATGCTTGTGCATCTCCCGCATGCCCCCTGCGCATCAGAAAAATCAGCTGGCCTGTGTGTGCATTCGCGGTGGTGCTGAGCTGGGCGACGGCTCGAGTGCCCGCAGAGAGGGCTCTGCATGCCAGCTGTGGCATGAGTGCCATAGGTTCGCCATCACGGCCCTAGACCACTTCAGACAAGTAGCTGTCCAGTCTCTCCTTAAAAGCCTCCAGTGATGGAGCCCCCACAACCTCTGAAGGGAAACTGTCCCACTGGTTAATTATTCCATCGTTAGGAAGTTTCTCCTTAATTCTCCTAAGTACAACATAGAATCATAGAGTTGGAAGGGACCTTGGAGGTCTTCTAGTCCAACTCCCTGCTCAGGCAGGAGACCCTAGACCATTCAAGACAAATGGCTGTCCAGTGATGAAGCAGCCACAACTTCTGGTGGCAAGCTGTTCCACTGGTTAATTGTCCTCACTGTTAGAGTTTCTCCTTAGTTCCAGGTTGCTTTTCTCCCTGATTACCAGTAGTTTCCATCCGTTGCTTCTTCTCTTGCCTTCAAGTACCTTGGAGAATCAGCCAATCCCCTCTTCTTTGTGGCAGCCCCACAAATACAGGAAGACTGCTGTCATGTCACCCCTTGTCCTCCTTTTCTCTTGACTAGCCAAACCCAAATCCTGCAACCCTTCTTCATATGTTTTAGTCTACAGGCCTTTAGATAAAATAACCTTTAAGATAACCTTTATTGTCATTTATTTTCCTGTGGGCACACTGGCAAACATTAAAAATGAAATTCTGTTGCCTGGTCTCAAAAGTGTACACATACATAACACACCTATAGATATGCTATATGCATACAGTACATATGGATATACCTATACCCTACACATATAAATACATATAAACATTAATCATTGTCCACCTTTAATCCTCTTAGTTGCTCTTCTCTGTACTTTTTCCAAAGACTCGGCCTCTTTTTCGTAATTTTGCTGACCAAAACTGGATGCTGTATTCCAGGTGTGGTTGTGGCCTTAGTGAGGCTTCATAAAGTGTTATTGTTCTTTAGACACTTGTGGGGTTTTTGTTATTGGTTCTTAAATAATCTGGGGCAGGGGGGGAGTGTTGGGAAGGGAGGAATTGTGAACATCCACCAGATGGCAGAAGCCAAATTAACCCACTTCCTTTACTCGGAGGTGTGAAGACCTCTGACGTCTTGCAGGAAGCCAAACTGGACATCTTGGACACCCAGAAATGCAACAGCAGCGATTGGTACAATGGGGCGATGAGCCCACACACCTTGTGTGCTGGTTATGAGGAAGGAGGGATTGACACTTGCCAGGTAAGGACCCCCCTACTCCTACTCCTACTCCTACTCTGCTAGCCTCGGCCTTGTGGTCAATCTTGTCCCAAAGGTGCTTTTTCAGGAGTCAACTAGACTCTCTTGTTTTTTCTTTTGAAGACGTTTCGCTTCTCATCCGAGAAGCTTCTTCAGCTCTGACCGGATGGTGGGGAATGGAAGGATTGATATTCCTTGCAGACAGCTGGTCATTTGCATCCTTTTAGAGGGTCGTTGAGGCCACTTGGAGGTTTCTCTGGGTCCTCAGGGTCACCTGAGTGGTGCAAATGGTTCCTGTAGTCTGGAATTTTTCCTCTTTCAACAACCTTCTATAAGGATGCAAATGACCAGCTGTCTGCAAGGAATATAAATCCTTCCATTCCCCACTATCCTGTCAGAGCTGAAGAAGCTTCTTGGATGAGAAGCGAAACCTCTTCAAAAGAAAAAAAACAAGAAAGTCCAGTTGCCTCCTGAAAAAGCACCTTTGGGACAACCGTGACCTGGATGATGGAGAATCTCTACAGACTTGTGGTCAATCCTGGTTTGCTTTCCTTCCTATTTTCTGATGAGGTGGCCCCTTTCCCCACAGTCCTTGAAATGCAAGCTTGCATCTTGTTATCTGTGTCTGCTTCATTAATCAAGGTGTCTCCATCACAATCAATTGAAAGGGCAACCTGAATGCCAGCCTCTGTTTGAGGGTTGTGCAATTTTCCGCTGACAAGGGAAAATGGGATTCAAACAGAAAAATCGATGTCTTAAATGAGGAAATCTATTTTTAAAGGATTGTAACTTTTTAATTAACTGCACGTTGCTCCATTCCCTTTGCCTCTCTCCAACAAGTTCCAGAGTCATAAAAAGGTGACTCAACTGAGTCATAAGTTGAGACCGTCTTAGGACAAAGGGGAGGATTGTTTTGGAAGGCTCAAAACAAAAACTGTGGGAACCAGGAAGACTGTCTGGTGACCAAAACTGGATGCAGCGTTCCAGGTGTGTGGTCTTACTAACGTTTTATAAAGCGGCACTTTTATAAAGAGTCTCCTTTGAACGTAGTCTGATGTGACAATTCTTTAGAATAGAATAGAGCTGGAAGGGACCTTGGAGGTTTTCTAGTCCAGCCCCCTGCTCAAGCAGGAGAACCTATACTATTTCAGATACGTGACTCTCTAGACTCTTCTTCAAAACCTCCAGGGATGAAGTGCCCACAAATCCTGGAGGCCATCACACTGGTTCATTGTCCTCGCTGTCCTCACAAGTTTCTCCTTAATTCCAGGTTGCTTCTCTCCTTGATTAGTTTCCATCCGTTGCTTCTTGTCCTGCCCTCAGGAGCTTTGGAGAATAGCTTGACTCCCTCTTCTTTGTGGCAGCCCCTCAAATACTGGAACACTGTTATCATGTCCCCCCTAGTCCTTCTTTTCTTTAGTCTAGTCAAACCCAAATCCTGCAACCGCTCTTCATAAGTCTTCTGCTTGAGCAGGGGGTTGGACTAGAAGACCTCAAGGTCCCTTCCAACTCTGTTATTCTATGACAATTCTATGACTTTGCCAGTCACATTTCTTGTACATTGCCCATCACGTCTTACTTCTCCTGAAAAGTTACATGGAGAGATTCAAGTTAGGGGACTGGAGGCTAAAAGATATAAAGAACGGTTGCTGGAACTGGGTATGTCTAGTCTGATGAAAAAAAGGACTAGGGGAGACGTGATAGCAGCCTTCCAATATCTCAGAGGCTGCCCCAAAGAAGAGTTGGGGGTCCACTTATTCTCCAAAGCCCCTGAAGGCAGGACAAGAAGCAATGGATGGAAACTAATCAAGGAGAGAAGCAACTCAGGAGAAATTTCCTGACAGAATAATTAATCAGTGGAACAGCTTGCCTCCAGAAGTTGTGAATGCTCCAACACTGGAAGTTTTTAAGAAGATGTTGGATAACCATTTGTCTGAAGTGCTGTAGGGTTTCCTGCCTAAGCAGGGGGTTGGACTAGAAGACCTTCAAGGTCCCTTCCAACTCTGTTATTCTAAATTCAAAAATTCTAAAGTCTTATGCACTTCAGACTTGCTCCTTCAAAGTCCTCTATGCTTCTCCACCCAGGATCTTCAAGTACGGTAGTTCCAGGTAAAAGTCTCTCTCTCTCTCTCTCTCTCTCTCTCTCTCTCTCTCTCTCTCTCTCTCTCTCTCTCTCTCTCTCTCTCTCTCTCTCTCTCTCTCTCTCTCTCTCTGTGTGTGTGTGTGTGTGTGTGTGTGTGTGTGTGTCTGTGTGCGTCAGAAAAAATAGCTTGGTAGCCTTCAACAGGCAGAGACACGTCCTGAGTCCTGAACTTGTCTAGATAACATGATTCTGCCACGCAATGCTTGGTTGTTATGAAAAACAATAGCAATTTGCTTTTATATGAAGCCAAGCCATAGAGATTTGAAACAACAGGGTTTTTTTTTAAATAGAAAACAATGTTATGAAAATGCCCTAATATGAGATTAGTGGGCTGCCACTCTTAAGTGACTGAGAGTCCTGACAAAAGACTGTACCGGGATAGAGAAGGGGTATGAAAAATAATGGATAATTAATTACCAGTTTGGTGTCGGTGAAGGTACTGGGCCACCCCATGAAATCCAATCCTTTATTTGCTTGCGCCTAATGGACAGAATCTTGCCAGACTAAAACTATCACCTTCTAAAATATCAGATATGGGAGACTTGGAGTGCACCCCCCCCAAACCTCTTCCTCCCTCCCCATCCAGCTTCCAAACCAGGAGAGGGATCGACTTCCTCCTCCTCCTTTAAGCACGGAAACTGTCTGGGGGACTTGGGCCAGCCCCTCCCTCTCAGCTTGGCCTATTTGTGATGGAAGGAGCCAGCGGTGAAATCTACTTACCTTCTCTACCGGTTCGGAAGTGCACGCTTCGTGCGTGCTGGTTAAAAAAACCAAAATGACGTCTGGGCGGTGTGTGGAGCCTCACATTGCCGTCACTACCGGTTCTCTGAACAACCGGCCGCCGCCGCTACCGGTACGCCCAAACCGGGCCGAACCGGTAGCATTTCACCCCTGGAAGGAGCCCTTGGGGAAGGAGAAGGGGGTGTCTTGACAGGAGCACCGAGGTTTCCCAGAGAGGAGGACCCCCATTCCAGAGAGGGTCCCAAGACAAGAGACTGCACAGTCCTAAGCTGGACGGGGGGCCGCACTCCAGAGTCTCCCATATCTGGTATTTTAGAAGGTGATAGCTTTAGTCTGGCAAGATTCTGTCCATTAGGCGCAAGCAAATAAAGGATTGGATTTCATGGGGTGGTCTTTGGCTTGGCCTGAGACCCCCTCACTGGTTTGCTGTGGGGGGGAACATAAGAGTCAGGGAGATTAGGCATGCTTTCCACCCTGAGTTGTACATAAAAGAAACATGGCATAAAATAACAACAACAAGAACATCACCCATGCAGGAAATGCCCCCTTAACAGTATCAGCAATATGGTGGTCAGCCAGAAGTAGTCTCGGTTTTGTAGTCAATCCTGGTTTGCTTTCCTTCCTATTTTACTACGAACTGACCCTTTCCCCACAGTCCTCGAAATGCAGGCCTGCATTTTATTATCTGCTTTTGCTTCGTTCATCAAGGTTTCCGCCTATCTATCAGTTTAAAGGGCAGCTGGAATCCCAACCTCGTTTTGAGTGCCATGCAATTTTCCGCTGACACGGGATCTGAAATTCAAAGAAAAAAAATCAATGTTTTAATGTTTAAAACCCACTTTTTAAACAATTATTAATTTTTAAACTCGACACAAACATGTTGTTTTAATGGATCTGAAGGGGCCACGTTCTATCAGATGGTTGGTGATACATGCATGAGCCCAGATGAATGAATGGAAAAGTTCTAATACTCAAAAAGAAAATGGTGTACATGAATAAATAAAGAGCAACTAAGGTGATTAAAGGCCCAAAGACTAAAACATATGAAGAACGGTTGCGGGACGGTTGGCTAGTTTAGAGAAAAGGAGGACTAGGGGTGACATGACAGCAGTCTCCCAATATTTGAGGGGCTTGTCCAAAGAAGAGGGGACTCAGTTAGTCTCCAAAGCACCTGAGGGCAGGACAAGAAGCAAGGGATGGAAACCAACCAAAGAGAGAAGCAACTTAGAACTAAGGAGAAACTTAGTGAGCACAATTAACCATTGGAACTGCTTGCCACTAGAAGTTGTGGGTGCTCCATCACTGGAGGTTTTTAAGAAGAGACTGGACAGTTACTTGTCTCAAATTGTACAGGGTCTCCTGCTCGAGCAGCGGGCTGGACTAGAAGACCTCCAAGGTCCCTTCCAGCTCTATCCTGATTGATTGAGAATCAAATCCAATTTATGGATATTCAGACAGCATTCATGTTACCAAACAGGACGATGATGTTATCCATCCAGTCGTGTCTAACTCCTGGCAATTCTTTGGGCCAGGTCCCTCCATGTCATCTGATCTTGCAGTACTTCTTTGAATTTTTCTTTGCTCTGGCTGGTGTCAGCTTTGATGGTGTCCAGCCGCCGTGTTCTTTGGCGGCCTGGTTTCCTTTTATCACCAACTCTTCCAAACGTATTTGCTTTCTCCAGTGAAGTCCCTCGCATGACGTGGCCAAAATAAGTGAGGTGCAGTTTCGTGATGTTGCCTTCCATAGACATGCCTGGTCTTCTGCGCTTACCTGTTAGTCACCTTTGATTATTAGATGAAGTGGTAGAAGAAGTTGACTTCCATGGCCAGGGCCAAGAGATGCTAAAACCAACATCCTTACGTGGCACAGAAATACGAACGGGTGATCGGAAAGCGACCACTGGAGAAATGGATCGGGCAGCAGCAGAATCAAGTTAGTCAGCCAGGATGCTTCCTGGCGCATAGAACTGGCCATCAATGAATGGTGTTGAAGTAAGAGAGGTTGGGCCTCAGGAGGTGCAGTTAGAACATAAGATCAAGCTGCAGAAAAGATTTAGAATCTTCAGTTTTTGGAAAATAGCACCCAAAGAATGATAGGAAGGAATAAGAGACATTAAGAAAATTGAAATGTTATTTTTTGTCACACGGTCAGCCAGAAGTTCAGACTGGATTTGAGCCCTTTGTCCACCTATCGAGTCCTTCCCAAGGAGCTGGGATAGGCAGATGTGGATGTTGATGGTGTTACAACTATCGTCACAGGATGTCAGCTCTTCCAAGCCTTTTGCAATTGACTAAATTTGTCCATACTGATGGTGTTCAAGGGGTGCTCCAGATGTTCTGGGATTGCACCCAAGGCTCCTAATACTTTGGGACTTATTATTATTATTATTATTATTTTGTTGCACATTCAGCCAGATGTTCTGACTGGATTTGGCATTTTTGTCCTTCCCAAGGACTAAGGGACAGGGAAATGTTCTTGTTTAATGGTGTTAAAGGTCTCATCGCAAGATGTCAGCTGTTCCAAGTCAAGCCGCCTTTTGCAATTGACCGAGGGTGATTTTGTCAATGCCGATGGTGTTCAAGTGGTGCTGCAGATGTTTTGGGATTGCACCCTTGGCTATTGGTACAGGAAGTCCTTGACTTACTACCGTTTATTTACTGACAGTTCAAAGTTACAATGGCACTGAAGAAAGGGACCTGGGACCATTTTTCACACTTATGACCGGTGCAGTATCCCCATGGTCACATGACTTACATTTGTATGCTTGACATCTGACTCACGTTTATGACGGTTACACTGTCCCGGGGTCATGTGACCATCCTTTTGGTGACCTTCTGACAAGTCAAGGGGGAAGCCGGGTTCACCTAAGAACCGTGTTACTAATTTAACAACTGCAGTGATTCACTTAACAGCTGTGGCAAGAAAAGTTGTAAAATGGGACAAAACTCACTTAACAAATTTCCCTCTTAGCAACATAAATCCTGGGCTCAATTGTGGTGGTAGGTCGAGATCTACTCTCACCCTGTTTTCCCCGTTTCCCTTTGCCCAGCTGACGTTCCCCCCTTTCCTCTCTCTGCAGGGGGACAGTGGAGGCCCGTTGATGTGCAAGACGTCCCCCACCTCTCTCTTCTACATTTTGGGGATCACCAGCTGGGGCAAAGGCTGCGGTGAGGCCAACAGCCCGGGAATTTACACTTCTGTCCAGCAATTCCTGGAGTGGATCCTGGGAGAAATGATTGAAATTGATGAAGGGACGGCCCCAGGGGAAGAGCATCTACTGAAGCACAGGCCGAAGAGCGCCGTGACCCTCCTTCCCATCAAGACGGCCCCTTCACAACCCGTAGAAGATCTGGAAGGAAATCTGATAGAGAGCTCTCCGGAACTCTTCCCCAACGAGGACGAGGATGAGCAAGAGGAGGCCACTATGGAGGCTCTGTTGAGAGAAACGGAGCCCACCATCGCTCTTCAAGATCCCTTCGTTCCTTCGGGCTTTTTACCTCCATCTCTAGAACCTCCCTACGTCCCTCTGGAGCGACTGGTCACCTTGGAACCACCCTTCTATCCTAAAGAACTCCCCCCGACGGCATTGCCTCTTCCGTATATCCCTAGAGAAATCCCCCCGACATCTCTGAAGCCCCCCTTCATTCCTCCTGAAGTCAAGACCAGTCTGGAACCTCCATACATTCCCGAACAGGAGCCTTATATCACTCCGGAGCCCCCCGTCGTCCCCACACAGCCCGAATATGCCTCCTCCCTCTCAGCTGACAAGAGAAGGGCCCATCTCTTTCTGTTTTCTTCTAGAAGAGATCTAGAGCCTCCCCGTATTCACTCACAGCCCCCCCACTCTATTGAGGAACCCTACATCCCTCTAGATCCCCCTTACACTCCTCGAGAACCACCACACACTCCTCAAGATCCCCCCCACACTTCCCTAGTTCCCCCCCACACTCCTCCAGACCCCCCCTACACTCCTCCACACCTTCGGTTTATCCCCCCAGTGGCAACGGTCCCTCTGGAGCGCCCCTACGTCCCTCCCGAGACACATCACCACATCGAGCGCCCTTATACACCTCGAGAAGACCTATACGTTCCTCCAGAGCCCCCCTTTGTTCCTCCAGACAGCCATAAGTCATTGGAGCATCCCTACACCCCCCAGCAGCCCCCATACACTCCTCTGCAGCCCCCCTTCATTCCTGAAGAGGAAACCGCTCTCCTGGAGCAACCGTATCTTCCTCCAGAAAGACCTCCCTACGTGAGGCCTCATCAGAAGCCCCTCCTGAGTCCCAGATGGTTTCCACACAAATCTGTGAAGAGAGAAGCACCTCTGGAGCCCATGGACGTTCCTCCACAGAAGGTTGGCTCTCTAGAGCCCTTCTACGCCCACCGAAGGAAAACTCACTCCCTGGAGCCACCAAAGATGCCCCCGAGGGATGCCCCTCAGCAGTTCTTAGCTGGTCCTCCAGCTGACCCACAAAAGGAGGAAGTGCCTGTGGACCTGAAGGCCCCATATCTCACCCCAGAGATATTTGAGCTCCAACAGCAGCAAGAAGCTCCTCCAGACAAACTCTGAAATCCTGGCATCTTGTCAAGATGTGATGAACGAGCACTAGGTGGCGCACACGGCCTCTCTACTGGAAGCCCTGGAGATCCACTGGAAGCCAAAGGACCTATGACGGCACTCAAAAACAATCAATGGGTTGATTGAGAAAGGAGCAGCCAACTTTGGTGCAGCCTGTTGGGGCCCCTTCAAATAACCCCAAGCGAAAAAGCCAGCTACAACCATCGCTGCTTCCGTTTGGGCAAGCTGCCTCTGTTTCTCCTAATGGACTTTGTTATTATTATTATTATTATTGTTTTTTAAAGGATGCTATTTAAGCTGCCCTGGGAAACCTTTGAAAGGGAAAGTATATAAACCAACAAATCTAATCTTGAAGTACTTTCTTGCTCTTCTTGTGTCTGGCAGTTATGAGTTGCAAGCACTCAGTTTATATCCCGGATGGTCAAATATCTTCCAGGTCTTCTGGCGATTTGGGAGCCGCAGTGGCGCAGTGGTTAAAGTGCAGTACTGCAGGCTACTCCTGCTGCCTGCCTGCTGCCTGCAATTTGACAGTTCAAATCCCACCAGGCTGAAGGTTGACTCAGCCTTCTGTCCTTCCGAGGTCGGTAAAATGAGGACCCAGATTGTTGGAGGCAAGAGGCTGACTCTGTAAACTGCTTAGAGAGGGGCTGTAAAGCACTGTGAAGCGGTATATAAGTCTAAATGCTAGTGCTAAGTTGGAAGGAAGGAAGGAAGGGCCATGGTGGCATAATGGTTAGAGTGCAGTATTGCAGACTGACTCTGCCCACTGCCAGGAGTTCGATCCTGACCGCCTCAAGGTTGACTCAGCCTTCCATCCTTCAGAGGTGGGTCAAATGAGGACCCAGATTGTTGGGGGCAATATGCTGAGTCTGTAAGCCGCTTAGAGAGGGGCTGTAAAGCACTGTGAAGCGGTATATAAGTCTAAGGGCTATTGCTAAGTGCTAGTTGCATTTCTAGAGAGGGTTGGTCTTTGGGATCAAATGGATCCTTGCTGGAGCCCATCATCAAGCGATGGACAATACAGATTTCCCAGAGAAACATCCCCCCCATGTAAGCTGGCAGGCACAGCCCACATATAACGCTCAGAATCATAACAGGTTAGCAAAGCAACTCCTTCTCCAAGCCTCGGAACGTAAGTAGTACTCATTTAGCAACCGCAATCGAAACCAGCTATTGGGACGTTAAGCGGAACCACAACTGTGCGTCCAATCAGACTTCAGCTTTGCTTCAGTTTACAGTCCCGTAAGGTCGGTCGGTTGGTAAATGAGGTAGTTGCTAAACAAGGACTACATTTAATTCTTAACAGGGGTTGCAAAGAAGGAAGCCCTGCAGGCAGATGGGAGGCCCACTCAGAAAGGGTGGGTCAGGCATGTTGGAGGAAGACAAAGAGCAAAATAGGTGAGTTTATCTTACTAGGTATGACTAGCCTAACAAAGAGAAGGACTAAGGGGGGGGGGACATGATAGCATCTTCCAATATTTGAGGGGCTGCCCCAAAGAAGGGGGGGGGGTTTCAACCTATTCTCCAAAGCACCAGAAGGCAGGGCAAGAAACTAACAAAGGAGAGAAGCAATCTGGAATTGAGAATAAATTCTCTAACAGTGAGAACAATTAACCAGTGGAACAGCTTGCCTCGAGAAGTTGTGAGTGCTCCATCACTGGAGGCTTTTAAGAAGAAACTGGACAAACCATTTGTCTGGAATGGTATGGAGTCTCCTGCGTCAGCAGGGGGTTGGACTAGATGACCTCTAAAGTACCTTCCAGCCCCAGGATTTTATGATTCTATGCAGTGACTTAAGATATTCTCTTTCGTGTTAAACAATAGAGAAAGGGTGAGTAGCAGGAAGGCAAAGAAATGATGTCGGATAACAAAGACGGGGGCAATGAGCTAAACGTATGCAATGAAAACCAGCGTAACCCAGTAGTATCCCTGTTTGTGCTTGTCTACCTTGCAAACCATCCTCGCATCCACCACAACCGTGCAGTGTGTCGTGTACAACGTTGTGTTCTTGAAGGTCTTCAGCTCTCCCCCCTCAGAGGCTCTCCAGACTTCATCCTGCCACGGCTTTGTCCCTCTTTCCCTTCCATTGAGCCCTTTGCGGGCTGCTTTGATTCCCTCTCCTGCCCTCTGGGTGGCTCAAAGGCTTCCGAATAATTCCTTTGGGCCGCGACCCCTTTCTCTGTCCCAGGGCAGTGGGGCTCTTTTCCAACTGGGGCCGCACTCTGCTTTTGCCAAGGGCGACCAATGACATGGAGAAACAAAGGCTGGAAGGGGTTTGCAAACTAGCACTGATGATGTTACCTTGTTGGGTGATGAAATGTCTGCAAGAAAAGCTCAAAGAGCACCAAGCACCCCATAGTTCTTCTCCTTCTCCTTCTCCTTCTTCTCCCATTTCTCCTCCTCCTCCTCGTCTTCAACCTCCTCCTCCTCTTCCTCCTCCTCCCTCTTCTGTTCTTCCTCCTCCTCTTCCTCCTCCTCCTCTCCTTCAACCTCCTCCCCTTCTTCCTCCTCCCTCTTCTGTTCTTCCTCCTCCTCCTCTTCCTCCTCCTCCTCTTCCTCCTCCTCCTCCTCTCTTCAACCTCCTCCCCTTCCTCCTCCTCCTTTCTTCCTCCTCCTCCTCTCTCCTTCACCTCCTCCCTCTTCCTCCTCATCCTCCTCTTTCTCCTCCTCCCTCTTCTGTTCTTCCTCCTCCTCTTTCTCCTCTTCCTCCTCTCCTTCAACCTCCTCCCCTTCCTCCTCCTCCTCCCTCTTCTGTTCTTCCTCCTCCTCCTTTTCCTCCTCCTCCTCTTCCTCCTCCTCCTCCTCTCTTCAACCTCCTCCCCTTCCTCCTCCTCCTTTCTTCCTCCTCCTCTCTCCTTCACCTCCTCCCTCTTCCTCCTCATCCTCCTCTTTCTCCTCCTCCCTCCTCTGTTCTTCCTCCTCCTCCTCTTTCTCCTCTTCCTCCTCTCCTTCAACCTCCTCCCCTTCCTCCTCCTCCCTCTTCTGTTCTTCCTCCTTCTCCTCCTCTTCCTCCTCCTCCTCTTCCTCTCCTTCAACCTCCTCCCCTTCCTCCTCCTCCTTTCTTCCTCCTCCTCTTCCTCCTCCTCCTCTCTCCTTCACCTCCTCCCTCTTCTGCTCTTCCTCCTCCTCTTCCTCCCCCCCCTGCAAACCCCCCCCCTGCTAGCCCTGAGGATGTTGGGGGGTGAGATGTCTGCAAAGAAACCACCAAGCTCAGAGAGTGTCAAATAAGAAAACTCACAGAGGAAAGATATAAGAATATAGTTTCATATAATTGAGCCCCCTTCTTCCTTCCCCAGGACTCTTCCAGAGTTGATAGCTAAGCCTGTGATTCTACACTGGCGTACCGACTGTGCCATGCCAGCTGTGAAGAAGAGCGGGTGGCCCCCTGGGTTGTCTCCTTGCCAGTCCCCACTTGGGGGAAAGTCAGGACCTCCTGGGCCTCCCCACTGACTGCCCCAGCCCAGCCCCATCTCCTAGCAACCCTGCAGCAGAACCCACTGAGGTCAGCCTCTGGATACCGGGGGTGACTTGAACAATGTGGAACAGATGCCCTGGAGCCATCGCTCAGGATGGCTGTGCCAGGGGGGTGTCTTTGGCTGGCCGGGGCCTTGTTGCAGCTGGTGGCAACACACGGCGACAGTCCAAAGAGTAAGCCAGGGACGGTGGGGAGGAAAGGGGTCGCCTGTATGTTCTGATTAGCAGGTGTGGCTGGGAAACCTCAGCAGCTCTGCTCACAACTGGGTCTATCACAATTCACCACGGCCAACTCGCCACTGGACAATTCACCGCAGGACAAGAGTTACACTAATATCGAAGAAATGGTGGAAGTCCAGAATCATTAAAGAAAGGATGCAAAAGGAGGGACAGGATGAAATGGGAATGGCAAAAGATAAAATAATTTTTATTTATTATAAATCATTACATAGAATTGTTAAATTGTCCTGTGGCAAGTTGGCTATGATGAGTTGTCCCATTCCCTCGGGACCTTCTCCCATCTGCTTGCAGGCTGCCTTCCCCCATTTCTCAGGACTTCTTATCAGGGAGACATGGGTTAGGATTATGGGTCCGCATCCCCTTCCAATTAGCAATAGCCCTTAGACTTATATACCACTTCACATGCTTCACAGCCCCCTCTAAGTGGTTTACGGAGTCAGCCTCTTGCCCCCAACAATCTGGGTCTTCATTTGACCCACCTCGGAAGGACGGAAGGCTGAGTCAACCTTAAGCCAGTGAGATTTGAACTGCCGAATTGCTGGCAGCCGGCAGTCAGCAGAAGTAGCCTGCAGTACTGCACTCTAACCACTGCGCCACCACGGCTCTTAGTTGTTGGGGAAGGTGGTTGGGGGGAACCCAGTTATCCAAAGCTGGAACCGTTAGCACTTCTGAAGCAAAAGGGGCCAAAACAGCTTTTGGGGTAACTGGCTCACACCAAATACTCGGGTAAACAAGAGGCTATTAAATCCCATCAATTATTTAGCAGTTCCTTCAAGGATTTGCTTCAGTTACAAGAAATCCTCGACTTATAGCCATCCATTTAGTGACCACTTGAAGTTACAACAGCACTGAAAAAAGTGACACAACCGTTTTTCACCCTTACGACCGTTGTAGCAGAATATTGATCACGTGATCAATATCTGGATGCTTGGCAACTGACTCATAGGTATGACGGTTGGGGTCATGTGATCCCCTTTTGCGACCTTCTGATGAGCACAGTCAATGGAGAAGCCAGATTTACTTAATGTCCATGTAACTCATTTAGCAACTGCACTGATTCACTCAACAACCATGGCAAGAAAGAAAGGTTATAAAATGGGTCGAAACTCACTTGTCAATTGTCTCACTTAGCAACCAAAATGTTGGGCTTGGTTGCGGTCGTAAGTCGAGGACATTTCCACCCAAACCACACCTGACATCTGAACTTCTTGTTTCCTCTCAGCCTGTGGGGAGCGACCTTTGGCCCCCGACCTGGGCAAGAGCATGCAGATTGTGGGTGGCATCAACGCCTTGCCCGGGACGTGGCCATGGCTGGTCAGCATCCAGGTGCCATCTTCCAAGGGACCTCAGCACCTGTGTGCAGGATCCATCCTAACCCCCCACTGGGTGCTCACAGCCGCCCACTGCTTCAAGTCAGGGAAGAGGTAAGAAGCCAACGTCCGGCCGCCCCAAAGCTCTCTGCAAGACCAGGGGTGGGTGAGGTTGGTTTGGATTTTGTCCCTGTGGGGAAGCATTTAAGAAATTCAAATTCAATCCAATCAGAATGGAGCTGGAAGGAAACTTGGAGGTCATCTAGTCCAACCCCCTGCTCAAGAAGAAGACCCTGTAACATTCCAGTCTCTTCTTAAAAGTCTCCTGTGATGGAGCCCCCACAACTTCTGTTCCACTGGTTAATTGTTCTCACTATTCGCAAGTTTCTCCTCAATTCCCGGTTGCTTCTCTCTGTGATTAGTTTCCATCCATTAGTTTCCATTTTCAGGATTTGGAAGCCCCCTCCCAGTTATCCCAAATGTGCAAATTCCATCATTCATCTATGATAACACAATACATGATACAAAAGAGATGGTGAGACCCTAGAGAGATGGCCGAGAAGAGCAACAAAGAAGGCAGGGGGCTGGAGGTTAAATCCCAGGAAGAGCGGCTAAGAGTCAGTTTAGCCTTACAAAGAGAAGGATTAAGGGGGATACATTCATGGTAGCATCTTTCAATTCTTGAAGGGCAGGACAAGGAGCGATGGAGGGAAACTAATCAAGGAGAGAACCAACCAAAAGCTAAGGAGAAATTTCCTGACAGTGAGAACAATTAATCAACTTAACAGCTTCTCTTCCAGAATTGTGGGTTCTCCATCGCTGGAGGTCTTCAAGAAAAGATTGGACAGAAGGATGCCTGTCTTGGGCAAAGTATTGGGTTAGATGACCTCCAAGATCCCTCCCAGCCTTATAATTCCATGAATGTTTAGCTAACTCTCCAGGACTGCAATATTGTCACAATGGGCTTTCTCCTGAAGATGTCCTTCCTTCCCAAGTTTAACATGTGCCCTCAAAGCAATTATTTTCGGTCCACACGTCATTCACATGTGACATGCTAAGAATTTACATGTGCCATGGCCTTCAGAGCTCAGGAGTTTGGCAGGTGCACCGTAAGAGTTTAGATCAGAGGTCCCCAACCCCCAAGCTGTGGCCTGTCTGGAACCGGGCTGTGCAAGTGGCGGGACAGTGTGTCTCTGTGAACCATCAGTCGTGGGAGCAGCAACCACTGGTGCTCTCGTGGCAATCGTCATTCATGCCAGTAGTGGGCGCTTGTACTATGCATGTGAATCTCCACTTGCACGACTGACGGGCACTTGTGCCATTCACAGAAATGGAGTTGTGCATGTGCACCTGCGCACTACCACTCGCATGGAGCAATTGCCTCTCCCTCTCTTCCCGTGCCCGAGCGCCCAGCCCGTACCTGGGAACCATTGGTTTAGATCCAGTGGATGTTTTATGCTAACATGGAGAGCTCACGTTGAAACATCAATTGGCCTCCCACTCACAGATCATTGCAGTCCCTGAGGATTGTCATCGGTGCCACAGACATTTCCAACTTGCTGGACACCGTACAATTACGCTCCGTGTACCGCATCGTCCCCTACCAAGACTACAACCCACAGAGCGAGGCCAACGACATTGCCCTGGTAGAACTCAGCAGCCCAGTGACTTTCGACGACTATGTCCAGCCAGCTTGCTTGCCTCATAGCAACATGGACTCCGAAGCCTTGTTCTCTGACTGCTACGTCAGTGGCTGGCGCACCACCACCCAGAGGGGTAAGTGGGGAGGTGTGTAAGTGAACCAATCTAGAACTAAGGAGGAATTTCCTGACAATCATCATCATCATCATTTAACAACCCCATAATCCCTTGTGGGGTGGAGTCTGGGCAACGGAACAGCGCTAGCAGAGTGTTTACTGGCCGGATGCCCTTCCTGTTGCCAATGTGGAATTTTGTTCAGCAGAACATATACATTCTCATTGTGCCCAGAGAGAGAAATACCTGCCTCTACCAAGGATTGAACCCACAGCCTCCTGATTGTGAGGCAAGAGCGCCACCTGCTAGGAATTTCCTGACAATGAGAACAGTAAATCAGTAAAATGGCTTCCCTCCAAAAGTTGTGGGTGCTCCATCACTGGAGGTTTTAAAGAAGAGATTGGAGAACCATTTGTCCGAAATGATATGGGATCTCCTGCTTGAGCGGAGGGTTGGACTAGAAGACCTCCAAGGTCCCTCCCAACTCAGTTAGACTGCTGTGACTGATATGGCCAACAACCAGAAAGTAAAAAAAGAAAACTTGTCAAAATCTTCAATCCTGCATATTGATCAAATACGATCAGTTTTTATACATTTAGAAAATGCTATTGGTGCTACAAGTGATGGTTTCTGTGGTGAACTCTGCTAGTTCAGGCTCCTGCCTTAATATTACGCCCATTCAGGAATCAGGTTGGGGTTGCGACATTACTGTGGATTTGCAGTTCATTTGCCTTTCTTGGTTTGTCCAGCAGAGAATGGCTTTGGGCCTCCCAGGTGCAGAGGATTCAGGCTGGAAAATGGGGGAGGGTGAAAGGAGGTGAAAAGTTCTTACAGAAGGAAGAGTCACAAAGAGCAAAAAATCTCAGAAAAAATAATATCCAGCTAATCTTTCATTTTTGCTCTAGGCAGGACGACCTCTGCTGTCTTGCAGGAAGCCAGAGTGAAGATTTTGGAGACCAGCAAATGCAACAGCAGCTGGTGGTACAATGGGGCCATGAATCCTTACACCTTGTGTGCCCGATATGAGGATGGAGGCATTGACACTTGCCAAGTAAGGAGCTGTTTCTTCTAACTCTGATAGTTCACTGGGCCTCCGAGTATCTCTGCTAATCCCCTCGTTTCTCCCTATGAATCAGCCTCAAAATGATGTTCTCTAGATGATCATGGACCTTCTCAATCATCAAGGTCATGGACTTCTGGCTGTGCTTCCGGTGGCATCTGGTGACTACAAGCTCTGCAGTCCTGCTCCAAGCTCTCCCCGTCGGAGAGCTCAGAAAGGAGCCATAGCTACCCTGTAGGGGTGGTGAAGTAAAGGGGGTTGCCTTGCAGGTCGAGGAGAGCCGCATCTCTCCTCCCTGACTTGGAAAATCTCCCTCCTCCAAAGACGAGGAGCAGCAGCAGTCAACATGGCTGCCATGAAGCTGGGGACAGTCAGAACACCTAAGAAACTGCAGGAGCGAAGAGAACAGTGAACAGAGATTGTTTCTGGGTGAGATGATTTTTCATTTCTTTAAAAATTACCCCAAGGAAACCAAAAATAAAAAAACCTAGAGAAGAGGTTCTAAAAATATAATAGTTTAAGCTGTGGAAGAAAATATTTTTGATAAAGAGATCTATGCTGAAAAGTAAGTCGAGAGTGCCATCTATTGACGAAGGGAAAAGTGACTCCTAGACTTCTGGAAATTTACAAATATAGAACTCGGGGAAGCTAGAATAAAAGACTAAAAGCACAGAGCAGACTTAAAGAACTTGGAAAATACCTTGGACTAAGAGTATTGAGTAAATGCTGGAACTGATTCATTTAAATAATTGACTTTTTTTTTTTAAAGAAATGGATTTTGAGTGAAATAAATACCTGCTGGAAAAAAGGCAGCATGGAAATTTGTGAGGAGAGCCCCATTTACTAATGATTGGAAATTTGGACTCTTTCTGAACTAGATTGTGGCTTTATTGTTTATTTCAACATCATTGCAATTATGACTAGAGTTGAAGGAACAGCTGTGGAAATTAGAGGACTTTTTAATGAGATGACTTCATTGTTACAAAATATTATGGATTCAATTGATGGTATAGATGAGAAAATGGAAAACATTTTGCAAAGAACAATGAAGAAAGACCAAACTGCCCATGAACTGGTGGAAGCAACAGAAAGTCTAGTTGAAATGGATTATTCAAGCCAGCAAATTAAATACGGACAGGGAAAAAATACAGATCAGAAAAACCAGCAAATGAAGCAACAGCTCAACAAAGAGGAAGACCAGATAAATGGCAAGCAAAAGGAGCGGAGAGAACAGATGGATTGGCCACATCAACAAATAAATCAAGGACTGGAGCAAAAAATAGGACTGATGAACCAGCTGATAAAGGGTGAAAGGCCAAAGAAAATAAAACAGACAAATCGACAACTGGACAGACAGGAAGATACCTTTGATAAGGAGATTGGGACATGGGCAGACATCTGGGAGAATCGGCAGTATACGATTGTACTGGGAGAAAGGTTTAGATTGAAGAAGAAAGGTATAGATGAAGATAGAGACAAAGATGAGGAGTGTGGGAGGCAAATTAAAAAAAATGGATAAGAATTGAAGCGCTAAAGAGGAGAAGAGATGATGGATAGAAAGAATTGCCCTTTAAATATTAAAGTAACCTGATTGTAAACTGAAAGAGGCAGAAATAAAATTAGATAGGGGAAATATTAGAATATAATTTTTTATAGAATGAAGAAAAATGATAGAAAGATTAGAAGTTTACAGATGTTAGACATTTTTTAATGTATGTTTAAATAATATAATGAAGGTTACTTAAATTTGATAAATGTGATAGAGATTACTAATATTGTTACTGCAAATTGGATTAATATGAATGATACCCAGAACCAACTCTGTCCACATACAATATGGATGTATATTTAAAAATAATAATTAAAAATATAATAATTAAAAAAATCATCAAGGTCACGGTTGTCCCAAAGGTGCTTTTTCTGAAAGGCTCCTACCAAGGCAAGGGGGTCAAACTATTTTCCAATGGATGGAAACTAACCAAGGAGAGATGCAACCTAGAACTAAGGAGAAATTTCTTAATGGTGAGAGCAATCAACCAGTGGAACAACAACTTGCCTTCAGAAGTTGTGGATGCTCCATCACTGGAGGCTTTCACAAAAGAGACTGGACAACCATTTGCCTGAAATGGTACTACAGGGTCTCCTGCTTGAGCAGGGGGTTGGCTAGAAGACCTCCAAGGTCCCTTCTGACTCTATTATTCTATGTTCTATGTACCACCTCCCTCCCTTCCCCGTCTTCCTCCTGGTTGGGGAATTCTGAGAGTTGAAGTCCACAGGTTTTAAAGTTGCCAAGGTTGGACACCTCTAATCTAGAGGATCCGGTGGATCACCAAACATGCAACACCGCAGGCAGAAAGGCCAGGGCGGCTTTGGAAAGGATGCCTAGAGGCACTAGGCCATGTGCCACTGGGTTGGGCATAGCCCAGCCGGCCTTGCAGTCCTATGTCTGGTCCTGGACATTGCAACTTAAGTGGAAGGCGGAGAAGCAAGAGCAGAAACGTGGGGCCTCCTGGGAGGATCCAGGCTTGGAAGCAAATCTGATCAAGAATGGTTCAAAGGGTTGGGCCCTTCAGTTTGCAAACAGAAAGACCCAGGAATATTGTGTGGGTGTTTTGTTTCCCAAGGACTGGACACTCCACAGCAGGAGAAGATGCTGCATTCAATGCTTTATCGTTTTCCTTCACCCAAGGGGACACTCTCTCTCTCTCTCTCTCTCTCTCTTTCTCTCTACAGGGGGACAGCGGGGGACCCTTAATGTGCAAGACTTCCCCCACTTCTCCCTTCTACGTGGTTGGGATCACCAGCTGGGGCAAGGGCTGTGGTGAGGGAACCAATCCAGAAGTCTACACTTCCACGCAGCCCTTCCTCGAGTGGATCCATGGGGAAATGTCGAAGACGGAAGGGGAGCCTCTCCAGGAGAAGAGACCTTTAAACAAAGCTTGGGCCACACATGCAACAAGGTTTCCAGCTTTCAAACTTGCGTTTACACAGCTCCCCGAGAAATATTTGAAGGAAGACCTGATCTACTTCCCTGAGACTAAACTTCCAGGGGTGGACTCCGTCCCTTTGCCCAAAGAAGCCCCTGCAGAAGCCCCTGGCACCACGGATGATATAGGTAGAGTGCTCCTGCCCACAGAAGTCCCTTCCTCACCCCCTCTGAACCCAGAGACGGTGATAGCAAATCGTCCCAGATACTCCCCTAACAGAACATGACACCCCCCCCAAAGCTTTTCAGAAGGCCAAATGATAACGCTGCCCATCTCCAGACATGCCTTTCCCCAGAGACAGAACTGAGCATCCTTCTGCCCTCTTGTCTTCATCCACCCTACGCTTCATCCTCATCTTTTGAACTGCTAGACGTCTCCGTAGAGGTGATGCTCCCCTTAGAACCTGCACACAGTTCCCTCCAAATCAGACCCGCAGCTCTAACTCCTCTCAATATCCCTGCAGATCAAACCTTGTGGTAGACAGGTTCCCGTTTCCCTCCAGGAGTAAAAGCAAATTTGGATCATCCCTATCAGAAGAAGCTCCATCAGGCACCCTTTGCTGATGCTGCATATAGAACTTTTATATAGAACGGGGTTGGGGAACTTAGGCTCTTCAACTCCCAGAATTCTTCTTCTTCTTCTTCCTTGCTGGCTCAGGAATTCTGGGAGTTGAAGTCCACAAGTCATAAAAGGGCCATGGTTCCCCACCCCCAATATAGAAGATGGCGTGGCAACCCCATAGATATTTCAGAGCTGGTTTATTGGAGGATCCATAAATATCCAAAGAGACACTGTGAAGCACCAGCTCACTCATCCAAATTCCCCATAAATAGTTGCCTCTTTGTGGATTGTGTGTCTACTAGAGTCACCACACATTCTCCAAAGTCCCCGTAGGTTCCTTCAGAGGCAGCTGAAATATGAAAGTTCTAGAGAAACCTGATATTCTCCATCCATCTTCTGAAAGTAACATAGATTTGGGAACCCCCAGAGACTGCAGAACCAATGCTCACATTTAGGTTCCCATGGATGCATGTCTAGGCCCTCGAGTTTCCCTCCAAGCTCCATGGTGATTTTCTGTGTCCTTTGGCCAAAGTAGCCCCTCCATTCTCAGCGGCCCTTCCTCAGGTTCTCCTCAACTGGCCAGGTGCATCTGAGGACACGTAGGAGCAGATGCCAGCCCTTTGCCCAAGACAATTACTTGGTCCTACTCTTCAGGGCTGGTGCTATGCAGTGATGATGGGAAAACACAGTTGTGGTTCAGCCTATGGCGGATGTTCAACTCGGGATGATCAGGAACAGATCTTTTAATGAGCATCTTTGGACAAAGGGCCCCATTTTAGCCCTGGACATCACTACAACACATGGACATCTGACCTGATGGTCAGTACACCAGGCAAACAAGCTCTCTGGCTTGGCTTCCTTCGTTTCACGGATGACTTTGGGACTATAAGGCGGTTTGGATGATTAAAAAGGTCAATGTGCCAAGAATCCTCTTTCTTCCCGGTAAACTTGAAGACTGAGGCAGACAGCACAAAGCTTCATTCCATTGAGGTGTCATCCATATTAGTGGCCAGAAAACATGCTGCTTAGACATTTGTGGATCTCATGTGTAATTAAATATGATTCTCTGTTGTCTGAACATGAAGTATGCTTCCTTTGCAAAAATAACAACAACAACAACCCCAAGACAAGTACAGTGGTGCCTTTGATACTCACTGTTAATTGGTTCCAGAAGGCACAATGAGTAGCAAAAACAATGAGTACCAAACAAATTTTTCCCATAAGAAATAATGTAGTGAGTCACAAAGCAGCCGACACCAACATGTTCTAGCTTGAGTATCAAACAAACGAGTACTGGGACAAAATGTTCGTGTCCAAAAGCGTTGCGTACGAAATTTGATGAGTTCCAAAGCAGTTGAGTACTGGGGTACCATTGTACAGGAAACAGTTGGGGTGGGGGAGGGGAAGCCCCCTCTGTGGTTTTGGTTCTCTTTCTCTTGGGAGAAAAGAGCTCCTTGTCTGGTCCAGTTGACTAAAGTAATTAACATCTTGCAGCAATGAATTTCTTCAGGTCCTTAGATGAAGTGCAGGGAGTAGGGCGGCATATAAGAACACTAAATAAATCTCTTCCAATCTGATGTGCCCAGATTTAATTGGGCCAGTTGAGAATGAGAGGGTATGTCATCTGAAGTAGATAAAAGCATCAGGTTATTAAAAATAGAATATAATGAGATGATATGAAAGGAAAGAGAAAAGAGGAAAGGAGAAGAGTAGAGAAGAGAAGAGAAAAGAAAGAAGGGAAGGAGGGAGGGAGGGAGGGAGGAAGATGAAAGGGAAGGAAAGGAAAGAAAGTGAAGGGAAGGGAAGAGAAGGGAGAAGGGAAGGGAAGACAGGAAGAGAAGGGAAGGGAAGAGGAAAGGAAAAGGAAGGGAAGGGAGGAGAAGGAAAGGGAAGGGAAGGGATGGGATGGGATGGGATGGGAAGTCCACACATCAAGGCCAGCGAAATTGCATTGATAGAGCTCAGCAGCCCAGTCAGTGTGGACAGCCACGTGCAGAGCCTGCCTGCCTACATCCTGTCACTGTGGGCTCTGAATCTTCTTCTCAAGAGCCTCCATTGCTGGCTGGGGGGGTGAGGGAGGCCGAGGAGGGGTGCTGCCATCCAGAAGAGTAAGCATGGTGTGGTGGAGGGTGACACGGGCAGGTTCAGCTGGAGATGCAGCCATGTAGGTGCACAACTGGAGAAAGAAAGAAGGACGTCAGCCTGGCCACCAAACGTAGGCTATGCCACTTATCGTGTTCCCCGTAGCTACCGACGGCTGTGAAAGCTGGACCTTAAAAAAGCAAGACTCCTTTGAGCTGTGGTCCTGGAGAAGATGCTCCTGCATCTTCCTCGGTCAGCAAAGGTGACCAGCAAGCAAGTCCTGGAGGGCACAACACCAGACACGTCACTGGAAGGCAAAACCACAAAACTGCGTCTCACTTATTTTGGCCACGTCATGTGGGGGAATTCACTGGAGGAAGCAATTATGTGGGGAAGAGTTAGCGGTCAAAGGAAGCCAGGCCATCAAAGAACACGGGGTGGCTGGAGAACCACAAAGTTGATAGCTGCAGTCCCCAATGTTTGCGGCTTGGCACCCTGGTGGGGGGTGGGAGAGGGGAACCAGGCCGTGCGAGTGTCAGGCTGGCGTGCATGTGCAGCTCAACTTGCACGAGCATCAAGCTGGCGTGCACAACTTCCACAAGCTGAGCTCCACATGCATGTGCACACGCGCCGGCCCGCCGTTCGCACAGGTTGAACTGTATGCACGCATGCACATACCAGCCCACTGTACGCACAGCCCAGTTGCGAATAGGCCACGGCCCAGTAATGGGCCATGGCCCAGGGATTGGGGACCCCTGTGCTGGAGGATGATGAGACTAGCCTCCTCCTCCTCCTCCCTTCTGCAACCCCCCCCCTTCTAGCACTGAGTAGGCTGCCTAGTTGGGCCATGAAACCTCTGCAAGGAGAGAAGCCATCTCAGAGAGCATCAAGCAGAAAGGAAGCGCAGCTTTCCAGGCCTTTCTCTTCAACCTTGCCTGGGCGTGAGGTGAAGGGCAGCTGAAGGCCTCCCATGCGCTTGGCTGTCTCTCTGTCCTGCCCAGCCTTGAAAGGCTTCCCTTCAGCCGCCTGGTCTCCCTCGCTCCCACATTCCACCGAGAATGTTAGGAAGGCAGGTGGCTCTGCCTGATGTCACACAGCACACATTCTAGGATGTCAAGCCCGAGAGGCCTGGAGGATGAGGAGGCTGCTCCTCCTCTGTCTCCTGGCCCTCATCACCATCTGGACGATGCATGCCCAGGAGGACAATTGCAAGTAGGTGGCAGCAAGCTGAGCAGGTTGGGGTCCCTGCCCACTCCCCTCTTTGTGCACAGGAAGAGGGGCGGCTGGCAGTTCCACAGGTTACAAGGCAGAAGCTCTGCCAACTTGGAGATCCATTGCCAGGCAGGCTCAGGCTCCTCAGCTGCCATCAGTCAGTCAAGAGAAAGCCCACCCAGAACCCAAAATCTGTGGTGGGGCAATGAGGGGCAGGCCAACCCCCCCCAGCGTGGGCTGTGGAATAAGATGGAGAGCATCAGCCCAAGGCTGGGATGAGCCCAGGAGGCTTCCAGCATGGCCGCTGATGGGTGGATCTTCTCCAACCTGTCCAGGTTTTGCATTTTAGACACACCTAGTGGGGTGACAGTGAATGCCCCCCCCTTCAAATTAGAAGCTGCAGAGCAAAAGGGGGGGGCAGGTGTTCCTCCATCTATATTTCCTTTTTCCCTCTCTTGTCCACCTTTCTGGAACTTTTCCACCAAGATCCAGAGCATCTTCTCCTCCTCTGCATCCATGACCCTGAAGCACCCAGGTTCCATCACTGGAGGCTTTTAAGAAGAGACTGGACAGCCACTTGTCCAGATTGGGATAGGGTCTACAGAGATAGAGAATTCATGAGTAAGATAAACCCACCAACCAACTGGTGCATTGCACTCCTCTGCCACCTAGTGGTGGGTTTTCAGCAGCTCAGCAAGGGAATGGCTTTTGGAAGTGCGCCCTCTGTAGGGCAATCATTGCTCCTTCATCACCCCTTCGCTCCCCAAGCTAGTTGTTCCCAACGATGCAGGTTCTTCAACGGGGGAGCTCAAAAACAAGCAAGAATTAGAAAAACAGGGGATCGACAGGGCTTGGTATACACGACTGCAAATACAATCTAGGTATGAAAAAGATGCTAAATTAGATGGTTTTTATATAGAGTTGACAGAATTAGATAAGATACTAAAAGGAACAGAAGAGAGGATGATAAAAAAATGATAGGATGATAAAAAAAACTATATAGCTATTTATTGAGTATTAAATTAAAAGAACAGGAAGTGAAGGAAACAATGATAGTCTGGGCAAAAAACTTTGGTTATACGATAGAACTAGCAAAATGGCAGCAATTATGGGATAGAAATTACAAACTAACAATGTCAACTGCGTATAAAGAGAATTTGTATAAAATGTTCTACAGATGGCATTTGCCACCGGCAAGATTGGCGAAGATGATTAAAGATAAATCATCTAAATGTTGGAAATGTCATCAGACATCTGGCTCATATTATCATATAAGGTGGACATATGTAGAAGCTGAAAAATATTGGATAAAAATATGCACATGGTTGGAAAAGATGATACAACAACATATTGACTTGAAACCGGAAATATTTCTGCTGGGGAGCTTACCAGAAACTTATAGTAAAGAAAATGTATATTTGATTATTCATGTAATAACCGCAGCTAGAATTGTATTTGCACAAAATTGGAAAAGTGAAGAGATTCCTACAGAGGAGAATATGATAAGGAAAATATTAGAATGTGCAGAAATGAATAGACAATTAAAGAGAAAGAACAAACTGGTTATTATGTGATATGGGAAACATTTTATCGAAGGTTAGAGGACAAATTAGAAATAAAAGTAGATGAGTAAAATATAGAAAATAGTTAATAGAGTTAATAGAGTTAAGTAAACTAAGAAGAGGATGGTAAAGCATCAGATATTTAATGTCTTGGTATTAAGCTAAGAATAGATTAAATAATGAATATGATTGTAAATTTTAACTGTTATTGCATTGACATACTGTTTAATAGAAGATGGATTATTTGTACTAAAATAAAATAAAAAAATTATTTAAAAAAGATTTTTAAAAAAGCCATGAAGCTGTTCAAGAGAATCCATTATATCCAACAATTGTCTTTTGCTGGGAAACTGGAAGTAAACTCTGGTTTCTGGAAAAATAATGCAAAAAACCATGGTCATGTGACAATGGGATACCACAAATTACTATAAATGCAAATGGTTGCAAAATACCCAAAATGCAACCCCCTGTTAATGGGAGTCCCAAAGGTGCTTTTTCAAAAGGCAACTGGACTTTGTTTTTCCTTGAAGGTGTTTCGCTTCTCATCCAAGAAGCTTCTTCAGTTCTGACTGAATGGCAGAGAATGGAAGGCTTTATATTCCTTGCAGTCGTCTGGTCGTTAGCGCTCTCTCTGAGAGTCATTGAGGCCACTTGGAGGAGGTTAATCTGTGCCTTCAGGATCGCCTGAATCAGTGTGCAAATGGGTGTGGAACCTTCTGGAAACTGCTGAAAGGACTGTGTTGTAAACAGGAGATAGGTGGGGTTGTATCCCCCTTCCCTGTTTAGAGAGGGCTGCTCAATCCTAACATAGATGGCCTCTGTGACCCCTCTTTCAAACCATGGTTGCCCCAAAGGTGCCTTGAAAAAGCACTTTTGGGACACGTGTTCATGGCAAGGGAATGGCCACTGGAAGTTAAGAAACTGGGTTGTAAGTAGCTCTGGAGAGGTCCATCGTAACTTCAAATGTTCACTAAGCACCCAGTCATAAGTGGAGGATTACCTGCAAAGGCTACCAAGGTTTCCTTGCTCTTGCTGTTTCTAGAGGTCTTTGCGGCAGGCGCCCCTTGGCACCCAGCCACTCCCTCCCCGTTGTGGGAGGCATCGACACTATGCCAGGCACCTGGCCCTGGATGGTCAGCATCCGGACCCCCTTCAAGTCTGGCTACCAACACACCTGTGGAGGGTCTCTCATTGGCGCCAGGTGGATCCTCACAGCAGCCCACTGCTTCAGAGACATAAGGTGAGTGAAAGCAGGTGAGGGAGGGGCCAGGTGCGTAGCTCAGGGGGTGTGCAGGAAGTGCTGCCTGTTTTGTAGGAACGTCATGTGGGCACATAAGACAAGTAACCTCATTGCTGCCTCTGTAGCTTTTGACTGTAAGGGAGGAAATACCCAATTCAGTTGCTGCATGTGTAGCCTTTTAGCCATGAGTTAAGACAGAACGCTGCCTGCGGTGCACCATTGTGAAGGTAGTCTGCATGCCCTATCTATGGGGCCATATTATGGTGGTTTTATTATAGTTTTATCTTAATTTAATATTTATCTTGTATATTGTATTGTCCTCTCTCTCTGTCTCTATCATCTATCTATCTATCTATCTATCTATCTATCTATCTATCTATCTATCTATCTATCTATCTATCTATCTATCTATCTATCTATCTATCATCTATCTATCTATCTATCTATCTATCTATCTATCTATCTATCTATCTATCTATCTATCTATCTTCTGTCTGTCTGTCTGTCTGTCTGTCTGTCTGTCTGTCTGTCTGTCTATCATCTATCTAATTTGCTGATGCTTTATTTAAACTCATTTGTATATCAGTGATTGCCTGACCTCTGCGGATGCTATAGGCCAGTGATGGCGAACCTTTTTTTCCTTGGGTGCCGAAAGAGCGTGCTCGCGCGCTATTGCGCATGCGCGAGTGCCCACACCCATAATTCAATCCTAGGGAGGGTGAAAATGGCCTCCCCCACCACCCTGGAGGCCCTCCGGAGGCCAGAAACGGCCCATTTCCCAACTTCTGGTGGGCCTAGTAGGCCCGTTTTTCATCCTCCCCAGGCACCAGAGGCTTCCCTGGAGCTTGGGGAGGGTGAAAACGCCCTCCCCCACCCGCCGGAAGCCGAAAACACCCTCCCAGAGTCTCTGTGTGAGCCGAAAATTAGATGGCCGGAGTGCACATGCATGCTGGAGCTGAGCTAGGGCAACAGCTCGCGTGCCAGCAGATATGGATCCGCGTGCCACCTGTGGCACACGTGCCATAGGTTCGCCATCTCTGCTATAGGCTAAATAAATAAATAAGTGAAGCTTTCATCATACCATCACAGCTGCTATCTTGACCACAATCCATAGATACCCTTGAGTATCCAATGAATATATGTTGATGCATTTCATGCCAATTTGAGTTCCAGTTGGGGTGCTTAAAAAGACCCTGGTCTGGTCTGGTCAAGGGGAGAGAGCAGGTCCCCATGAGTTCTGCTGCCTCTCTATGGCTTTGGTGTCTTTGAGCACAACATCCATCAGGTCCAAGTGACCAGATCCACATGTGAAAATTTCACATTGTTTACTTTATTTTGTTCTACCTATAGTAGAAGAAACTCCCCAGACTGCTCTCTTTCTCTTGGAAAGAAGCAGATAAGGCTCCATGGAACTTAGTAAGTCCTAATCTCTTGCAGCTGTACAGTGATTCATGGCTAGTTCCCCACTTGTTACCTTCCTCCTCGCCTGGCTGGGAATTCCCCAGCAGCATCTTTCCTCATAGCCACTATAAAACAGAATAACAGAGTTGGACTGGACCTTGGAGATCTTCTAGTCCAACCCCCTGTGCAAGCAGGAGGTCCAATGCCATTCTGATAGCTGTCCTGTCTCTTCTTAAGATGACTGTCCTGTCTCTTCTTAAAAACCTCCAGTGTTGGAGCACCCACAACTTCTGAGTCAAGCTGTTCCACTGATCAAATGTTCTCTTGGGAAATTTCTCCTTAGTTCTAGGTTGGTTCTCTCCTTGACTTCTCCTTGATCTCCAGCCACAGGTTGGGGTCTCATTATTTTGAGGCTGCTTGAAGATGCCCACTCTCCTCCCACCCTGAGGATTTTCGTGGGACAGATTCCTGTTTTGTTCGGTTTACGGCGATGTAGAAAGTACAGTAACGGTGGGAGAGGAATCCATGAAGCTCTTGTGCTCTTCTCTCTCCCAGGCACCTGACCAATTGGGAACTGGTGTTTGGCACGAACAAACTGTCCCACCCAGGTCCCGATGCAGAGGTCCGCTTCCCCAAGAGGGTGGTGCAGCACGAGAACTACCAGCCCCGCCAGCAGATCAATGACATTGCCCTGGTAGAGTTGGATGACCCTGTGAAGTGCAGCGACTATATCCAGCCCGCCTGCTTTCCGGACAGCTCGGTGGACGTCTCCCGCATGGCCCATTGCTACATTGCTGGGTGGGGCTATACGCGGGAGAAAGGTGAGAGTCTATCAGGCACAAACAACCAGACCCACCTGTGTCGAGTTCAGATTGGCTACACAATTCCTAAGGGCACAGTTGCTTGAATGACTGTAGGAGGATTTCACCACAGGGCTTCTTGCCAATGGATGCTCCCATAAGAGACAACTGCCCACTGAACATCACTACCCCAGTGAACAGGGAGAGGGGAAGGCCTGCTGATTCTTGGCAGTGGAACATGGGAACTGCTTAAATAACAAAGAAAAAGAAGAAGGCAGTTCAATGCAAAGGAATGTGAGGTCTTTGATGGTCTCTGAGCTTGGTGGTTTTCTTGCTGATATTTCACTACCCCACTAAGGAACATCATCAGTGCTGGAAGAAAGTGGGTTCGCTCTTTGTTTAAATACTCCCCTCCTCTCTACCACTGATGATATTACATAGTTGGGTCATGAAACATCTCCAAGAAAACCACCAAGATCAGAGAGCACCAAAGAACCTACAGTCCTCTTCCTCTTCCTCCCCCTCTTCCCCCTCCCCAATCCTCCCCCTCCCTTCAAGCACCGCAATGCTCTTTAGTTGTGTCATGAAACATCTGCAGGAAAATCACCCAGCTCACAGAGCACCAGGGACCCCAAAGTACAGCCCTGAGCTACAAATATTCTATTAGAGTTTGTTGCAGAAAAATCAATTTCCAGAAGCACACACAGATGACTGAGCAACTAAGTCAGGCAATAGGAGTTTAAACACTTCTGAGTCTGTGTAGAGAATCGAAACTGAAAACTTAAGCTTAAGGCTGGCCGTGGCTCCAGGTCCTCTCTAGTCCACTCTGTACTCTCAGCCCACTCTGTGCTTGTCTGCTCTGCTGAAATGAAACTAACCCTCCTGCTTGTGTTTTATTTTTTAACTGTTGCTACATTGAAGAAGAACTCTGCTAATGGTATTGTAAATATATATATATATATATATATATATATATATATATATATATATATATATATATATATATATATATATATATATATATATATATATATATATATATATATATATATATATATATATATATATATATATATATATATATATATATATATATATATACAGACTCAGAAGTGTTTAAACTCCTATTGCCTGACTTAGTTGCTATGCCTATTCATTGGCTGACCTTGTTACCATTGGCTCTCCCAGTTCATGAATATCTTAACATATTCTTTTTTTACTGGCAAAGAAATATGCATGGAAAAATTCAGCAACTATCTTTTCCTTTGCAGACAAGTCTCCATCAGATGTCTTGAAGGAGGCCAAGGTGGACCTCATCTCCACAGAGCAGTGCAACAGCAGCAACTGGTATTACGGAAGCATCTCCACTAGTAACCTGTGTGCCGGATTTGAAGGAGGAGGCATTGACACTTGCCAGGTGTGTGAGCAGGTTATACCCACACCCATTCTGGACTGTTATTCTGATTGATTGATTCTGATCTTTCATCTTAGACTTAGCTAATTTTAAATGTTTTAATGTTTATGACAACGTTATAAAAATCACATGCTGTATGATTTTTATGTTCTGCCTTGGTATTCATCCAGAGTTATAACTGTTGGGGGTAGCTTACAAATAGTGCAAATACATGAATACCAGTTTGACCCTGGGCTACAAATATTCTCTTCCATCGGTAAATAATATGGTCTTTAGGAGATGATCCTGATTTATGGTCTACACAAAGCCATATTGATTGATTGTCTGTATACATAAGGCCAATCAACCAATGGAACGGCTTCCATCCAGAACTTGTGGGTGCTCCCATCACTGGAGGCTTTCAAAAAGAGTCTGGACAGTCGTTTATCTGAAATACCATAGGGTCTCCTGCTCAAGCAGGGGGTTGGACTATAAGACCTCCAAGGTCCCTTCCAACTTGGCTATTCTATGTTCTATATTCTATTGCACCTCCTTTCCAACACACCAGCAAGTTCTTTGTTCCTCACTTCTCTTCCTGGTTGTTCCCTTCATAGCTTATCTTTCTTCCTACTGTAGGGCGACAGCGGAGGACCTCTGATGTGTAGGGAAAACCGGTCCGAACGCTATTGGATTGTGGGAGTGACCGCCTGGGGACTGGGCTGTGCCAGGGCCCAAAAACCTGGGGTCTACACTTCTACCCAGAACTTCTATGACTGGATCCTAGGCTACACAAAAGAAAAGACCACCCATGAGGTGGTCACCCCTGTGCCACAGGTGTTCTCAGGGACAACATCATCAACCACGTCTAGTCCATCGACACCTAAACCGACAACTTCCACAGAAGAAACAAGCCCACCTCCACCCGAACAAACTCCAAGGAAGCAAGAAATATCTTTAGAAATCCAGCCAACTTCCGGAACAGAGACAAGATCCCTTCAATCCACCCAAATACTGCAAAATGCATGGCCTTTCTTACAAACCGAAAATACTACTCATTCTTTGATGACCACTTCAACAACCATCACTACTACCACTGAAACCATCACTACTACCACCGAGGCCACCACGGAAACCATCCCCGAAGACATCACTGAAGAAATCATTGAAGACACCACCGAAACCACCACCGAAGCCACCACTGAAAGTAGTACAACCAGCACCACTCCCATCACCACCAAAGCCCCTCAGCCAAAAGTCCAACCTCCCAAGCCCAAACAACCCACCAAGACATACTCCTTCTATGGCTACAGTGGGGGTTCAAACTGGCACAAGAACTTGCCTTTCAAATGGCCACATTTTTGAACCCAATCCCAGACCTAACTGTTGCTGGTCAGTGGCCCACTTTATTTGCTTAAGGGGTCTTCCCTTATGCAGATAAAAGTATTCTGTGCAACGGAACTTCTCAAGTGATCCAATGAATGTAACAGATAATTAAAATGCATGTACTTCAAATAATTTTTTGTAAAAATGTACAAGACTGGTTTTGGTTGTGTTGGTTGGAACTGCTTTTCCTCTTTCTGGTCCTAAAGAGTTGGGCAAAGACCACTGACAAGGATTTTGATGGTTGTGTCAAAGTATGTCAAAGAATAACATTGCCATAGGTGTATATTACAGGCCACCCAACCAAGCAGAAGAAATAGATGAACTTTTTCATCTATATGTAGGAAACACACCACAGTATAGTAATGGGTTAGTAGTAACGGGGGACTTTAACTACTCTGACATCAACTGGGAGATTGAACAGGTTCCTTATGAGCCTAGCTGACAATTTTGTCATCCAAAAGGTAGAGAAGGGTTAGGGTTAGGTAAAACTTTATGGAAATGTTTGAACTAGAAAAGTCGCACTATGTCCAATGTTTTTAATTGTTTATTCAATAAAAAAATCTATTAAATAAAAAAGGTAGAGGAGGGAACTAGAATGCCAGCTATACTGGACTTAATTCTTATAATCAGAGATGAAATGATAAAGGGGGTTGGAGTTGCAGGAGCTTTGGGGGAGCCCAACCACATCGTATTGGAATTCAATATAATGCAGACACAAACCAACATAATATAATCGAGCCAGCGGTCTTAGACTTTAAAGGAGCTGAAATCTATGGATGAAAATCTTAAAGGGGGAAACTCTGATTATAAAGGCCCAGTCCACCACAATACCACTGAAAAAGAAAATAAAGGAATCCAAGAAGAAACCAGCATGGTGTCTTTCCCCAAAGTGAATTGCTGTTAGCCTGGGAGAAAGCCGGGCCATTTGAGCTAGCTGACAATTGGCCTGTACAAAATGCAAAACTCTCTGGAATCTAACTTATGTTGAGAATCATATATAAACACCCCCCCCCCCCATGGCTATAACAGCCAGTTTCACTAAGGGTCAAAGAAGTGCTTGGACCAGCGTGAAATCTACATTCAAGACTTCAGGCACAGAAGCCACTGGCTGCTTTGGGGCGGTCCCTCTTTCCTAGTCCAATCCACCTCACAGGGTTATTATACAAAATAACAGAACTGGGAGGGGCCTTGGAGGTCTTCTAGTCCAGCCCCCTGCTCAAACAGGAGACCCTACACCAGGGGTAGGGAACCTATGGCTCGCGAGCCAGATGTGGCTCTTTTGATGATTGTTTATGGCTCGCAGCAGGGGTGAAATCCTCCCGGTTCGCCCGGGCCAGTCCTTCGGCGTATAGCCGATGGAACTGGCGGCGGTTGCGGCGCGGAGCTTCTCCTGCCCGCTTTCCCGTCCCGGCTGAACACAATCACCGCTTTCCCGTCCCGGCTGACCACAATCATTTGGGTTATTTTTCCCTCTGTGCATGCGCGAGCATGCACAGAGGGAAAAATAACCCAAATGGCGGCGTTCAGCCGGGACGGGAAAGCGGGCGGGAGAAGCTCCGCGCCGCAACCGCCGCCAGTTCCATCGGCTATATCAGGGGTGGCCGTCAGCCGTCAGCCCAGCCAGGGGGGAGGAGGAGGAGAAAGGCGGTGATTTAGCCCATCAAGCGCACTCCACTTGGCGGCTCTCGGATGGAACGGCAGCGCGCGCGGAAGGAATGCCAGAGGACGGCGTCGAGCACACGAGGCTCTCACGGGCAGCTGCGCTGACCCTGCCTCCGCCGAGGAGGAGGGGGAAAGGAAAGCGCTCCCGCAGAGCATCCCAACTGCAAGTTATCGTCGCCCGTCCTGCCCAAGTGGCCACGCGACGTGACCCCGGAGCCGGATGGGCACAAGGGCAGGAAGAGAAAAAGAAAGAAAAGGTGATGCCCCGCTCGCTGGGTGCCTCTGCGCCGCGGTCGAAATCACTTCCGTTCGCTAAAACAGCGTCACCTTTTCTTTTTCTCTCTCTTCCTGCCCTTGTGCCCATCCGGCTCCGGGGTCGCGTCGCGCGGCCGCTTGGGCAGGACGGCAACGATAACTTGCAGTTGGGATGCTCTGCGGGAGCGCTTTCCTTCCCTTTCCCCCTCCTCCTCGGCGGAGGCAGGGTCAGCGCGGCTGCCCGTGAGAGCCTCGTGTGCTCGACGCCATCCTCTGGCATTCCTTCCGCGCGCGCTGCCATTCCATCCGAGAGCCGCCAAGTGGAGTGTGCTTGATGGGCTAAATCACCGCCTTTCTCCTCCTCCTCCCCCCTGGCTGGGCTGACGGCTTCCCGTCTTCCAGGAGCCTCGGTAGGTTGGTTGCTGCTGGATCTTCTTCAGCCAGCTCCTCTCCACAGCCAGGAAGGAAGGAAGGAAGGAAGAAGAAGAAAGAAGAAGAAGGAGAGAGAGAGAGAGAGAGAGAGAGAGAGAGAGAGAGAGAGAGAGAGAGAGAGAGAGAGAGAGAGAGAGAGAGAGAGAGAGAGAGAGAGGTTAGGAAGGCAGGAAGACAGAAAGAAAGAAAAAGATGTTAGGAAAGAAGAAAGAGGAAGGAAGGAAGAAGAAAGAAGAAGAAGGAGAGAGAGAGAGAGAGAGAGAGAGAGAGAGAGAGAGAGGGAGAGAGAGAGAGAGAGGTTAGGAAGGCAGGAAGACAGAAAGAAAGAAAAAGATGTTAGGAAAGAAGAAAGAGGAAGGAAGGAAGAAGAAAGAAGAAGAAGGAGAGAGAGAGAGAGAGAGAGAGAGAGAGAGAGAGAGAGAGGTTAGGAAGGCAGGAAGACAGAAAGAAAGAAAAAGATGTTAGGAAAGAAGAAAGAGGAAGGAAGGAAGAAGAAAGAAGAAGAAGGAGAGAGAGAGAGAGAGAGAGAGAGAGAGAGAGAGAGAGAGAGAGAGAGAGAGAGAGAGAGAGAGAGAGGTTAGGAAGGCAGGAAGACAGAAGGAAAGAAAAAGATGTTAGGAAAGAAGAAAGAGGAAGGAAGGAAGAAGAAAGAAGAGGTAAACGCCCCCTTTTGAATCAGTCTGAGACTGCGTCTGCTCGGTTCACTTTTAAAATATATTATATGGCTCTCACTGAAATAAATTTCCACATTTTTTGCTTTCATGGCTCTCTTAGTCAAAAAGGTTCCTGACCCCTGCCCTACACCATTTCAAACAAATGGCTATCCAGTCTCTTCTTAAAAGCCTCCGGTGACCCACAACTTCTGGAGGGAAGCCCTTCGGCTAGTTAATTGTTCTCACTGTTAGGAAATTGTTCCTTAATTCCAGGTTGCTTCTCTCCTTGAATAGTTTCCATCCATTCTTTCTTGTCTTGCCCTCTGGTGCTTTGCAAAATAAGTTGACTCCCTCTTCTTTGGGGCAGCCCCTCAAATACTGGAACGCTGTTATCATGTCACCCCTAGTCCTTCTTTTCTCTAGACTGGCCATGCCCAAATCCTGCAACTGTTTGTCATGTTTTAGTCTACAGGACTTTAATCATCTTAGCTGCTTTTCTATGCACTTCTTCCAAAGTTTCAACATCTTTTTTGTAATGTGGTGACCAAAACTGGATGCAAGTATTCTAGGTGTGGCCTTACTAAGGCTTTATAAAGCGGCACTGATACTTCACATGATTTTGAATCTATGCCTCTGTTTACACAACCATGAATTGTATTAGCTTTTTTGGCTGCCGCTGCACATGGCTGGCTCTTGTTTAAGTGATCGTCCACAAGGACTCCAAGGTCCCTCTCACAGTTTTTGAACCAGGTTTCACCTAAACCAGGGGTGTCAAACTCACGTCGTCAGAGCAGCGTCACGTGACGTATCGGGAGTTTTTCCCCCTTTGCTAAACTGGATGTGGGAGTGGCCAGCGTGTGACACATCTGGCCTGCGGACCAGGAATTTGACAGCCCTGACCTAAACTGCACTTGTATCTTTGGTTTTTCCAGATTATGTGTAAAACTTGCTTTTCTCTACATTAACTTTCATTTTGTTGGATAGGGCCCATTGTTCAAGTCAGTCAAGATCTTTTTGGATCCTGAGCTTCTCTTCTGGGGTGTTGGCTGTTCCTGCTATTAGTGTCATCTGCAAATTTGATGAGTTCCCCTTCTATTCCCTCATCTAAGTCATTCATGAAGAAGTTGAAGAGTCCGGGGCCTAAGACAGTCACTGTCCACCCACTGCTACCTCTTCAGAACGTTGGTACCAAGAGGGTCCAACCCACTCAATATTCTCTTGTTGATTCCTGATGTGAGTTTGGAATCTTACTGAAAATATCACTCTGACCACCAAATCTGTGGCAGGAAAATCAAATGAGTCTGCCTACTGCCTGTCAACCTTAGTTGCTAAGCAACCAGGCTCCAGGCCAGCCCCTTGGAGAACTTTCACTGAGGGTCTCCTCTGGAAAGGAAGCAGAGAACTGGTGTGATGTCATATTGACTGCATGCTGATTGGAGGAAGGCAAGCGGTCTATGGTTTGTGACGTCATGAGGAATGTCGTAAACCCAAGATGGAACTGAGCACTTCTTGGGACATGTAGGATGAAGCAGTTACCTCTTCATATTTTGGTCCTTTTTCTGTTATGGCCTACACATGCCTACGATAACAAATGTGGGTGAGTCGTGTCAAATCCAGGGGTTGTTCAGAGGAAGTGCTTTTAATGCTCTACAATGCCTGTTCCTCAGCAGACTTGGCTTCTCTGGTCTCCAGATCCCTCAACTTGAGGAAACCCCCAGAGGAAATCCTGGGAGCTGCAGGCCTCCTTTACATCAGATGTCCACATCGCACAAGGAAGGCGGATTGTTGCAGCCCCCCAGGGTTCAATTCCCTTCCTGAATCTCCACCTTCCATGGAACCTACGCAGGACTCGCTTGGCCATCAGTAGTCGTTAAAAGCTGCGGTGGTGCGACCCCTCCTGAAGAAGCCTTCCCTGGATCCAGCTGATTTGAAGAACTATCGTCCAGTCTCCAACTTACCTTTTTTAGGGAAAGTTGTGGAGAAGGTGGTGGTGACTCAGCTTCTGCAGCTCCTGGATGAAACAGACCATCTAGATCCTTACCAGTCGGGCTTCAGGCGCGGCTACAGTACAGAAACTGCCTTGGTTGCCCTGATGGATGATCTCTGGTGAGCCCGGGATGGAGGAAATTCCTCCATCCTGGTGCTACTTGACCTCTCAGCGGCTTTCGATACCATCGACCATGGTATCCTTCTGCATCGGCTCGGCGAGTTGGGAATGGGAGGCACCGTTTTGCGGTGGTTCTCCTCTTATCTCGCCGATCGGATGCAGTCGGTGTTGGCAGGTGGGCAGAGATCGTCCCCTAGGCCCCTATCATGTGGGGTGCCTCAGGGGTCGGTTCTCTCGCCCATCCTGTTCAATATCTACATGAAACCGTTGGGTGAGATCATTCGCAGACATGGGGTGTGTTTCCATCAGTACGCTGACGACACCCAGCTGTACATCACCACCCCGTCTGACTTCAGGGAGGCAGTTGATGTAATGTGCCGTTGCCTGGACGACGTTAAGATCTGGATGGGGAGGAACAGACTCAGACTCAATCCCGACAAGACTGAGTGGCTGTGGATATTGCCTCCTAAGGACCATGACAACTATCCCTCCTTGGTCTTTGAGGGTGCGAAACTGACTCCCTCAGACCAGGTCCGCAACTTGGGGGTCCTCCTAGATCCACAGCTAAAATTGGACCACCATCTTTCTGCTGTGGCTAGGGGGGCCTTTGCACAGGTTCGCCTGGTGCACCAGTTGCGGCCATACTTGGAGAAGGAGGCTCTACTCATGGTCACTCATGCCCTTGTCACCTCGCGTTTGGACTACTGCAATGCGCTCTACATGGGGCTACCCTTGAAGAGTATCCGGAGACTTCAGCTGGTACAAAATGCGGCTGCGCGTGCTGTGGTGGGTGTGCCAAGGTACACCCACGTGACACCAATACTCCGCCAGCTGCATTGGTTGCCCATCGGTCTCCGGGTCCAATTCAAGGTGTTGATCACCATCTTTAAAGCCCTTCATGGCTTAGGACCAGGATATCTTCGGGACCGCATTCTGCCTCATACTTCCCTTCGACCGGTTAGGGCCCACAGAGTTGGCCTCCTCCAGGTCCCGTCGGCCAAGCAATGCCGGCTGGCGGGCCCTAGGGGGAGAGCCTTCTCTGTGGCCGGCCCCGTGCTCTGGAACCAACTTCCCCCAGAGACCCGAACCATCCCCACTCTGCTGGCCTTCCGAAAAGCCGTTAAAACATGGCTTTTCCTGCAGGTGGGGGGGATAGCTTAATCCATCTGAGATCACCCCCCAAGTATGTATGATATCGAATGGATGTTGTTGTTTTAATATTGTTTTAAAAATTTGTATTTGTTTTTTTTAATTACTTGCATTTTGATTATTCTTGTATTTTTTCCTGTTGTACGCCGCCCTGAGTCCTTCGGGAATTGGGCGGCATATAACAATAACAAAATAAATAAATAAATAAATAAATAAATAAATAGAGGGAAGAGCAATGGCTGCCTCTGAGCAGTTTCCCCATCGGATGGCTCTCGGCTGGATGAATGCCAGGCACCTTCTCTTGAACCTTTGCGATGGAGAAGGTTCTCTGCCCTGTTCTTGGTCTTTATGTGTTTGTTGTGACCCAGCACCGCAACCCCCCAGAAACACACACACACAGTCGTTGGGAGGCAAACAAAAAGGTTCCTTTTACTAATACAGTTTCTTAGTAAAACTCAGAGGGTTTAGAAGTCCAAAACAACACAAACGGAAAGTCTTCAGGAATAAGGTTCTTTGGGTTACGTGAGGGTTAAATAGCACACAGACAAAAGTTCAAAGCAAGACTCATTAATTCTTCTCTTATCTGAACAACTTGGCTGGCTTCCCGGAATAAAGCTGGCAGAAGCTGGTGATAAGATTCCCAAACAGACGTAGAAACGAAACTCTGGATATGCCGCGGTCATTGAATTGTTGTTCTCAGCAATGAGCACTAATTACCCTGGCTTAATATAGCCACTGAAGGGCGTGGCCCAATTAGCCCTCACTGCTTCCTCCGATTGGACCGACGCTTACTCAGCCAGTCCTGTCTTCTGGCTGCTCTGCGTGCTCTGGCATCCAGCATGAGTTCTTCATCTCCTGATGAAGAACTCTGCTGCGCAGGTGCAGAAGGTCCTGGGAGATCATCCTGCTCTGGCACCGAGTCCTCATCACCAGCTGTCTCTGGTGCCAGGCACATAGGCTGGTACTGCTGCACCATGAGTGGCTCCGCGTCCTCCGGATCCTCCAGACTCGGCGCCGGACGCGGCCAAGGCACAACACTATCCCTCACCGCAGGGCCCTTCCCTTGGGTCTGTCGGTCCGGATGCGGCCGGGACGGGAATTGAGCCTGGAAGGCCCGGACCAGATCCGGAGCATGAACGGCAGTCGCATCCTCCCATGTGAAGTCTTCAGGACCGTACCCCTTCCACTCAATGAGGTATTGGAACCGGCCCTTCATCCAGCGGGAATCCCGAATACTGGCAACTTCGTATTCGGGTGGGTCAGCGGGAGTGCGGATCACTGGCTGAGGCGGAGCGGGAGGGCGGAGCGGACAGGCAGGACGTTCGGGAACAAGGAGGGACCGATGGAAGACGGGATGGATCCTGAGAGAGCGAGGCAACGTCAACCGGTAGGCCACGGGGTTAATGACCGCTTCCACCGGGAACGGACCCAAGAAGCGGTGGTCAAGCTTGCGAGCCGGTCGGTCGGAGGGGAGATGCTTCGTGGACAGCCAGACGCGATCCCCGACCGCCAGAGGTGGAGTTGCTCGCCGGGAGCGGTCCGCGACCCTCTTGTAATCTTCCTTGGCTTTATTCAACGAGCGTTTGACCAGTTGGTGAACGGCCTGGAGCTCGGACAGGAATTCCTCCGCCACAGGAACAGGAGAGTCTAGGAGCGTGAGCGGGAAGAAACGGGGGTGGTAACCAAAGTTGGCGAGGAACGGAGAGGCGTGCGTGGAGGTGTGCTGAGAGTTGTTAAAAGCAAACTCGGCCATGGCAAGGTATTCCGCCCAGTTGTCCTGCTGCTGGTTGACAAAACAGCGCAGGTACTGTTCAAGGATGCCGATGACTTTTTCAGTGCCCCCATCAGTCTCCGGATGATGCGCTGACGAGAGGCAGACTTGGACCTCCAGGGCCGCCATCAGACCCTTCCAGAACTGGGCCGTGAACTGGGCTCCCCGATCCGACACGACCCGATCCAGCAGACCATGCAGGCGGAAAACATGCTGGATAAACATGCGGGCCGTGGCACGAGCTGTCGGCAACCCACGACAGGGGATGAAATGTGCCATTTTGGTCAGCATATCGACCACTACGAACACGGTCGTGAAGCCGGCGGACGGGGGCAAGTCCGTGAGGAAGTCCATAGAGACGGCCCCCCAGGGTCTCTCGGGCGTCGGCAAGGGCTGCAGCAGGCCCGGCGGCACTCCAGGGGCGTACTTGGCCTGGTGACAGCGAACACAAGACGTCACATAGGCCTGGACGTCATCACGGAGTCGGGGCCACCAAAAAGTCCGAGCCACCAGGTTCAGAGTCTTGAAAAGGCCGAAGTGGCCCGCCGCAGGGCTGTCGTGGCACTGCTGCAGGATCAGGCCACGGAGCGGACCGGCGGGAACGTAGAGCAGGTCCCGGAAACGGAGGAGGTCGTCCGAAAACGTCCAAGGGGACTCAGGCCCTATCTCCTGCCTCCGTTGTGCCGCGTAGGCGTCGTGTCGCTGCGCCTCCCGGATCTGTCCTCGGAGGTCCACGGGATCCTGGGTAGCTGCAAAGGACTCGACGGGCAGAACCGTCCGGGGAGGCAGCGGTTCCTGGGCTTGGGCGTATTCCGGCTTGCGGGACAGCGTGTCCGCCTGCTGATTCCGGCAGCTCGGGATGTACGTAATGCGAAAATTGAAGCGGGAGAAAAAGAACGACCAGCGTATCTGGCGCTGGTTGAGCTTCCTGGCTGTCTGCAAGAACTCCAGGTTCTTATGGTCTGTGCGCACCTCCACTTGATGACGAGCCCCCTCGAGGTGGTGCCGCCAGGTCTCGAAAGCCGCCTTGATGGCCAGCAACTCCTTCTCCCAGATCGTATAATTGTGCTCCGACGAGGTTAATTTCCGGGAATAATAAGCGCAAGGGAAGAGATGGCCGCCATCTTCCCGGGTCTGGAGCAAGACGGCGCCCACGGCAATGTCGGACGCGTCCGCCTCCACAACAAAAGGGCGGTGAGGGTCTGGGTGCTTGAGGATCGGCTCCTGCATGAAGGCATCCGTGAGGATCTTGAACGCCTCTTGTTCGGAATCGCCCCACCGGAAAGGGACTTGTTTCTGCAGGAGTCGAGTGAGAGGCGCGGTCAGAGTGGCGAACCCCGGGATGAAGGTCCTATAATAATTTGCGAACCCCAGGAGTCGCTGAACGTCCTTCACCCGGCGCGGGGGTTGCCAGGTTTTCAGGGCCTCGACCTTGCCACGGTCCATGGCGATGCCTTTTGGCGAAATCCGATGGCCCAGGAAATCCACAGTCATCTGAAAAAACTGGCATTTCTCTAATTTCGCGTATAGCTGGTGGTCTCTCAACCGCTGCAGGACTTGACGGATATGTTCGATGTGGCTGCTCCGGGACGTGGAATAAATCATAATATCGTCCAGGTACACGACAACGAACTGGTCCAGCAAATCTCTAAAGATGTCGTTCATGAAATGCTGGAACACAGCCGGAGCGTTGGTCAAGCCGAACGGCATGACCGTATACTCAAAATGACCGTAGCGGGTCCCGAACGCCGTCTTCCACTCGTCCCCCTCACGAACACGCACCAAATTGTAAGCGCCACGTAAGTCCAATTTGGTGAAGATGGTCGCCGAGCGGAGGCGTTCCATCAACTCCGGGATGAGGGGCAACGGGTACCGGTTACGCACTGTGATGGCGTTCAACTTGCGATAATCGCAGCACAGGCGCAAGTCCCCGGTTTTCTTCTTGACGAAGAGGACGGGGGCAGACAAGGGCGACGAGGAGGGTCGGATGAAACCCCTGGCTAGGTTTTTATCGATAAAGTCCCGCAGTGCGGCCAGCTCAGGTTCTGACATGGAGTAGAGGCGGCCCACAGGGAGCGGAGCGTTGGGAATCAGGTCCACAGGGCAATCGTAGGGCCGGTGCGGGGGCAACTGGTCCGCCTCCTTTTCGCTAAACACATCAGCGAAGTCTGCAAACTCAGCTGGGAGCGAAATGTCCGGAGGGTCAGGTACCGCGCCCGCACAAACCTGGCGCGTATGGTCCACACACTGGAGACTCGGGAAGGCAATGAAGTTCTGGGACCATACAACCTGAGGGTCGTGGGTGCGCAGCCACGCCAATCCGAGAACCAAAGGGAAATGGAGTCCCGACGTCACGTAAAACTGGATGGCCTCCTCGTGCCGTCCAATGCAAAGGCGCACCGGCTGCGTGATGGCCTTAATCGGACCTGACAGCAACACCCGGCCATCGATTGTTTCCACCCTCATCGGCGGGTCCACGGGGCACAGGGGAACGGCAAGATGCTGGGCGAACGCCTCGTCAATGAAATTGGTGGTTGCCCCGGAGTCCACCAAAGCGTGTGCGGAGACGCCGCGGTCCCGGTGGTCAATAAAGACCTTGGTGTCCAAGAGCAGATGCCGCGGAGGACCGGGATCCACGTCAGCTGAGCCGGAGTCCTTCGGTATGCATGCCCGACCCAGCGTCTCCGCTAGGCCGGGCGCTGGCCGTTTCCCGACGGCGATGGCTGGGACGGTGGAGCAGGACCAGAAGCGGTGGGCCCCCGACCCTTCCTAGGGCACGAGCGAGCGAAATGGCCCGGGTCGCCGCAATACAAACACAACCCCCCTGCCCTGCGTCTGTCCTTTTCCGCGCCGGTCAAGCGGGGCCGAACAGCGCCAAGGTCCATAGGCTCGTCACGGGGAGCCGGGGCCGACGGAAGTCCACGGGGAACAGGAGGTGCCTGAGCAGTGCGACGTGGAGCCGGAACAGCGGGGACGTCAGGTGGCGCGAGAGGCGCCGGAGCAGCACGGCGTGCGTTCCTCGCTTGCAACCGGGCATCAATTTTCAAGCAGAGCCGCACCAGTTCTTGGGTGGTTGCAGGAATGTCCACGCGTGCCAGCTCATCCTGGATGCTGTCTGCCAAGCCCTCCTGGAAGGCATCCAACAACGCAGCCTCATTCCAGGCCGAATCTTGGCTGAGGAGACGGAACTCACTGATGTATTCCCTGAGTGGTCTCCGGCCTTGCCTCAGCTGCCTTAATTGCCTGCACGCTGTCTGGGCCTTAATTGGATCCGCGAACATCTCCTCCAAATGAGTGCAGAAACGCCCAAAGTCCTGGAGGAGGGGACTGTTCTGGACCAGTAGAGGGGTGGCCCAACGTGCTGCATTTCCAGACAGCAGGCTAATTACAAACCCCACCTTGTCCCGGTCGTGGGGGAAATCCTCTGGCCTCAGAGACATGAACAACTGGCACTGGCCCAGAAACGCCAGGAACATAGCCTCGTCACCATGGAACTTATCCGGCATGGCTATCGGGCAGCGTATCCGTTGGGCTGGGGCCAACGCAGGAGCAGCTGCTGCCAACTGATTTTGCTGCATTGTTAATTGAGCGTTCATGATTGCCAGCTGCTGCCGAAGTTGAGCATTCTCGTCCTGAAGCTGCTCCATGATGCAATCTGGGCTTGTGTGTGGTCAGTTTGGGCTGAGAACAAACTGTTGTGACCCAGCACCGCAACCCCCCAGAAACACACACACACAGTCGTTGGGAGGCAAACAAAAAGGTTCCTTTTACTAATACAGTTTCTTAGTAAAACTCAGAGGGTTTAGAAGTCCAAAACAACACAAACGGAAAGTCTTCAGGAATAAGGTTCTTTGGGTTACGTGAGGGTTAAATAGCACACAGACAAAAGTTCAAAGCAAGACTCATTAATTCTTCTCTTATCTGAACAACTTGGCTGGCTTCCCGGAATAAAGCTGGCAGAAGCTGGTGATAAGATTCCCAAACAGACGTAGAAACGAAACTCTGGATATGCCGCGGTCATTGAATTGTTGTTCTCAGCAATGAGCACTAATTACCCTGGCTTAATATAGCCACTGAAGGGCGTGGCCCAATTAGCCCTCACTGCTTCCTCCGATTGGACCGATGCTTACTCAGCCAGTCCTGTCTTCTGGCTGCTCTGCGTGCTCTGGCATCCAGCATGAGTTCTTCATCTCCTGATGAAGAACTCTGCTGCGCAGGTGCAGAAGGTCCTGGGAGATCATCCTGCTCTGGCACCGAGTCCTCATCACCAGCCGTCTCTGGTGCCAGGCACATAGGCTGGTACTGCTGCACCATGAGCGGCTCCGCGTCCTCCGGATCCTCCAGACTCGGCGCCGGACGCGGCCAAGGCACAACAGTGTTTATTGGGTTCCTGTGGTGGAAAGATCCATGTCTCCCCCTTCCTGTGGGGTTTCAAGACAACGGCCATGCCATCCCCACATCCATAGCAAACTGTGATGATGCTCAGCTGATGAGCATGGTCGACATGATTAAATTGACAACAAACCAAACGGATTTAGCATTTGGACAAGATGCTAAGTTTGGCTAGTAACATCCTGGCTTAGAGGGTAGTGTCAGCCTCCTAAGACTTCATTCACAAAGCGGCTTCAGTAGGTTGCATGATTGTTTGTTTGTTTGTTTTATTTGTCAAGAATATATGATTAAAGCAAAGTATAAACAGTAAAATTATGATTGTATATACATGTATTAGTACAAGCATGAATAAGAGTATAAGGGGTATGAATATATGGGTACATTAGGACAGGAACGGTAGGCACGAATGTGCGCTTATTAAATTAAATTGTGCTTTGATTTTGAGTGTGTTACTCTTTCCCAGATGCAGACTTCTCCTTTCAGGGTTTTAAACTGCTTAATTCCAATGTTGCTGTCTATGAGTATGACTATGTAGGATGGCAGACATTGCTTTAAGCCTCCTTCATCTGTCTCCTTGCCACCCTGAGCCTCCTTTGCATTAGTGGGGTCTACAGTGGGGCCTTGCTCACATGATGTGATAGCAATCTTCCAATATCTAAGGGGCTGACACAGAGAAGAGGGAGTCCACCTATTCTCCAAAGCCCCCCCAAAGGCAGGACAAGAAGCAACGGATGGAAACTAACCAATGAGAGAAGCAACCTGTTAGCAGGGAGGAATAAATCAAATTCCCCGGAGGTCGATGGATCTTTGCTCCTTTGAAATCATTCTTACTTAGAAAATAAAACCGAGATTCAAATCTAATTAACAAAATATTTTATTTCAGTAGAAAATAATAAAAAGAATCCTTATTAAGCTACATCTTATCGGCTAAAGAATAAATCACTCTCTTCCGCCATTTCTGCCGAAGGTAGAAGGGATTTATTCTTTAGCCGATAAGATGTAGCTTAATAAGGATTCTTTTTATTATTTTCTACTGAAATAAAATATTTTGTTAATTAGATTTGAATCTCGGTTTTATTTTCTAATGAGAATGATTTCAAAGGAGCAAAGATCCATCGACCTCCGGGGGATTGATTTATTCCTCCCCGCTAACACAACCTAGAACTAAGGAGAAATTTCCTGACAGTGAGAGCAATTAACCAGTGGAACAGAAGTTGTGAGTGCTCCAACACTGGAGGCTTTCAAGAAGAGATTGGACAACCATTTGTCTGAAATGGTCTAGGCAAAGTCTAGGGGTAGGCAAAGTTGGCTCTTCTATGACTCATGGACTTCAACTCCCAGAATTCCTGAGCTAGCATGATTGGCTCAGAAATTCTGGGAGTTGAAGTCCACGAGTCATAGAAGAGCCAACTTTGCCTACCCCTGGTCTAGGGCTTCCTGCTTGAGCAGGGGGTTGGGCTAGAAGACCACCAAGGTCCCTCCCAACTCTGTTATTCTGACTGTGATAGCTATCTTGACTTTTCCAGCCCTCTTCTCACAGGCATTCCTGCCCCACACCTAACCAACATTTCTCTCTTCCCTAGTGATATCTGTGGCCGCCGTCCTTTGGCCTCCAGTCACAGTAGCAACCTGCGGATCGTGGGTGGCATCGATACACTCCCAGGAACATGGCCTTGGATTGTCAGCATCCAGATACCCTCCCTGACTGGCTACAAGCACACCTGTGGGGGGTCCCTCATCAGCCCTCGCTGGGTCATCACAGCGGCCCACTGCTTCCTCAACAAAAGGTGAGGGGCAGGAAGGGCCTCCTGTCCCGATTGGCTGAGTCAGGGTTGTCTAGTTAGGTTTGTGGATGGAGATGGTCAGGCATAAGGAATCAAGAACGACATGATGAAATTCTTCTCAGAATAGTTTCTTTATTGCTGTTTGCCCATAGGCAGGAATCTTGCCAGACTAAAGCAACTATCTGAATAACCATCAGAAAAATCCTATAAAGCGGGGTGAAATCCTGACAGGTTCTGACAGGTTCTGGAGAACCGGTAGCGGAAATTTTGAGTAGTTCGGAGAACCGGCAAACACCACCTCTGGCTGGCCCCACAGTGGGGTGGGAATGGAGATTTTGTAATATCCTTCCTCTGCCACGCCCACCAAGCCACGCCCACAGAACCGGTAGGGAAAAATTTGGATTTCACCACTGCTATAAAGCTTTAGGGATGATCCATCTTGGACCTCTTTCTGCATACCAAACACTCAAGACTGTCAGAAATGGTATAGGGTCTTCTGCTTGGGCAGGGGGTTGGACTAGAAGACCTCCAAGGTCCCTTCCAGCTCTATTCTGATTGATTGAGTAGTTAATAGGGTTGTTGGATCAAATCTACTCTAAGTGGACAGACTGATGGTCTGAGCACCTTCCCAGAAGCTGAAGACACACACAGTTTTTGATTCCTAACTCCTTGTAATAAAGTCCACGACCCATCTCCATCCCCTTGCCAGCCTTTCTTAGCTTTAGTTTAATCCCACTTTCCCCCCTCCCCTCCCCCGTTTTCCATACGCAGTGCTTACGGCCTCCCTTTTCCTTCTCTGCTCCAGATACCTAGAACACTGGAAGCTGGTTTTTGGTGCCGCTCAGCTTTCTCGGCCTGGTCCGGATGTCCAGGAACGCACCATCAAGAACCTGGTGGAGCACCAGCAATACATACGTAGCACCCACTTCAACGACGTGGCCTTGATGGAGCTAAGCCACCCAATCAACTGCAGTGACTACATCCAACCTGCCTGCCTGCCAGACAAGAGTGTGGAGATTTCATCGCTGACCCACTGCTACATCAGCGGCTGGGGAGTGACCGATGTCACAAGTGAGTCCTCAGAAGGAGTCTCCAGTCACAACACAGCTTGAGAAGCTGTTTTTTTTCCAGGCCTGAGATCTTGGAAACGGCTTTTTAAGCTCTTAGCCAGAAGGCCCCCGTTCTCTCGGAGATCTTCCCTCAACCAGAACTTTAATCAGAAGGGGAATTTGGGGTTCCAACTTGAGCGGGGGTAGGAGCAAATCAAAATGAAATCCAGAGACATTGTGAGGAAAGGAGATGTATGTATTCGCAAAAGCTGTGGAGGTAGCTACAGAGAAAATGGGGTACAAAAGGGCTGCTTTATAGGGGAGCTTGTCCTTGGTGTGGATGTGTGTGCGTGCTGATTCTAGGGGAGGGGTGTCAAACTCGATTTCATTGAGGGCTGCATTAGGGTTGTGTTTGACCTTTGGGGGGCCAGGTGGGTGTGGCTGGGGTGGGCATGCTCCCCCGGGCTCCATTTTCAATGGCAGAGGGCAGCAGGAGGCCATCTAGGCTGAAAACAGGGCCCCAGGGGACGGTGTTCAGCCACCCCAAGCTCTGTTTTTGCTGCCAGAGGCACCGTGGGCCTGTCCCTCACTGTTTCCAGGGTGGTCCCGTAGGCCAGATCTAAGCACCCCACGGGTGTTGCTTCTGTTTACATGCCTTTCATTTTTCTTCCCTTTTGTTATTGTAAGCCGTCTAGTGTAAACTCACAGCAAGTTAGGAGGCAAATAAATTTAATAGATAAATTTAACAAATAAATAAATCTTTTTTTGCTTACAGAGCCAAAAGTGACCTCGGATATCCTGCAAGAAGCCAGAGTAAACCTCATCCCCATAACCACATGTAACAGCACTGCCTGGTACAACAACAAAATCCATCACAATAATCTCTGTGCTGGGCATGAGGAAGGAGGCATTGACACTTGCCAGGTAACAGAAGAATAGTATAACAGAGTTGGCAGGGACCCTGGAGGTCCTCTAGTCCAACCCCCTGCTCAGGCAGGAGACCCTATACCATTTGTCAGGCCTGTCCCAGCTTGGGCCTTTAGGGAAGAAAGACCCTCAACTCCATATGTTGTAGTGAAAGATATACTTTTACTAAAGCCAAATGATCACAGCGTAAGCAAATCCCGATCTGAGACTTCCCATGTAAACCGGGTATTTTCTCTTTCTCCCAGGCCCTCCCCTCTGGTCATCCTGTTTCTGTCCAATGAGGTTCAAATTAGTTGTTTTGGTAACAGTCCTAAGGTTTGGCACCTCTGGTTCCTGTCAGGCCGCCTCCCTACAATCCTCTATTCCCACTCCTCACCTTTTGTGGCAGGCTGCTATCAAAGCGAAGTAGGGCTGAAATGGTTTGATAGCAGATCTGATAACATTTCAGACAAATGGCTTCTCTTCTTAAAAACCTGCAGTGATGGAACAACTACAATTCCTGGATGCAAGTCGTTCCACTGGTTAATTGTTCTCACTGTCAGGAAATTCCTCCTTAGTTCTAGCTTGCTTCTCTCCTTGGTTAGTTTCCATCACTTCTTGTCCTGCCTTCAGGTGCTTTAGAGAATAGGTTGACCCTCCTCTTCTTTGTGGCAGCCCCTCAGGATATTGGAAGACTGCCATCTGCCTTTGCACCCACAAGAAATCTAAGCCCAGTCCTCCTTGAATTCCATTAACTCTTATCTGCTGCCAATTTGCCTTGATAGTTAGTAGATCAGATTCTTGTAGAGAACTAACACGGATTAAACTTGTACACATTGAACAGCCTGGCTTCCTTATTTCTTGCACCTGACAGTTCCTGTACTTGATGTTCTTCCCCTTCTTGTTCCCGCAGGGTGACAGTGGGGGTCCTCTCATGTGTCGGGAGCAAAGGTCCGAGCGTTTCTGGCTTGTTGGTGTCACCAGCTGGGGGGCTGGCTGTGCCAGGGCCATGAGGCCAGGCATCTATTCCTCCACGCAACATTTCCTGGACTGGATGAAAGACATGACCAAGGAGAACTTTTTCAAGACTCCTCGCCCACCCAAAATGAGACCCCCAGTAAAGCCGCTTGATCAGCTGTGGCAACAAACCACCCCCTCAAATGTAAACCAGCAGCTTGAGAGCTGGGTTCAACCCAGGCCGAAGCCAACGATGTCTCCTCCAAGGCGACCTTCCGCAAATGAAATCCAACAGTTTGAGAACTGGGCTGCAGCTCAGACAAGGCCTACTATGCAACCCACCGCACCGTTCACCATCTCTTGGCCTCAGGCACCAACACTACCGCTGCCGACACTGCCTCCCCCACCCCCACCCCCACCCCCACCCCCACTTCCTGTTCAGACTCTGCCCCCATGGGGTTCACAGAATGTGCAGAACTGGAACCAAGGCTGGCCTCCAATTTACCGGCTTCCACCCAGAACCAGGCCCACCGCAATGCCTTGGCAAGGATATGGTGCACAGCAGACCCAGATGTGGGGCAACGTGGCTGTGACCAGAACAAGAGCTCCCTATTATGGTGGATACTACCCAAACTGGAACATGGCCAGGCCTCCCTTTCGAACCACTGCCCCTTCCGTGTGGCATGTTCAGCAATGGTCTCGCTCAACGGCACCCTTGAGCTACCTCTGGTACTCGAGATGGAGCAGGTCCCCTAAGTAGCCACAGTGCCCCACTCCATAATCAGCCAGACATTTTCTGCCTTTCCATTCCCACCTGTCAAGCAAGCTTCAAGATCATACAGTTTGGGGGTCTGTCCCCTCCCTTCCTCCTACTCCAGGTCTCAAGCTGGGTTGCCCAAGAGAAGATAGTCACTTTTTAACAGATTGATATAAACACACACAGAGAGAGAGAGAGATGAGACACAACAGATGCTGGAGGTGTGCAGTAGTAAAATACCCGTTGCTGCAGGGTTGGCTGTGATGCTTGGTTCTGAGGCCTTGATGTTTTGGAGGACTCACGGGGAGAGCCTACCTGGTTAAGGAGACACCTGGATCATTCAGTAGCTGGCTTCATGCCTACCGACTATTTCAAAGAAAAGGCTGGAGGCTGCACCTTTCCCAGGGTTGGTCTTCTGTTGAGCAACGTCTGTAATTCTATATTAGGAATAAAGCGGTGATGCTTCTAATGGATTGCATGGCTTTTCCACTACACAATAACCTTCATTTATTAGATCCTTCAAAATAATGGCATCCTATCTTTCTGGGCCCAACATCCAGCTAAAATGGAAACACGGTACTGCAATAAATGGTGGCTTGTTAAAATTTCAGCCTAGAAAAAGGTGTAGTGCAGGGTGTTTTATTTTATTTTATTTATTTGTTTGTTTGTCAAACATGTACAAGATAGTAGGTATTGGTATAAACATAAACATTAGCAGAGTAGGTACAGATAAATTAGGCAATAGGACAGAAGGACAGGGACGGTAGGCACAATGGTGCTCTTATGCATGACCCTTACAGACCTCTTAGGAATGGGGTGAGGTCGACTGTAGACAGTCTAAGGTTAAAGTTTTGGGGGTTTGGGGAAGAAACCACAGAGTCAGGTAGTGCATTCCAGCCACTGATCATTCTGTTGCTGAAGTTGTATTTTCTGCAGTCGAGTTTGGAGCGGTTTCCATTACGTTTGAATCTATTGTGTGCTCGTGTATTGTTGCGGTTGAAGCTGAAGTAATCATTTACAGGTAGGACATTGTGGTAGATGATTTTATGAACTACATTTAGGTCAGATAGAAGGCGACGAAGTTCTAAGCTATCTAAGCCCAAAATTTCAAGTCTGGTGGAATAAGGTATTCTGTTGTGAGCAGAGGAGTGGAGGACTCTTCTTGTGAAATATTTTTGGAGTCTCTCGATTGTATTGATGTCCGATATGCAGTGTGGGTTCCAGACAGGTAAGCTGTATTCAAGAATTGGTCTAACAAATGTTTTGTATGCTCTGGTTAGCAGTGTAATATTGCCAGAGAAGAATCTACGCAAGATTAAATTAACAACTCTTAGTGCCTTTTTGGCAATGTTGTTACAGTGGGCTCTAGCACTTAGGTCATTAGATATGAGTACTCCAAGGTCTTTGACAGAGTGAGGGTCATCTACAAGGTCGTGTCCTCCAAGTTTGTATTTTGTATTCTGATTCTTTTTGCCAATGTGTAAGACAGAGCATTTGTTGGTTGAGATTTGAAGTTGCCAGTTGTCTGACCATTCTGATACATGGTCAAGGTCTTTTTGAAGGGTAGTAGTATTGTCGGTGGTGTTAAATAGTTTAACATCATCAGCAAAGAGAACGCAGTTGCTTATAATATGATCACAAAGGTCATTTATGTAAAGTATGAATAGTGTTGAATAGTGTTGAATTAATAAATAGTGTTGAATAAAGTATGAATAATGTTGGACTAGAAGACCTCAAGGGTCCCTTCCAACTCTGTTATTCTGTTGAAATCAAGCAGTAGCAGTTTAGAGCCCCAGAGTTGGTGAAATGAGAAACTATCTAGCTTTTGGCATAAGATGATGACAGTCAGGAATGCCAGAAGACAACTTTCTAGCTGTGTTTGATCTTCACACCTTGGATGAAATCCTCTCTCTAAATGTCTGAGTGGATCAAGTCCATTTCTGAGACGCATCAGCTCTTACTTGCAGACGTTTAGCCTAGATAGAATAAAGTTAATATCTGTGGCAGCTTCTGCGTTGCCAGACAGGGTACAGTTGGCACTCCTGGCAAACCATGAATACAAGAACTTGAAGTACAGCCTAGTCCTGTCATCTCCTGGCACTCAAACCCATGGAGAATTGCTGTCCTGCAGTCTCCTTCTGAGGATCAGCCATCCAGAGTACATGTGGGTAATCACCCGTCCTCTCTTTATCAGGAGAGGCTCCAAAGAACAGATTTACTCACGAGTTCCCAGGTCCTCGTCACTTTTGTAGAGCTGTCTTTAGTTCACCATTTCCCCCTGGAAGTTTTAGGTCTCAAATATTCTTAACCATAAAGGTTCAAGCATTCTTTTGGTCAGAAACTTCCTCGCGGTTCTTTTGAACTTTAACTACATATGTTCAATGCATTTAGGACCAGTTTCTTCACCAAAGTTCTTGAGCAGGAGGGTTTCTTTTGGGTGGAGAAAGGGAGGGGGGAGTCAAAATCTGCAAGATGATCCAAGTTATCTGTAAGGGCTTCCCTAATGCACAGTTCGGGGCAATTTGCAAACACTCTTGGTGCTGTTCGGTTGCTCCTAATCATTGCCACTGTCTTAAGGACTTGGATATTTGTCCTTACCCCACTACACCTAAGATGGCTTTTAGTGAATCTCAAACTTGTTCTTAGCTACCAAACCCAATCAATAATTAATCATATTTGAAGATTTTTTTTTCACCATTCCCCAATCAGGTGATCGAGTTATAAATCGCAGGCCGAGGAAAGTTCAAGGATCCACTGATCTTCTCCAGAACACAGTGTGCATCCAGATTGATCTAGATTGTGGGATGGTAGCTTTGGCCAATTTCCAATTTCCAATTTCCAAAATACCATGGTTTTATTTACGGTATCTCGCTGCTTAAGGTTGGTCTTTTGACTATTTATTGTTCTAATTTCCCTATCCAATATTTATTTGCCTCTCCCAATTGATCCCAATGATAATCAGGTGGGCTTATTACATATTGGGGCCATTTCTTTTGGCACAGAGTTATCATCCTGCTTTTTGTCAACTTGCAAGTCCATGTTGCCAGATTTTCATCATCCCATTGACTTAATAGTTGTCCTAAAGGACTGTCGGAAGGGATTTCTACCTCCCGATTTGTTAGTTTTACAGAGTTTTTGCAATTTCTTCAGCCAATTGCACGAACACTGTCTGGGGCCAAAGTCAGGAGAGTCCATTCTGGTCAAAATTGCAGTCCTCTTAGAGAAGCCTAAACAATAGATGGAGCCTGTGGTTTTTGCCCTGCTTTCCTGTAATTCTCCAATTAAAACAATGATAACAAAATCACACCTTCCTTTTTTAAGGCTATGTATGGAAGCACAGTTAAGATAGCTGAAATTTCCTGACCGTGAGAACAATGAATCAGTGGAACGGCTTGCCTCCAGAAGTTGTGAATGCTCCAACACTGGAAGTTTTTAAGAGATTGGACAGCGATTTGTCTGAAATGGTATAGGGTTTCCTGCCTGAGCAAGTCTCAGGGTTCCAAATAGCATCCAAACTTAAATCAGAGTCCGAGGCCAAGTATTCCTCAAAGTTCCAGTTTATTAATACAGCCATGTTGGCACATCTGGGGTAAACCCGAATCTAACGCTACTGGGGTTTTCCCACCCAGTTCAAAGTTCCTTTCCCTTGTCCCACACCCCCAAGTCCGTCATGTTGCCCACTCATCTTCTGCCAATGTGTCCGATACTCCCATCCGGTTCCGGGCAGGTGAAGAACAAAGGATGACCTTGAGAAGCTAGAAAGAATTTGTTATGGCTACACCTACATCCCTCATGCAGCCACCCCTCCCGAATTCCCATAGCAAGAAACCGTTCCAATCATAAGTGTGGCAAGCCAAGGCTTCCAACGAAAGATGGCTTCGGCTTGACAGCAGGGGGTTGGACTAGAAGACCTCCAAGGTCCCTTCCACTCTGTTATTCTGTAACTCTCAGGTTGATTGCACTGCATTGCTTTAAAGCAAGCTCTCCCAACCTTGGCAACTTTAAGATATGTGGACGTCAACTGCCAGAATTCTGCTACCGGTTTGGAAACGAGAGCACGTGCGTGTGCCGCTTCTGTGCATGCGCAGAATTTTCTGTGCATGCGCAGAATGTCCGTGATGATGTCTGAGTGGGTGGGTGGAGCCTCCCGCCACCGCTGCTACTGGTTCGCCTGAACCGGGGCGAACCAGTAGAAACCCACCATTGGTGTGTAAGCAAAACATATTCTAAATAAACTAGTCTACAGATATTTTACTCGCTTCCTCTGACTACTTTTCTTCCCAAATGCTGTCCGATGACATTCGTTGGAAGGCTGATAAAACTCGAATTCACCAATACAGATTCTGATTTGAGAAACGAGTAGGCCCGAATTCTTTTTTCCAAAGCAGATTTATTTGGGAAACTCAAGGATTAGAGATTTTGGGGTGAAGGGAATGTTCACTTGCGCTCTTCAAATACTGTCTCACTTCCCTTTCTCAAATCTACAGTCTCCAGAGAGCAAATGCAAGCGTGACTCATTGGATTTGATGGGCTGACTGCTTTTTTTTTTAAAGCCAAAACTTTCCTATAGAAAAATGGGATACGGCTGGACTGCAGGAGAAGGACTGGCGGGAGAGGGATGAAAAGAGGGATCAGCCTAGAATCACTACATAGTCACCAACGAACTAAATCCAACTACTCTTGACTGCCATTGACTTTTATTTAATTCTAACCAGGTGCCATGGTTGAGAAGATTCTTGACAAAGGCTTTTAGCAATAAATCAGTTAAATTGAACCCTCATGGGTGGGCCTGGTCTTTTGCACCTAACATGGGCACACTTAGCCTTTTGGCTTGCTGAGATGTCTCTGGTTTTTTGTTTTTGTTTTCCCATGTCTTCCTGGTGATTCTATCTCATCTTGCTTGTCCAATCACCCACTTGCCTCCTCCCAGGTTGGGCACTGATGTCCAGCTGGGTTGCTGAGGAGAGAGAACCAGGAAACCTGGGTTTTATGATGTCATGGGTTCTAGGAAGATGCAAGAGAAGAAGCAGCACCCGAGCCTGCCAGGAGATGGGATGGCAGCTGTTGCCAGTCCTGGTCCTTGCCATGTTGCAGGAGAAGCTGGCCCCTGGGGCCGCTTTGCCAGCCACACAGAACACCTGCGAGTAAGTGGCAAAGGAGGGCTCTGTATGACTGCCCTATGGGTAACACCCCTGTCCCATGGGAAGCATCCCTGGGCTTCTGCCTTCTGCCAGATGCGGCTGCCATATCTGCAAGACATGACAGGCAGGGTCTTGGGGCCAAGCAAACATTCCAGGTTAATAGCATCAAAGCTCTGGGAAAGAAGAATTTGTGTGTGATGACCCGGGGCAAGGCCAACACAGGGGCAACACAGTCAGCTGATAGTTCAAATCGCCCCTTTATTGCTCCAACTTTCCCCCAAACGCTCCCACGTTATGGCAAGTCCTAGAGCAAATTGATCACACACACACATGCACACGCGCGCGCACACACACACACACACACACATCCAGCAGCCTCTGGCTGCAAGTAGTCCAGCAAAGTGCTGTGAGCACAATGGTTGCAAAGCAAGAAATCCAGCGAGGCAGGGGAATAAGTCAATGAGTCCAGGAAGCAAAGGGGCAAGGCAATTGATCTAGGAAGTGAGAAATAAAGCAATAAATCCAGGAAACTCCAATGTCGGCAATGGCACACAAAACTCCATGAATTCAGTGTTTGTTCCCGACAAAGGCCCCTCCCCACAGGTCTCCTTAAGTCTTAGTCCCCAGGTGTGCCTTGTGGAGAGGGGTGGGGCACTCTCCTCCCGAGTTGTTGGGTTGGTCTGTGCTGTTCCCGCTTCCTTTCCACTTTCCGTGCTCGAGGATCCGGAGGGGGCGGTTCTTGCTCATCGGCTGAGCTCTGTCTCTCATGTTCACTGCTTAGCCTCTCTTGGTCCTCCTGCCCCCATTTCTCCCTGCTAGCAAGCCGTCCCACTCCTGAGGGGCCCTGGCCTGCCTTCTCCCCACATTCCTCCAAAGCCATTGAAGCCGCCCCCTTCGTCTTCATCTTCCTCCGTAGATTCAGGCTGCAACAGGGACATGACATTGTGCTCCAGGGTGGAGTGGGTTGCTTGTCCTTAGGATCTACAGCTTTCATCTCCTGACCATTCTCCATTTGTGCTTCTCCTCAGTGGCGTCTGTGGACGGCGTCCGATGGCAGTTAGCCACGGCCTGCTGCGAGTTGTGGGGGGCACAGATGCTCTGCCAGGGACGTGGCCTTGGCAGGTTTGCTTCCAGATACCATCGCAACTGGGTTACGTCAACGCCTGTGGAGGAACCCTGCTCAGCTCTCGCTGGGTCCTGACTGCCGCCCACTGCTTTCAGATGGGAGAGTGAGCGAAAGAGTTGCTGCCTCTTGGGGGAGGGGGGTGTCGGTGCGATGCTGCAGGACCCTCCAGCCAGGTAGCCCAGAGCCTTATGGGAGTTAAGTCCATGGTCCATCGATAGGGCCAGTCTGGTGTTGATCCACATGCAGGATTCTTCTGCTTTCCTCCAAAGGCCTCTGGAGGTTATCAAGAGTTCCTTCCTTCCTTCCTTCCTTATAGCAATAGCACTTTACTTATATACCGCTTCATAGTGCTTTACAGCCCTCTCTAAGCGGTTTACAGAGTTCAGCATATTGCCCCCAACAATCTGGGTCCTCATTTTACCAACCTCGGAAGGATGGAAGGCTGAGTCAACCTTGAGCCTAGTGAGATTTGAACAGCTGAACTGCTGAACTAGCAGTCAGCCTGCAGTCGCAGCATTTAACCACTGCACCACTTCAGCCCTTCCTTCCTTCCTTCCTTCCTTCCTTCCTTCCTTCCTTCCTTCCTTCCTTCCTTCCTTCCTTCCTTCCTTCCTTCCTTCCTTCCTTCCTTCCTTCCTTCCTCTCCAGCTTCCTTTCTCAGTCTGACCTCTTTAATTCGGGAATTTGATCTCTCCAGAAAGGAGGACAACAAAGAACAGGCCCCTAGCAGTAGTTAGGCTGAAATGACTTCAGATTACTGACCGCCTTATGATTCTTGAAGAAATTATATTTTCTTTTATGTACACTCAGAGCTTATGCACCAAGACAAATTCCTTGTGTGTCCAATCACACTTGGCCAATAAAATTCTATTCTATTCTATTCTATTCTATTCTATTCTATTCTATTCTATTCTATTCTATTCTATTCTATTCTATTCTATTCTATTTTCTAAACAAACTTTTTCTTTTTCTTTCTTTCTTTCTTTCTTTCTTTCTTTCTTTCTTTCTTTCTTTCTTTCTTTCTTTCTTTCTTTCTTTCTTTCTTTCTCTCTCTCTCTCTCTCTCTTTCTTCCTCCCTCCCTCCCTCCCTCCCTCCCTCCCTCTCTCTCTTCTTTCTTTCTTTCTTTCTTTCTTTCTTTCTTTCTTTCTTTCTTTCTTTCTTTCTTTCTTTCTTTCTTTCTCTTTCTTTCTTTCTTTCTTTCTTTCTTTCTTTCTTTCTTTCTTTCTTTCTTTCTTTCTTTCCTATCTCCCTCCCTCCTTCTCTCTTTTTCTCTTTCATGCACAAATGTTTCCTTATAAAAGTTATACTCCTTTCTTCAGTATTTCTCTCATCTTACATTAGTTTCAATGAAGGAACAAAGGAAGGAAGGAAAGAAGGGAGGGAGGGAAGGAAGGAAGGAAGGAGAGGAAGGCAGGGAAGAAAGGAGAGGGAGGGAAGGAAAGAAGGAAGTAAGGAAGTAAGGAGGGAGGGAGGGAAGGAAGGAAGGAAGGGGCTGCCCAGACCTCCTGTTTCTGTTGTCCTTAGCAGCAGAGCCTCCTGCCCTGCGTCCAGTGCCCTGGGCAGACCCCCTACCTTCTGTTGACATGGATCTGTTCTTGTTCCAGTGACATAAGATGGTATAGGGTGGTGCTTGGGCTCAACCGGATCTCCCAACCTGGTCCTGATTCCCAGAACCGTTTAATCAAGAGGGTGATCAACCACAAGCTCTACAAGAACGAACTCAACAGCACAGATGGAGGGATCCAACACGACATTTCCTTGGTGGAGTTGACTGAGGCGGTCAGATGCAATGACTACATCCAGCCGGCTTGTTTGCCTGACAAGAGTGTGACGATCTCCAAGATGGTCCAATGCTCTATCAGTGGCTGGGGAACCATGGAAGTCAAAAGTGAGAGACTTGGGGGAAAGGGGCCCTGAAAGAGGCCGGCTCAACTCAGGGGTTTAGAGCCAATGTGTCTCGGACATCTGCAACGTGGATCAATGTCCCCAGGGAGACTTCTTGTAACTGTGCATTATTTTCTCCTGCTTGAAAATAATGAAAACAGAGTGTGAAAGACCCTGAAATGGTCTCCACACTGGGGAAGGCAGGGGGAATAATAGAATAACAGAATAATAGAATAATAATCTCTCTGTTAATGCAATTTAGGATTGCATTGGCTTTTTTGGCTGCCGCTGCATACTGCTGGCTCATGTTTAGCTGGTCGTCCACTAAGACTCCAAGATCCCTCTCACAGTCAGTACTGTTAAGCCTGGTTTTACCCAGTTTATATGTGTACTTTTGGTTTTTCTTACCTAAGTGTAGGACTTTACTTTTTTCTACATTTCATTTTGTTAGATAGGGCCCAGTGTTCAAGTCTGTCAAGATCCATCTGGATCTTGAGCCTACCTTCTAGGGTGTTAGCTATTCCTGCCAGCTTAGTATCATCTGCAAATTTGGTAAGTTCATCTTTTATTCCCTCATCTAAGTCGTTTATGAAGATATTGAAGAGTACTGGGCCTAAGATGGAACCTTGTGGTACCCACTGCTTACTTCTCTCCATGTAGACTTAGACCCATTAAGGACTACTCGTTGAGTATGGTTTGTCAGCCAATTGTGAATCCATCTGATGATGAAGTTATTTATTCCACTTTTTTCTAGCTTACGAAGAAGTAGGTTGTGGTCTACTTTGTCGAATGCTTTGCTGAAGTCTAAGGATATTATGTCCACAGTATTTTGCTGGTCTATTAATTTAGTCACTATGTTGAAGAATGAAATAAGATTGGTTTGGCATGATCAGTTTTTAACAACCCGTGCTGGCTGCTAGTTATTACTTTACTCATTTCTAGGTGTTGGCAGATCTGTTTTTAAATTATCTTTTCCAGTATCTTCCCTGGTATTGATGTTAGGCTGATTGGTCTGTAGTTTCCTGGGTCTGTTTTTTTCCCTTTTTTGAAGATGGGAACCACATCTTGGAGGTCTTCTAGTCCAACCCTCTGCTCCAACAGGAGACCCTATCCTATTTCAGAGAAGGGTTGTCCAATCTCTTCTTGAAAACCTCCAGTGATGGAGCTCCCTCAACTTCTGGTGGCAATCCGTTCCACTGGTTGATTGTTGATTGAAGAGCTGAAGTGGTGCAGTGGTTAAATGCTGCGACTGCAGGCTGACTGCTAGTTCAGCAGTTCAGCTGTTTAAATCTCACTAGGCTCAAGGTTGACTCAGCCTTCCATCCTTCCGAGGTTGGTAAAATGAGGACCCAGATTGTTGGGGGCAATATGCTGAACTCTGTAAACCGCTTAGAGAGGGCTGTAAAGCACTATGAAGCGGTATATAAGTAAAGTGCTATTGCTATTGCTATTGTTCTCACTCTCAGGAAATTCTTCCTTTGTTCTAGGTTGGTTCTCTCCTTGATTGTTTTCCATCTGTTGCTTCTTGTCCTACCTGTGTATTAAATGTGTATGAAGATGGAAGAAATAGCTAAAATCAAGCAAGCTTCGAGAGATGCACATGAGGAAGGAGCATCCTAAGTCTGCATCTGTGTGGAAAGAGTTGTAGGTGATGGTCACTTAAAAGGGCCTTAGGATGGTGATGGCGTCTCAGGCAAAGATTCCCTGGAATTGAGCTAGATGCCTGGACAGACATAGTATGAAAGTGGTGTCCCCTTGCCTTCTTCCAGCACATTTTCTTGGCTTCCCAGTCTGGTCTCCTCTTGTCTTCTGTCCAAGGATCCCATCTAGCCTTTCAACAACCATCAAGAACCAGATGTCCAGATGGTCTTCAGCCTTGACTGTTTGCAAATGGCAGATGTCTTATTGAGAGATCTTTAAGGGGGTTCCAGATAAGATCACATGAGATAAGATGTCTCTGTTGAGGCTGTACTTGGAAATTGTACCCGCTGTCAGGCACTGGACACCCAAAAGGACACCCTGGAACTGGACAAGGTGCAGGAAAGGGCTATCAAAGTGATCTAGAAGAAAGAGAACCATTGTGGAGGCTCTTTTGACCCAAGTACAGAACCTTCTTTGGGGCAGGTTGGTCAGAAAAGTCAAGATGGCAGCCACAGCCATGTTTCCAAAACCCATTCCCTTTTAATGTGGACCCATGCATTTGTTGATGTATATCGATAGTCTTAAGGAACTCAAGCCGGTAAAATTGGATTATACTGATTGTCCTAATTATTTTTGTTTGTCATTATTTCTATGAATTCTTCTGGAACAGACCTTAAGCTGGATTGTCCTTTGATTTCCCAGATTATTTCTGAGACCCTCTGTAGAAACCCCTGTCATATTGCTGCCTGAACGTGAGAAAGCTCCAGGCTACGTCCTGGTGGGAAACTCCAGACTCCTAGGTTCTAGAACTGAGTTCCTGAATCAGTGGTCCTAATGCCACAAATGGAGGCAGGACAAGAAGCAACATATGGAAACAAATCAAGGAGAGAACTAACCTAGAACAACCTAGAACAATTAATCAATGGAATGGCCTGCCTCCAGAAGTTATGGGTGTTCCAACGCTGGAGGTTTTTAAGAAGAGATTGGACAACCATTTGGTTCAATTGGTATAGAGCAAGGGTGTCAAACTCGATTTCATTGAGGGCTGCATCAGGGTTGTGTTTGACCTCGGGGGAGGCAGGGAGGGCATGGCCAGCTTGACTTCACTTGTGCCAGCAGGCACCTGTGGTGGCCTGAACACTCTGCCAGAGAAAACGGGCTCCCAAGCTCCGTTTTTGGCTGGGACGACCTCCTGCAACCCTCTGCCAGTGAAAACGGAGCACATGAGGGCCACACGCGGCCTTCCCGAGCTCCATTTTCTCTGGCAGAGGCACCATGGGCTGGTCCTTCACTGTTTCCAGGGTGGCCCAGCAGGCCAGATCTAAGCCCTCTGCAGGCCGGATCCAGCCCGCAGGCCTTGAGTTTGACACCCCTGGTATAAAGTCTCTTGCTTGAGCAGTGGGTTGCATGAGAAGACCTCCAAGCTCCCTTCCAGCTCCCGTTATTCTGTTGTTCTGGTTCTCCATGGCAGAGAGTGTTCCATCCCATGAATCCTTGGGCAGGGGAGAAATGCTGGCTGGTGATTTCCTCTGGCTTCTATTCACAGGCCAAAGGCGGCCAGACGTGATGCAAGAGGGGGTTGTTAAACTCATACCTCACAACACATGCAGCAGCTTACTCTGGTGGAACAAGCGTATCCGGCCTGAGAACATATGCGCTGGACACGAGAGTGGAGAAATTGCTACATGTCAGGTAGGTGGATCTAGGCCGGTGACTTAGTTGGGCTCCGTGTCTTTCAGTGACTTGAGTAGAGTTTCAAAAGTTGACCTCTGGAACGTTAGGCCTTTCTTCTGAAACGTGCTTCTAATTTTGAATGTTCTCTCCTTCTTCCTTTAGGGTGACAGCGGAGGGCCTCTCATGTGTAGGGAAGAAAGGTCCGAGCGGTACTTGGTCATTGGAGTCACCAGCTGGGGACCAATGAGGTGTGTTGAAGTTCGGAAGCCAGGTGTCTTCACCTCCACCCAACTCTACATTGACTGGATCACATCCATGACCAAAGAGAGTCTTTTCAAGGCAACCCACAGGCCTGTACTGGCTGAGGTCTGGCCTCCTGCAAAGCCGACACCCCCGATCCAATCCAGCACCCACAATGTGATGTGGAAGCGCCCCAAGCCCCACCCCCCACTCAGCCCTCCAGCTTTCCCTTCGCTCACCCCTGGGCCCATGGTTCCACCTTCCTCTCGGTTCACACCTAAGCCCAAGCCTCCCCCTCGGTTCATACCTGGGTATAGGCCTCCCCCTTGGTTCACACCTGGGTACAGGCCTCCACCTTCCTCTAGGTTCACGGTTGGCCGCAGGCCTCCTCCTCGGTTCACACCTGCTGCCAGGCCTCCTCCTATGTGGAAGCCCTCACGGTGGTACTTAATTCCTCCCACACGATGGTACTTAGTTTCTGGGGCAAGACCGTCAAAGTGGGGAACCATGACTCCTTCGTGGAGAAGAACCCACGCTACTCATCGTCCCTGGACAGGGCCTGCCCTATGGGGAATGACACAACCTTTGAGGACAACTCCCAGAAAGTGGTATCATAGGGCAAGGGCTTCTGGGCGGTTTGGGGTGACTTGGGCCTCACGTCAATTACAACTGCAACCAAACCCAAATTTATCACCCCCTGGTCATTATGTCTCTAACAACTGGAACCCAAGTTTTGCCCAACCTGGCAGTCAGCCTGCTATGCTCTTGCCCCCCAGAGGACCAGAAAGGGAGTAGATGCCTTAAGAGAAGCAAGACAGAAGAGAACAGGAAGGAAGATGATGGACTGGTCCCCATCCTTGTTTGACCATAAACCAAAAGTCATTTCTTCCACGGGGATCCCCAATCCCAACCCCTCCTTCTTTCCAACATTCCCAGTTGAAGTTAGGCTATCTTGCAACCTGGACCTTCACCTTCTTGTAACTAACTTTCCTTGGGATTTCTCATAGGGCTTTATTTATACTGGGTTCTTTAAAGTGCACGTTGGAATAAAAAAAATATTAAGATTAATATTGGATGTGTGAAGATATTTGTGGTTTGGAATTATATAAGCCTCTTCAGATTTATGCAGAATTGGTGCCAATGTGGATTAGAGGAATGAGAAAGGAGTCCCCATTTTCCTCCTCCCAAGGAAGTTGAAGCCAATGAGAAGCTGGGCGAATGTTGATGGTGCAGAGATGATGGAGGTTACATTGTCCTTTTCAACAGAGAAGATGTCCTCTTGTACAGGAGACCCTTTTAGATGTTATGCATACTTATTTGTATTATTACTGTTAGCATTGTTTAAAAAAGATCTGACCCAGTCATACACTGTCCACAAAATATGTATGGTGTGTGTAATATTAAAAAATAAAAAAAATTTAAGCAGGATGTCAGGGTTGAGAAACATTGCTTTGAAGCTTTCCCAGAACAAACCACAGATATGCAGACCTTCTTTTCATTTGTCAAAAGAGAAACCAGAACAAGAAGCAATGAGTGGAAACTGATCAAGGAGAGAAGCAACCTAGAACTAAGGAGAAACTTCCTAACAGTGAGGACAATTAACCAGTGGAACAGCTTGCCTCCAGAAGTTGTGGGTGCTCCATCACTGGAGGCTTTCCAAAAGAGACTGGCCAATAATTTGTCTGAAATGTAATAGGATTTCCTGCTTGAGCAGGGGGTTGGATTAGAAGACCTCCGAGGTCCCTTCCAACTTGTTATTCCATTATTCTGATAGGTAGAATGATGCAAACGATTTCCTAGCAAAATATGTTTGCAGATGACTGCAAAACCATGATTGCTTGTCCATCCCACATCTACAAAAGCATCTTCCATGCCACCATTTCCTTCACAGCTTGCTGCTTGCTCGGGCCTCCTGCTGTTGCTGACCCAGCAAGACAGTTAGCGTTCCTGAGCCCTCTCTGCCCCCCACGCGCCATGGGTTCCATTCCTAGGCAAGGTCAAAAGTAGTTTTGAAGGCCGCGCCCAGATGCCCAAACTGGATCCCCGCCATTAACTCTTCTAAAGCCAATGGCAGCAAAGAATTGTGCTTCTTCAGTGTGATGTCATATTGTCTGTTGGCTGATTGGCCGGGGACTGAAAGGACAGTTTGTGACGTCGTGAGCCCTGGGAGCAGGAGGTGGGACCTGACATTTGTTGAGCGATGTAGGATGAAGAAGCTGCTACTGCTCCTTTGGGCAGTTGATGCGCTCTGTCTAATCTCTGATGATGAAGAGGACACTTGCACGTAAGTGAGGGCCACAGCTGGAGGGCAACATTGAGGTGTCCTGGTGGAGTGGGGCCTCCATACTTCAGCCGGACTGTGCTGGATGGATGCTGGAGATGGGCAGGGAAAGCAACAGCATGAAGCGTGACCTTGAGATCCTGCTGGGGGTCGGCCCAGATGTTTCCAGACTGCCATGGCTGGACCCTGGAGGAGGAGGAGGAAGAGGCAGAAAAGAACTGGGGTCTCCCATATTTCTTTCCTACCATTCTTGAGAAAAGCAACAAAGATGATTAGAGGACTGGAAGCTGAAACATATGAAGAACGGTTGCAGGAACTGGGTATGTCTAGTTTAATGAAAAGAAGGACTAGGGGTGCCATGATAGCAGTGTTCCAATATCTCAGGGGTTGCCACAAAGAAGAGGGAGTCAAGCTATTCTCCAAAGCACCTGAAGGAAGGACAAGAAGCAATGGGTGGAAACTAAACAAGGAGAGAAGCAACTTAGAACTGAGGAGAAATTTCCTGACGGTTAGAACAATTAATCCGTGGAACAGCCTGCCTCCAGAAGTTGTGAATGCTCCAACACTGGAAGTTTTTAAAGAAGAGACTGGACAACCATTTGTCTGAAGTGGTGTAGGGTTTCCTGCCTAAGCAGGGGGTTGGACTAGAAGACCTCCAAGGTCCCTTCCAACTCTATTATTCTATTCTAACAGAAATCTTCTTCTTGAAGTTTCTTCAGAGCAGAACATCTTGGTGAAAGAAGCTTCTGGGTGAGAAGATGAACATTGTCAAAGAAAAAATTTAACCCAAGAAAGTCCAGTTGTCTTTTTGGAAAAAGCACTTTTGGGACAACCAGGTCCTGCATGAGGGAGAATCTCTATAGGCACCTTTCAATCTTAGTTCAATTGCCTTTCCAGTCACATCAATGGGTTGGGTTCTTTTGTGTGTGTGTGTGTGTGTGTGTGTGTGTGTGTGTGTGTGTGTGTATTTGCTGATGCTCTACAGGTAGTCCTTAACTTACGACCACAATTGCACCCAAAATTTGTGTTGCTAAGCGAAACATTTAAGTGAGTTTGCCCCATTTTATGACCTTTCTTGCCATAATTGTTAAGTGAATCACTACAGTTGTTAAGTGAATCTGGCTTCCCCATGGACTTTGCTTGTCAGAAGGTCGTAAAAAGGGATCATGTGACCCCGGGACACTGCAACCGTCGTAAATATGAGTCAGTTGCCAAGCATCTAAATTTTGATCACAGGACCACGGGGAATGCTACAACGGTCAATAAGTGTAAAAACTGGTCATAAGTCACTTTTTTCAGTGCCGTTGTAACTTCAAATGGTCACTAAATGAACTGTTGTAAGTCACGGATTACCTGTGCGTAGCCTTATATTATTTGTGTTTGTATGCATAATGTGTTTTATTAGTCTTGTGTATCAGTGCAGGACCTCTGTGGAGGCCATACGCTCAATCAATCAATCAATCAATCTATCACCCCATCTTCCTTTGCAGGAGGGTGTGTGGTAGCCGGCCACTAGCCATGAGCCATGCCATGCTGCGGATTGTGGGCGGGGTCGATTCTCTGCCAGGAACGTGGCCCTGGGCAGTCAGCTTCCAGTTCCCGACCCGGCAGGGATTCCGCCATTTCTGTGCCGGCTCCTTGATCAATTCTCGCTGGGTCATTTCGACGGCGCAATGCTTCCTCATTCAAAAGTGAGCGAAACCCAAAACACCCAAATCACCAACTCATCAGAGTCCAGGAGGTCCAGGTGTCCCAAGATCAGAAATGGGGACAATGTTTCTCAACTCTAGAAACTCGAAGACGTCTGGACTTCAACTCCCAGAATTCCCCAGTCCACTTTTCTTCAAGTTGCCAACGTTGAGAACTTTCTGTTTCAGAAGCAGTCGTACTAGCTGGGGAATTCTGGGAGTTGGAGTCCACACAGCTTCTGGCTGCCAAGGTTGAGAAGCTGTCACACTAGGGGTGGGTGGGGTGGAGTTGATGGCTCTTTTTCTCTCTTGGACTTGATTGGCACCTTCTTGGCCTTGTCTTCCAGTTGACCTTTAAGATAAATTGTATTGCGTCAACTATCTTATCCAGGAGAGATCCAACCTGTTTCCATTTTCTGTGAGACATGAGCCCTCCATAACGATTTCTGGATGCCACCATTCCAGGTTACTTCAGTGCTAGAAACATGGTTATCAAGCTTGTTCTCTGGATGCCACCATTCTAAGCATTCAGCACTAGAAGCATGGTTATCGTAGCCCAACCATCGCTAGAAAGTTGCATGCTTCCAACATTAAACTAGATTCCACTCAAAACATCTTAAGGGGTCTCCCCCCCTCAAAGGAAGAAGTGTAGGGACATGCACATTTCTAGAGAAAAGAAAGCCACAGAAGTCCAGAGATACGTCCAGAACAGGGGTGTCAAATTCAATTTCATTGAGGGCTGTGGTTGACCTCTGGGGGCCGGACTGGCCTGGCCGACTGGATGGGTGTGGATGACTGGGGGGGCATGGCCAACTGGGTGGGCGTGGCCAGCTTGAAGCCACTCCCCAAACTGATGGCATGTTTCCTCTTCGCACTGGGTAGCCCGGGTCGAGGCTACGTAGGCCCAATCTTTCCTCTTCGCATTGGGTAGACCAGGACAGCCCCACGGGCCAGATCAGACCACATATCGGGCAGGATCCGGCCCACAGGCCTTGAGTTTGACACCCCTGCTCCAGAAGATCCCTTTTCAGTTAGAACATAGAACCATATGGTTGGAAGGGATCTTGGAGGTCTTTCCATGGTCTCCCCTTTGGCCTTTCAGCCTAGACTCACCATTATTATTGCTTGATTAGCTGCGGCTTGATTTTTGAGACTCTTTGACTTCTTTTGAGTCTGGGGGCTTTCTCATGCTTGTCACCCACTCCCCTCAGCATAAGAAATAATCTTAGGAAGAAGCACGAGAAGACTTCCTTCAGGGCTTCTTTCATCTAGCACAGGGGTCCCCAAACTTGGCAACTTTAAGACTTGTGGACTTCAACTCCCAGAATTCTCCAGTGATGGAGCTATGCTGGCTGGAGAATTCTGGGAGTTGAAGTCCACAAGTCTTAAAGTTGCCAAGTCTGAAAACCTCTGATCTAGCAGGTAATGAATGACAGGCTACACGATCACCTTGCCAGGTAGATGATTGCTGTTTTTCTCAGAGAAGGAGGAAGGGTCTCTTCTTTCAGCCGAGCCTGAAGTTCTCCGCTGGTCCTTCTCCATCCCCATTGGCATCCCAAGTTCCCAAGGGATTGTACCATGAGGTCAGGATCCCGGCCGTTGCCTTCCCATTCCAAGACATCATTGGACCTCTTCAAAGTTGACCTTGTCTTATCTAACGTGATCTCCTGTCTCCCCCTTCACCCAGGTACCTGAAAGTGGAATATTTCAGAGTGCAGATTGGGGCCACCCAGCGCTCGAAACCTGGGCCTGATGCCCAGAACCGTGTCATCAAGAGACTGGTGGACCACAAACATTTCGACCATGACAAACACTTGAATAACGTTGCCTTGGTAGAGCTGGACAAACCCGTGGTTTGCAACGATTATGTCCAGCCCGCCTGCTTGCCGGAGGGAGATCTGGACATAGACTCGCTCATCCACTGCTATATTTGCGGCTGGGGCATCATGATCATGGAGAGTGAGAGCCTCCAAAAATTAAATACATCGATAAATAAACCCCACCCACCCCTTATCCCTATCCCTATGAACATTGGGACTCTAGGGACCTTCTGGGTTCGGTTCCCCAACTCCTTGTCAAAGTTTGGAGGAACGTCTGAGAGTCACCCGGCCATTGGTCAGGAGCTCTTGGAGGCATCACACCATAGTTTTGGGAAGAATTGAAAACTATGTGGTGCTGAGGTTGAGCACAGGAGTATCAGAAGGGGAGCAGGGAGAGGAAAAATGGGTCTTCTGTATCCCTTAAGGAACCCCCCCCCCTCTCTGATAGCATCCTTGGTCCTAGGGAGGGCAGGAAGGAGAACGCTGTCCTACAGTTGACCCAGAGTTTGGCCAATCATGTCCTCAGGAACCTTTACATGCATCTCCTTAAAGGTATGGCACTGCTTTGGGGCACGGGCTCTCTCTCTCTCTCTGCCGAGCCCAGTGATTGGCAGAAGCTGATCTGGAGAGCCAGGTGAACCAAAAATAATATATTTAAAAACTGCTTCTCTTGCATAGACAGAGGTGAGCTGAGTTTGATGTTTCAGTGCATTCTTTTGAAGAACAGGACTAAGAACTGGGGGAAACCAAAAACTATTATCCCCCTGGATGCCCTCTTAAAGATGTGCTTCAAGAGTTAGTGGTGCCACGTTCTAAACTTAGAATAGGAATAGAATCCTAGGGCTCGAAAGGGCCTCGGAGGTCTTCTAGTCCAACCCCCTACTCAAGGCAGGAGCCTTATCCCAGTCAAATGGTTGTGCAGTGTAACTTGGTTAATTTAAACCAGAGAGAGGGTTGGGGAGGGGTGTTAGTTTGTTGCGTGAATCCAACTTTGTTAGTTTAGGACTCGGTGCACAGTGTGAAACCAGAAAATGACTTACTTCAATAATAAGGTCAATGGTGTTATGGGAGCTTAATCTCAACCCAGGTAGTCCTCGTTTTACAACAGTTCATTTAGTGGCCAAAGTTATGATGACACTGAAAAAAGTGACTTCTGGCTGTTTTTCACACTTATGACCGTTAGAGCATCCCCATGGTCGTGTGATCAAAATTCAAACGCTTGGCAACTGACTCAGATTTATGACGGTTGCAGCGTGACCTTCCAACAAGCAAAGTCAACGGGGAAGCCAGATTTGCTTAATAACCTTGTTACAAACTGAAAAACTGCTGTGATTCACCAACTGTGGCAAGAAAGCTGATAAAATGGGGCAAAATTCACTTCACAAGTGTCTCACTTAGCAACAGAAATGTTGGGCTCAATTGTGGTTGTAAGTCGAGGACTACCCGTAGAAGCAGAGGGACTTTCCATAATGGCTCTCTGACTCTCGGCCCTTCCATTTGACCCCACCTGGAGCTCGAGGTCGAGACCCCTGCTGAGGCCAGGGTGATGGGAACGGGATAGTGGTGGGGTGATGCAACCCTCTCTTCTCTTCACAGGGGGGGCCCAATATGCGGACATCCTGCAAGAGGTCGAAGTGTCGCTGTTGGCCAGGGATGCGTGCAACAGCTCTGATCAGTATCACGAGCTCATTAGAGAGGAACACCTGTGCGCCGCCTCTGACGACCCCACCAAGGGCAGCTGCCGGGTAAGTGCGCCAAGGGCGGAGATCTCTTGGTCTCCTGGCTCTCTCTCCTGGCCTTCTCCAAGGTTCGAGAGGCATCACAGAGGGAACCACAGGTAGTCCTCGTTTAAGGGCTACTTGTTCAGCGATCATTAGAAGTTACCACGGTGCTGAACGAGGACACTTTTCCAAAGATGCTTTTACTAAAAAGGCAACTGGACTTGGTTTTTTTTTGTTTGGAAACGTTTCGCTTCTCATCTAGCAATAGCAATAGCACTTAGACTTATATACCGCTTCATAGTGCTTTACAGCCCTCTCTAAGCAGTTTACAGAGTTCAGCATATTGCCCCCAACAATCTGGGTCCTCATTTTACCCACCTCAGAAGGATGGAAGGCTGAGTCAACCTTGAGCCTGGTGAGATTTGAACAGCTGAACTAGCAGTCAGCTGAACTTGCAGTGCTGCTTTTAACCACTGCGCCACCTCAGCTCCTAAGAAGCTTCTTCAGTTCTAACTTCAGTTTTTAGTTCTTCACCTAGAACTGAAGAAGCTTCTTGGATGAGAAGCAAAACATTTTCAAATAAAAACCAAGGAAGTCCAGTTGCCTTTTGGAAAAAAAGCATCTTTAGGACAACCATGACCTGGGTGATGAAGACAACAAGGGGACTTATGACTGGTCCTCATGGCTGCGGCCATCACAGCATCCCTGGGATCATGTAACCACAATTCAGGTGCTTGGCAATTGACTCCCAATTACGACCACCTGTGGGATCCCATGGTCATGGGATCACTATTTGCAAACTTGATTGCCAACAACAAAGTTAAGAGGGAAGCCGGCAGGAGGCCACAAATGGGTGATCACAATGAAGTAGCCAATTTAGCCCTCTCTGCCAACTCCATCAACTTTGGCAGCTGTTCATCCATTGCTTATAAGGATTTCTAAAGCGGTATAAAATGATTGCTGAGACTCTAGCCTTGTGCTGTTGCATGCACGTGGGTGAAGTGAAGTGTCATGCCCCCGTGGGAGCCTGAATCAGTGGAGGAAGATGAGACGGAACTGGAGCAGACGGAGATTGAGGGGGCGGCTTTGTTGGCTTGGAAGGAAAATGGGGAGGAGCAGGCCCAGTCAGGCCAGGGCCTTTCAGGATTGGGATGGCTTGTAGGCAGGGAGGAGGAGGAGGAAGGATGACCAAGAGAGGCTAAGCAGTGAACATGAGAGACAGAGTTCCAGCGATGAGCAAGGAACACCCCCTCCTGATCCTCGAGCACGGAGAGTGGAGAGAAGGCGAGAACAGCGCAGACTGAGCCGACTATTCGGTAGGACAGCACGCCACCCCTCTTCACAAGGCACACCTGGGGACCGAGACTTAAGGAGACGCTGTGGGGAGGAGCATTTCTTGGGAACAAACGCTGAATTCCTGGAGTGTTGAGTGCAGACGTTTGAACTTCCTTGGATTCCTTGTTCTTTCTGGATGTCTTGCTTTGCAGCCACGGTGCTCATAGCATTGGGATAGAGGCTGCTTGAGGTATTTGTGTGTGCGTGCGTGCATGTGCATGTGTGTGCATGTGTGTGTGATCACTTAGCTCTGGGACTTGCCAGAAACGTGGGAGCGTTGGGGAAATTTGGAACAATTTTGAACTGCCAGTTGCCTGTGTATCTCTGTGCCGTGCCCCAGATCATCACACGATGTGTCTTCTTCCTCTTTCCTGCAGGGTGATGGCGGTGGGCCCCTGATGTGCAGGGAGTCCCATACTGAGCGCTACTGGCTGATCGGTCTCAACAGCTGGGGCACCGGCTGCTCCAATGGCAAATCTCCAGGAGTCTTCACCTCCACCCAGTTCTTCCTCACCTGGATCAAAGACATCATGGCAAACCCCCCCGCCTCTGGTCTTTCTCCTCCATTCAGACCAACCACCCCCCGCACCCCCTCCCCCCCACCCCCAAGCCGGTTCACGGGAGAGTATTACCTCCACCCCATTTACAAAAAGGTCAACGGGATGCTAGTTGGGTACTTCCCCGCAGCCAACACATACAGCCTTCCAACGCGCCAGTGGAAACCGGCGGTCAGACGCACCACCTGGCCCTGGTACACGGGACCCCCAAGGACATTTTCACCCTTCACCTTCTTTCCGAAGACAACCCCGTGGCCCATTCACACCACTGCCTTCCAAGGCTGGGGCAAGGGACCTAGCATAATTTATAGGATGCCCCGGAGAAGGTTCACAGCTGTTCCTCACACCACGCATTTTTACTGGTCTAGGCCTCAATACTGGAATAGGCCCAAACTTTAAGGAAACCAGGGACTTCCATCCCATCATGGCCCAGGTGAAGCATCTATGACCAGTGTCCTTCTGGTGTAATCCCTACCACCCAGCTCCTGAACTTTTGACAACCTGCGTACTATTTTTCATTCGCCCCATATTTTATCATTTATCAGATTTCTGTAGCCACTTTTATCAATGCGCCATTGGAAACAGAACTGGCACCCAGCTCCTGGCCCAAGCTCCACACGCCAGCTAAATTTCGGAAGGCTTAGCAACACGGCTGCCAACTTTCTTCATGAGCCCAGAGACGATCCTCAGGCAACCTCATCCCAGTCCAAGGTGCCAGTGGCCAGTTTCAGGGCCCAGGAGCCAACGTTCTGGCAAACCTCTACCCAGCAGCCTGAACTCCCATTTCTGGAAGGAGAAGAGCTTCATCGGAGCCCCTGTGGCTTCACACCGTCACCTTGGTTAGCTGAGACCCAATGAATTCTGGCAGGTGTTCTCCTTTAAAAACACTCCCAAAATAAAGTGTTTCCTTCCAGAAAATGTCTCTGATTTATGTCATGGTAGGAACGCTAAGATGCCTGACCGGGCAGGACCAATACCTATCATCGTGCAGCTGGCATTGAAGACTAGTTCTCCACCCTGTCCAGAGATTGGAGATATCTACTGAGAAAGCAAATCAGAAGAATATTTGCATGAAGTGAATTTTTGACAGAGGAGCCTATTTTTTTAAAAAAAATGGTGTGTAGAGAAGGGCCAGTTATGAATACTGTTTAAAGTTTGGAGAAATGCTGGCCAAGGCCCTTTTTTCTTGGTGTGGTAGATCAGTGTTTCTCAACCTTGTCAATTTGAAGATGTGCGGACTTCAACTCCCAGAATTCCCCAGCCAGCCAACACTGAAGCCATATTTATGACACACATATGGAATTTCTAGAAATTCAAAAGGAAGAATCCTTACGTTTCAATGCTGGCTGGAGAATTCTGGGAGTTGAAGTCCTCACATCTTCAGGTTGCCAAGGTTGAGAACCTTCTGGTTTTGAAGTTGTCATACTGACTATGGAATTCTGGTTCCTTCCTTTCCTTTTTCCTTCCTTCTTTCTTTCTTTCTTCCTTCTTTCTTTTCCTTTCCTTTCCTTCTTTCCTCTCCTCTCCTTTCCTTTCCTTTCCCCCAAAGATTAAAAGACATAAAATAATTTTTAAAAACATAAAAACCCAACCAGTTAAAACCTAAAACTTTCAAAACAACAAAAACATGACACCAATTGAGCTAACATGCCATCTAATCTTCCAGAGCGTGAGAGAAAATCCGGGTCTTTTAAAGTTTCACATAAGGCTACTGAATAACAGGAAGTAAGCAATGCTTTATTTCAACAAAATTCGTTTATCAGTGATTGCATGATCTCTGTAGATGCTTAAATAAACATCCTTCTCAGTGAACAAAGACATACATTCAATTTCACAGCTACTAAGATTGTTGGCTGAGCAGGTACAAAAACAGTCAGGGAAGTGATTGAAGCCTGGGAAACGGGCCCCTCGTCAGTCCACAGGAGTCATGATTTACCACCAGCTGACCGGGTACTTAGGAGGCGCGGGCTTGGCAGCACAAAACAGCAGCCAACCAGTGGCCATCAACACACCAATCAACCAATAGGAAGGCACCATATAAATATGACTCATAGAATAGCCCAAAGATATTCCGGAAGAGAGAAGTTCCCTTAGAATGGGTTCCAGTATGAGTCTGAGAACTCGGGAGAGTAAATCTCTGGTCCCGGTGATAGATCCAGACTGGATCCTGTAATATCATCATGGGACACGTATATTAGCGTTCATTCATCCCTCCTCCATTTCTGTCCTGGTGTCCCCAGAAGGAGGACCACGAATGATGGGTGCTTCTCAGGACAACCTCCCAAAACGCAGGCCAGATCATGGCTAGCTACTCCTCCAGTGACTTAGTTTTGTCTTCACCATAATCTGAGCCAGATGTTCCAAGGCTTTTGGAAGGAGACCAATGTTTGCTTGGAGCTGGCGCATTCCGTGTGAGGTCATACTGCCTGGGTGCTGATTGGCTGCAATCAGGCTGAGTGCGCTTGTGACATCACGGCCAGTGAGAGAATGCGGCAATCAGAGGAGCCTCTGGAGCCATCAAGAGGATGAGATGCATTCTCCTTCCACTCCAGATTCTGGCTACCGTCTGGCCCACTCACACCATAGTTGATACTTGCGAGTAAGTAAGTGAGAAGAAGGGAAAAGGAGGGATGGGCCCAATCCAGAAAGGGTTCCAAGGGGCAGCCCTTGGAACGAGGCTTCCAAGGAGACAAAATGCTCGTGAGAAGAAAGGAGGGCACGTGAGTGAGGGGCCAAGCACCATGAGCCATGGTGGCACAGTTAGAGTGCAGTACTGCAGGCTGCTTCTGGTGACTGCCGGCTGCCAGAAGTTTAGCAGTTCGGGTCTCACTGGCTCAAGGTTGACTCAGCCTTCCATCCTTCCAAGGTGGGTAAAATGAGGACCCAAAATTCTTGGGGGCAATATGCTGACTCTGTAAACTGCTTAGAAAGGGCTGTAAAGCACTTTGAAGCGGCATAGAAGTCTAAGTGCTATTGCTATTGCTATTGGCTAGTATGGTTAGGGTTGTAAAGCCATGGTGGCACAGTGGTTAGAATGCAGTTCTGCAGGCTAATTCTGCTGGCTGCCGGCTATCCGCAGCCAGGAGTTTGATCATGATCGGCTCAAGGTTGGTTCAGGCTTCCATCCTTCCGAGGTTGGTAAAATGAGGAGCCAGATAATTGTGGGCAATTATGCTGACTCTGTAAACCGCTTAGAGTGGGCTGTGAAGCACTGTGAAACGGCATATGTCTAAGTGTTATTGCTAAGAAGGAAGGAAGGAAGGAAGGAAGGAAGGAAGGAAGGAAGGAAGGAAGGAAGGAAGGAAGGAAGGAAGGAAGGAAGGAAGGAAGGAAGGGCTATGGTGGCGCAATGGTTAGAATGCAGGATTGCAGGCTAACTCTGCCCACTGCCAGCAGTTCGATCCTGACCAGCTCGAGATTGACTCAGCCTTCCATCTTTCCAAGGTTGGTAAAATGAGGATCCAGATTATTGGGAGCAAGAGGCTGACTTTGTAAACTGCTTAGAGAGGGCTGTGAAGCCCTGTGAAGTGGTATATAAGTCTAAGTGCCCTTGCTATCAGCTGCACAGAGGGGGGCACATGGGCTGACGGTCACCATTCTGATGCTAGTCAGGAAGCAATGCTTGTTTCTCCATCCAGTGTTTGTGGAAGACACCCCTTAGTGCCCAGCCATGGGCGAAGTGAGCAGGTGGTGGGCGGAGCCGATGCCCAGCCTGGGGCGTGGCCTTGGGTCGTCAGCTTGCAGCTCCCCACGATAACAGGACACAAGCACAGCTGCGGAGGCTCCCTCGTTTCTGGCCGGTGGATTCTCACTGCGGCCCACTGCTTCTTAAGCAAAAGGTGAGACCTTTCCACATGGTGGTACCAAGCTCCAGAAGGGGAAGAACCTCTCAGAGGGATGGGCTTCATACGGAGTCCAAGGGGAGAGAAAGATTAGGGGACCAGAGGCTAAGACATACGAAGAACGGTTGCAGGAATTGGGTTTGTCTAGTCTAGTAAAAAGAAGGACCAGGGATGACATGATAGCAATCTTTCAATATTTGAGGGGCTGCCCCAAAGAAGAGGGGGTTGACTGACAAAGATGGGAAGGTGGGATCCTATCTTGGTCCATTAACCACCTCCAGAACGGCATGTCCCTATTGGGGCCCCCAGCCAGTTGGCAGAGTTGAGTCTTCAGATCTTTTCGGAAAGTCAAAATGGTGGGTGTGGATTCTTACTTGAGTGATTGGCTCAAAGGAAATAGTCTTCAAGGAAAAACAAGAAAGTCCAGTTGCCTTTTTTTGGGCGGGGGAAGCACCTTTGGGCCCTAGCTGTCAGAAAGGGCTGACCCTCCGTCTCTCCCCAGGGACCTTCCACACTGGCGTGCGGTGATTGGCGCATGGAAGCTTTCTTCGCTTGGCTCCGAGGTCCACGTGCGCTACATCAAGCGGATAGTCATCCATGAGGACTACCAGAGGAGCACGGAGACCAGTGACATCGCTCTGATGGAGCTGGACCAGCCGGTGAAATGCAGCTACTACATCCAGCCGGCTTGCTTGCCTGACATGACCGTCACCCTCTCTCCCCTAAACCACTGCTACATCAGCGGCTGGGGCATCCTGGGAAAAGCTGGTGAGAATCCCTCCTCTGTGCCACCCGGGCTCAGCCACCTCCCCGCGCCTTAGAAGCCCAACCCCAGGAAAGGTCTTCCTTCGCTCTCCAGCGCCACAGCTGTCATCCGGTGCCCTTGGCAGCTTCTCTGTTCCTTCACACGTGGCGTTTTCCTGCTGGGTCTTGAAGGTGTGGCTGGATGGGGTTGAAATGCCATTCCGTGATACTAACTGGTGGTGGAGAACTTTGTGGAATCTGGAGCTCCTTTAGAAGCTCAGTGTGAGTGTTGTCTGGACTCACAACGTGGCTGCCAGGGGAGACTTCCCGGTTCCCCTAAATAGCTGTGACAGTGAGCATGGACAGAAGGCACACTCAGTCAATCACTCTCTCTCTCTCTCTCTCTCTCTCTCACACACACACACACACACACACACACACACACACTTCTTCTCAGATGCTGTGTACCATCCTAGTGTATCTTTGTGGAGCAAAAATGCATTCCTGCAAATACTTTCTTCACCAGCTTCTGATGCATCATCACCATCACCATCACCACCATCATATGCTTGGAACCATTTTTGGTTTTGCCAGTGCTGCCTCTTCTCTCCTTCTCTCTTCTCCTCCCCTCTTGTCATTGCAACTAAGCCATTCTTGATCTTCTCTTCTCTCCTTCCATTCTTCTTTCTTCCATCTCTTCCTCCTTTGTCTCTCCTCTCTTCTCCCCTCCCCTCTCCTCTCCTCCCCTCTCCTCGCCATTCTAATCCTCCATGTTTTCTTATCTTTTCATTGTCGTCTTCTCTTGTTTTCCTCTCCCTTTTCCCTCTCCTTCTCTTCTCTCACCTCCCGGCCTCAAGGAGGCTCCCCCCCCACCTTCAAGGCCATGTAGGATAGCTGGGAGATGCTGGCCCTTAAAGCTCTCAGGGGCCACCGGCGCCAAGCCCCTGCTGCTCTCACCCAGGAAGGCCCTTGGCTGAAAGCCCCCTGGGAGGAAGGGGAACGTGGGGCTGCCCTGCTAAGCAGCTGCCTTCCATTCCAACAGCCAGGGAGGTGTCCGACGTCATGCACGAAGTGAGGGTCAACCGCTTCTCTGTGGCTCAGTGCAACAGCAGCGGCTGGTACAATGGGGCCATCGAGGGACACACACTCTGTGCAGGTTACGAGGAAGGAGGAGCTGATATCTGCCAGGTAAAGCCCCCTGGGGAACACCCCCCCTTGGTAGATCTTGTCTCCAATGTGCCTCCTGCTAGTCAGGTTGGGCCCCCAAACGATGCCTGGGAATCCGTTGCACCCCCTTCCCTTACACTGCCCTTCTGGCTCCAAGGTTCAGTCCTGGAAGGCAACGGAGACTCCAATATGTGGCACCAGGTTGAAGAAGGCACAAAGTCTTCCTATAGCAAGAGTCAACCATGCTTTACCGATCTATGGAGCTTCTCCATCATCCACATCATGGTTGTCCCAAAGGTGCTTTTCCAAAAGGCAACTGGGCATTCTTGGTTTTTTCTTTCTTTCTCTTGAGAATGTTTTGCTTCTCATCCAAGAAGCTTCTTCAGTTCTGGAGAAGTTCTTCATTCTTGGAGGTGAAAAATTTTCAAGGAAAGGAAGAAAAAAGCCCCCAAGAAAGTCCAATTGCCTTCTGAAAAGCACCTTTGGTCCCAGACTGGAAGCTTTTAAAAAGAGATTGGACAGCCACTTGTCTGGCATGGTATAGGCCAGTGATGGCGAACCTTTTTTTCCTCGGGTGCCGAAATAGTGCGCACGTGTCCATACCCATAATTCAAAGGCGCCCACTAACCTCACCCCCCTGCACATGCGTGCACTAGCCCCCCACTTCCCCATTTCCCGACTTCCAGTGGGCCCAGTAGGCCTGTTTTTTGTCCTCCCCAGAGGCTTTCTTGGAGCTTGGGAAGGGCAAAACTGCTCCCCCTGCCACCCTGGAGGTCTTCCGGAGGCCGAAATCGCCCTCCCAGAGCCTCTGCGCAAGCCAAAAATCAGCTGGCGGGCACGCACAAGCACACTGGAGCTGAGCTAGGGAAATAGCTCACGTGCCGGCAGATATGGCTCCGCGTGCCACCTGTGGCACCCATGCCATAGATTCGCCATCACTGGTATAGGCAGGGTCTCCTGCTTGAGCAGAGGGTTGGACTAGAAGACCTCCAAGATCCCTTCCAATTCTGTTATTCTCAACTAACGGACAACGCCCGCTAGGACTTAGATAACGGTCAATGAAATTCAATGGGGGGGGGTTGCACTTGATTTGCTTGTGGCTATGCATTGATTCTAGGCTGGTCCCTCTCTTAATACCACCCCTGGGATCTGCCACTCCTTCCCCTACATTGTCCTTCTGCTGTGTGCATTTCCCCAATGTTTCTATGCGCCTTTCCTATTCTGCGCGTTGTGTCCTCTTTCTCTTAATTTACACATCTAATGAGGGGATTTTATATATATATATATATTGGCCTCCTGGTTTGTGTTTTTAGAACTGGGAATTGCAAAAGCAAAATTTAGAGAGATCTGAATGTCAGCATGTAGCAATAGCAATAGCACTTAGACTTATATACTGCTTTGCAGCCTTCTCTAAGCAGTTTACAGAGTTCAACATATTGCCCCCAACAATTTGGGTCCTTATTTTACCCACCTCAGAAGGACGGAAGGCTGAGTCAACCTTGAGCCGGTCAGGATCGAACTGCCAGTCAACAGAGGTAGCCTGCAGTACTGCACTCTGACCACTGCGGCTCTTGTAGCCGTACTCCGGCTTGTCTTATTGGTTTCTGGAGTATAAACTGGAGAAGCCAGTACTGTGAACCGGTGAGGCAGGAACCGGCAGTTCTCGGGCGAGGTAGCATCCTTAGGTCAACTGTGAACGGGATGGCCTTCTCCCTTCTGCCAGGCAGGGCTGGCACCGGGAGGGGCAGACATCCTCGCTTTGCGATGCCAATGGCCTCCTGACTGGGGTGCTTCGGTTCTCCTTTGCCTTCTTTTAGCACTAGGAAAGTTTCCGCGTACAGGTAGTCCTCAACTTACGATCACAACGGAGCCCCACATTTATGTTGTTAAGCGAGGCAACTGTTAAGTGGGTTTCCCCCCATTTTACAACCTTTTCAGCCACGGTTGCTAAGTGAATCGTGGCAGGAGTTAAGTTAGGGACAAGGCTGGTTAAGCGAATCCGGCTTCCCCGTCAGAAGGTCGCAAAAGGGGATCCCCTGACCCTGGGAGACACTGCAATCGTCATAAGTATGAACCACTTGCCAAGCATCTGAGTTTTGATCATGTGATTGTGACCTTGTGAGGTCATAACTGTGGAAAATGGTCATAAGTCACATTTTTCAGTGCCGTTGTAACGTTGAACGGTCACTGAATGAACTGTTGTAAGTCAAGGGCTACCTGTAACCAGAGACTCCTAGGGCTGGAAGGGAACTTGGAGGTCATCTAGTCTAATCCCTTGCCCAAGGCAGGAGTCCTTCTACCATCCCGGACAAATGGTTGTCCACTACGACTATGGGGATGCTGCAATGGCCGTAACTGTGAAACACCATTCTAAGTCACATTTTTCAGTGCTGTTGTAGCTCTGAACGGTCACTAAACAAACTGTTGTAAGTCGAGGACTGCCTGTATTATGAGCTACCTCTTTCATGTCCATCCAGAGGCTGCCTCTTTTACATCCTTCTCTGGAGGCCTCGGGAGATGGTGATCACCCTAACTCACCGCCCACCATACTCTTCCTCCTTTGGCTGTTTCCTTGTTTGGTTTCGAGTCTGAGACCGACCGACCGACCGACCCTGACTCCTCCTCCCACCTGTGTTTCTGTTCCAGGGAGACAGTGGTGGACCCCTCATGTGTCAAGAAGACGTCTCTCAACCCTTCTGGATCATTGGAATCACAAGCTGGGGGCAAGGCTGTGGCAAAGCGCACAAGCCGGGTGTCTATACTGACACACAACACTTCTACCCGTGGATAAAGCAGTTGGCGGGCCCAATGCCGCAGCCCCCTCCCACACCCATGCCCATCCCCACAATCAAGGTTCCACTCCAGAGTGAATCAACTCCCCACCCAAGCTCTCCCCCCAAAAGCTCCCCTTCAACTCCCGAAGCCACCAAAACCCCAACTGAACCCTCAACTCCGTTGCAAACGACTTCTCAAAAACAGCCTTTAGTCTTCTTCTGGCCTCCAACCACTGCACCACCTCGGCTTTGGCCTAAAACACAACCTTTGTCCCAGTCCACCTCTCAAGTCCCATCAAAGCCCACAACCCAACCTCATGCAAAATCTCCAAACACAATCCAAATTGAAGTCCTCTTTCAAACAACCCAAGAGCCAACTTCACCTTCATCTTCTTCTCCAACTCATGCAACATCTCAGGTCTTGTCACCTTTGTCTTTCCCTCATGCCAAAGTCCTACCTGCATCCACAGTTCAACCTGAGACCACTCCTCTACTTGAAATTGAAATAATATCTGAGCCCACATCCAAGTCTCCACCTCAGCCTCCATCTCCATCAAAGACTAAAGTCACATCCCTACTTGCATCTATAGTTCAATCCGCACTCCAAAGGTCACCTCAACCTTCATCTTCAACTTCACCCAAGACTGAAACCTCAAGACAGACAACATCTCAGGTCTTGTCACCTTCCCCTCATGCCAAAGTCCTACCTGCATCCACAGTTCAACCTGAGACCACTCCTCTACTTGAAATTGAAATAGTATCTGAGCCCACATCCAAGTCTCCATCTCAACCTCCATCTCCATCGAAGACTAAAGTCACATCTCTACTTGCATCTATAATTCAATCCGCACTCCAAACGTCACCTCAACCTTCATCTTCAACTTCACCCAAGACTGAAAACTCAAGTCAGACAACATCCCACGTCCTGTCATCTTCAGCTTCCCCTCATGCCAAAGTCCTACATGAATCCACAGTTCAACCTGAGACCACTCCTCTACTTGAAATTGAAATAGTATCTGAGCCCACATCCAAGTCTCCACCTCAACCTCCATCTCCATCGAAGACTAAAGTCACATCCCTACTTGCATCTATAGTTCAATCTGCACTCCAAACGTCACCTCAACCTTCATCTTCAACTTCACCCAAGACTGAAAACTCAAGTCAGACAACATCCCACGTCCTGTCATCTTCAGCTTCCCCTCATGCCAAAGTCCTGCCTGCATCCACAGTTCAACCTGAGACCACTCCTCTACTTGAAATTGAAATAATATCTGAGCCCACATCCAAGTCTCCACCTCAACCTCCATCTCCACCGAAGACTGAAGGCACATCTCTACTTGCATCTATAATTCAATCCGCACTCCAAACGTCAGCTCAACCTTCATCTTCAACTTCACCCAAGACTGAAAACTCAAGTCAGACAACATCCCACGTCCTGTCATCTTCAGCTTCCTCTCATGCCAAAGTCCTACATGAATCCACAGTTCAACCTGAGACCACTCCTCTACTTGAAATTGAAATAATATCTGAGCCCATATCCAAGTCTCCACCTCAACCTCCATCTCCACCGAAGACTGAAGGCACATCTCTACTTGCATCTATAATTCAATCCGCACTCCAAACGTCAGCTCAACCTTCATCTTCAACTTCACCCAAGACTGAAAACTCAAGTCAGACAACATCCCACGCCCTGTCATCTTCATCTTCCTCTCATGCCAAAGTCCTACATGAATCCACAGTTCAACCTAAGACCACTCCTCTACTTGAAATTGAAATCATATCTGAGCTGGTATCTGAAACTCCACCTCATCCTCCATCTCCATTGAAGACTGAAGGCACATCTCCACTCGCACCTGTAATTCAATCCACTCTCCACACCTCACCTCAACACAAAACCGAACCTCTTCCCGAGCCTGAAATTCCAACAGAGGTTGGCTCCACATCTGAAACTGAATCCCAACCTTCTCCTGGAACTCATCCAGAACCTGAAGCTTCACATCAGTCTATAACCACATCTCAACCTACCTCCAAAGCTCCACCTCAGCCATCTCCTCAAACAGAGTCTCAACCAGAACTTGAAGCCACAACTCAGCCTGTGACTACATCGGAAGCCCCGACTCAACCTGAGACCCAACCTTCTCCTCAAACCACGTCAGAACCGGAAACTGACACTGTAGCTCACGTTGTAATCGTACTTCATACATCAGAAGCCCCAACTCAACCTGAGACCCTTCAAACAGAACCCAAACTGGAGCCTGAAACTCCCATTCAATCCATAACACTCCAAACTGCAACCTCACCGCCCACGTCTCCGTCCTCACCGGAAACCACGCCTCAACCGGAAACCTCCAGGCAACCGAACCCCGAAGTTCATCTGAATCCCCAAAGCCCCCAGGCCCCATCCCAACCGATCGCTGAGCGTAAAATCATACCCATCATTGAAATCTCCCATACCGACAACGTCGTGCTAAGGTTCTTGAGGGCGATTCAGAAGTTCTTGCAAATCATTAGGAAGTTGAAAGACACGGTGTGGGTCTGGCCCGATTTGTCGAACCTGAAACTCCTCAAGGACAGAGATCTGGCTTCTCTCGAGGAGGAGTCAGAAAGCCCACCGGAGGATGACCTGCCTGGCGAGTCCTGGTGATCTGGAAGGAGACCCAGCATGCCTTTGGCACCCAGGTGTGCCACCGACGTTGAGAACGCTTGGCAATGCCAGCAACATCCTCCGGGGAGCTGTGGCAGCACACTTACCAAAACCAGAAATGAAAGTTTTGTTCAGGGTTCTGCTAATCTCAGGCGTGCTAGGTCTCTGGGGCGACTTTACACAGCTTGGGGTGGTGAGCCTGGTGCTTCTGAAGCAGCAGTGTGGTGACCACAGGCAGGGCAAGACCTGCAGGCTGCACGAAAATGGATAGGAGGTCACGGCATTTAATCTTTCCCTGGGACCTCAGCACCGTCTGGAGAAGGCAAGGTTGTGTTGGGTTGTGTAAATATTTTGTTGTGCACACAAGCAACCCTTAATATGAAGATCAGCTTCTACAAAGGCTAAGAATCGGAATCTATATACCTGTAAGTTTAAATCCTGTCCCCCCCCCCAATTTTCTTTGTAACAGATGTTTGGCAATGTGTTTTACTGTTTACAAAATGTAAATATCAAAATGTGTTTACCAAATGTACCTGTTCTGGTCGCAGGCTCTTCGTTTTTCCCGTTTGCCCCCCCTCCCCCACACTTCCTGAATGCCTCTAAACCTAACCTCTTTCCTAACAGGAGAACCTCCGTTTGCCAAGTCGGCTGTAAAAGTTGTTCCATTCTGCACACTTGATCAGCGGCTGTTGGGTCACTGTTGCACTTTGTGTAAAGCGCAGCGTCATAAAGGTGTCCTCACCTTGACTCTGTAGGGACTTAAAAGTGACGTGCCTGATGGCTCTGCTGTGATGGGAGGTCCCACGCAGTTGCTCCATTTCGCTGCTGTCCCTTCCACTGTTCGGTCTGACCAAGAAGAACCATCCGAAGAGCGCTGAAGGGTATTGAAGAGTGGGCAGGTGCCTGGGCCCAGCATCCACAGCCAAATATAGTTGGGCGGTGCAATCAGCCCCATGGCCAACCCCACAGCCGGCCCCTTTCCTTGCAGCACAACATGCTTACTGGCAGTACGTTCATCGGTAGCGGTGCCATCTTCAGGTCCAGCAGTTTTACTCTTGCCAAGCGTCCATCCTTTCACTTGGGTTGATCTGACAGAGCTTGCCGTTGGGTGAAGATCGGAGGTGGATCTTCTCTACTTCAGATCTTCACCCAAAGGTGGACTTGGTCAGCTTGACCAAAGGGCAAAACTGCTGGATGGCACAGCTACCGATGATCGGAGCACCAATAAGCATCAACCTTCTCCACTTCCGAGGCCAGCTGTTGCTTGAGGTGGGGGTAGCTTCACCTCGGCCGCCTTTTCAGTAAAGACCACCTACCCATGCTAGTTACTGTTGGGGGTCCTTTACTTCACAATGTCCCCCACCTTCCTGAAAAGGTGAAGAGCCCTTCGGTCAGGTGAGTCCATCCTCCCTTCCTGCTAGGGCCAGGAATTTCCTCATGATCAGCTTTCACAAATCAAAACTGTGAAATGGTGGCTATTTTAGCCCATTACGGCTGACCACAAAGTCTTTCTCCACCTAACGGTCACTCTCTGTGAAACCCAGAGAACTGGGGACGGCCATTTGAGGAAAAGACGGCCGTGTCAGAATTCCTAGAGAAGGCTTGCTTTTACAGCATGGGTCTCCAACCTTAGCAACTTTAAGACTTGTGGACTTCAACTCCCAGAATTCCTCAGCCAGTGTCACCTGACCACCTTCCTTTTCTCAGGGTGCAACACAACCAGTGGTTGCCACACAATCGGAGCTTTCTCAGAGAAGCTACCAGGCTGGTTTCCAGACTTCCAAAATTTATTTCTCCAGGTGGAATCTTTGCAACAACAACAACAACATAGACTAAAGATCCTTCTAGAAGTGAAACAGGGGCATTGATAAGCCCAAGGTCTCTACCAGAGCCGGCAGCCCCTCTTCTCTCGGCTAGGAAGCCTGGTCCTCCAGCCGCCTTCTCCCACGGCAGCAGAGCTGACCTCCATCTGCTGGCCTTCTCGGAGGTCCCTGGTGGCCTCCGCTGAGCAGGGAGGGCTGCCATGGTCTCCATGTAGGGGGCAGCCCACGGTTACTCGTTCCCGGGGCTCAGGTGGACTGGGGAAGGCTCCCCTTGACTGGCCTCCTCTGCAGGGGAGTCCTCCTCCTTCGCCTCTAGCTCAAAATTCTACAGGGAAACAGGAAAAAGGATCAAAACAGATGCTCCACACCTGGCCTCTCCTAGGGCAGCAGCCTGCAATTACCATCTCTGCAGCCACAGGGGGGCTTCAGCAGATGGATCATGGCCAGAGAAGGCTTCCAGATGGGTGGAGAGAGGAAGGAGAGGGAGAGAGGAAGGAAAGAGAGGCAGAAAGGGAGGGAGGGAGGAAAGAGAGAAAGGAAGGAAGGAAGGAGAGAGGAAGGAAAGAGGAATAGGAAGGAAGAAAAAGGGAGGAAGAGAAGAAAAAAAGGGGGAGGAGATATTTGGCACAGAGATATTTGAACCCAGATGACATACTGTTTAAGGAAAGATGGAATGTCTGTATTTTGAAAAATAAAGAAAAATAAAAAAACTTTTTAAAAAAGAAAAAGGGGGAAGAGGGAAGGAAAAGAAAAAGGGAGGGAATGAAGAAAGAGGAAGAGTGGAAGGAAAGAGGAGGAGTGAAGAAAAGAAGTAGACAGGGAGAGAGAGGTAGAGAGGAAGGAGGGAAGCAGGCAGACAGGAAAGAGGGAAGGAAAGAAGGAAGGAGGAGGGAAGGAATGAAAGAGGGAGGGAAGGAAGGAAGGAAGGAAGGAAGGGAGAGAGGGGTTTCTCCACCTGAGAAAACTGAAGTCAGGGAGAATAACCCTCATGGCTGCCAGGCACACAAACTACCCACTAACTGCAGCTACATGCCATCGTGGTTAGCACCAGAAGCCACACCACGGGCGCCCAGAGCCTCCCGGAAAGACCATCTCCCCCAATCCTGCCAAAGAGCCAATTCCCGGGGGCTCCCTTTGTGCCTCTAACCCCAAGCAGCCACCCAAGGCTGCTCCCTCACCTCCAGCTCCTTCAGGACCTCGTCCATAAAGTCCCCCGGGTTCTGCTTGTAGGCCACGGCCAGCTTGATGGCATCGCTGAAGAGCTGCGGAAGAGAACGCAGAGGTCAACCAGAGAGACCACCGGTGGGGTCCCCTTCCCTGCCCGGCCAGCGCCCCCCCCCCGGCCAGGAACCCAAGCTTTCCTCCCCCACCTTCACAACGTTGGTGCCGTCGGCTGCAGACACGAAGTAGAGGGGCAGGTTGAGCTTCTTGGGAAAGTTGAAACTTTTCTGCGTGGCCTTCAGGTCGGCTAGAAAGAAAGAAAGAAGGAGAATTGGGTGACCTCAGAGTCTTTCCAGGAGGGGCCGAGGCCTATTTGACCCCGAAGGGTCCCAGATGATGCAGCCCAAGACAAGGAAGGACCTACAGGATTCATTCGGTGACTGAAATAACCCAACTGCAGAGTTTGCAACAAGCACCGAGGAATGAATTGCCCAAACATGGCAGGTCCTGCCAGAGTCACAGAGCTAGAAGGGACCCTGGAGGTCTTCTAGTCCAACCGCCTGCTCAGGCAGGAAGCCCTCCACCATTTCAGACCAATGGTTGTCCAATATCTTCAACTCGCTTGTCTGTGGAAACCAGAATTTCTCAGAGGCTGAGAGTCCTCCTGGCCAGGACCCACTGAAGGTGAAGACAGGGCACTTAAGTCCCTCAGCTTCTTCCTTCTCTTTCAGTGAAGAGACAAGGATAACATGGATGTTGTTGACTTAACACAACCACATCCCTTCTCTGAAAGTTGCCCCCAAAGCCTTAAACATTTCTGCCCCGTCCCAGAAACGTCCAAATTCAGGTTGTAGATTTGTACCGTTTTAAACAATGCCTCTTCCTTCCCCACAAAATGGTTGCCCACTTCTGCTACACAACTTCTCACTTGAAGAGTCTATACAGTCAGAACAGAACCAGAACAGAACAGAACCAGTGAGTTGGAAGGGGCCTTGGAGGTCTTCTAGTCCAACCTGCTGCCCAAGGAGGAGTACTGGTTGTCAGATAAATTATTGTCCCATCTTTTCTTGGAGCATTCACAACCTCTGGAGGGAGGCCATCCCACTGATTAAGCGTCCACTTACCACACATTAACCTCCCAAGAACGAACCATGATGGAAGCTCAACACACATACGACCCAAACACGGGCTCAGGGTCTATCTCAGGGTTGTTGGGAGAGCTCACCATTCATTCCTAGGATTAGAGTCTCAATACATCCACACATACCTTGAAAAGTATCTGGAACCTCCGATTGGTTCAAAATGCAGTGGACTGCATGGTTCTGTGCAGACCCAGACCCCGGTGCACACATGTATCACCTGTCCTGCGGGGGCTGCCGATTTGCTTCCGGGTGCCATCCAAGATGCCGACTGTCACCTTTAAAGCCCTTTATGGCTTGGGACCAGGTGATCTGAGGGACCGTCTCTTGCCAGTCACATCTAACCACCCACCAGAGTGGGGAGGCAAGGAATGTTGCGGGTCCCGTCTCCTAAGGACATACATCTGGCGGGACCCAGTCAATGAGTGAGTGGGCAGCCGTATAGACCTTCTAAATAAATCGATACGTACATACATACCTGGCTAGAAATGGCCGTGGTTGGGACAGAGCCCCACGGTGGATAGGAGAGACAACTTTGAGTTGGGGAACTGAAACCCTGCAGTTTGAGACCTCCCCTTAAGCTCTTTACCAGGGGCATCACAACCAGGATTTCACATTTATGCCTTTAAGAAGAGATTGGACAACTATTTGTCTGATATGGTATAGAGTTTCCTGCTTGAGCAGGGGATTGGACTAGAAGACCTCCAAGGCCCCTTCCAACTCTCGGTTATATTGCATTTTCCAATGGAAAACATCCTTTTTGTTCCAGACCGGTTGATGCAGCTTTAAGAGGACGTTCCATTGTGATGTTCTCCGCAACTGCTTAAGCAGCTTTGGGGCAACAGGTGTTGGGTGGCCTGAAGGCCAGAAGATTTCCCCCTTGTCCAAGAAGTGGCTGAATCAGATCTCCTCCCCTGGTGGACTCCCCAGACAGAGGTGAAAAGGGGAGGAGGCGCACCATCGATTTTGTTGGCCACTATGATACAAGGGATTTGAGGCCGGAATTCACGCAGCTCCTTATACCAGTTGGTCAGGTTCTTGTAGGTGACCTTCCTCTGGACATCAAAGACCTGGATGGGGGGGGGGGGAGAAGAGGACAGCTTATCATGCGCTAATCAAACTACAACCAAAATCTCAGATCCCGGTGGGAGAAAGCTCATGGTGTAAGGAAGAAACATCTACTAGACCAGTGGTCTCCAACCTTGGCAACTTTAAGACTTCTGGACTTCAACTCCCAGAGTTCCTGCTGGCTGAGGAATTCTAGGAGTTGAAGTCCACAAGTCTTAAAGTTGCCAAGGTTGGAGACCCCAGTATTAGACGTTGGTAGGCTTGCTCAACATTTCAACATGTCAGAGAGAGAGACCAGCTGAGACTGGAGGAGGAGTCAGGTGGGGAATTAGTCTGGAATCCTTCCGTAGGCACAAAAGGGCAAGTATCAGACCTTCCACCTCGCTCCCGCTTGCCTCAGTGCCAGCCTGTCATAGACTCCCAGGGGAGGGAAACTGTTTGGGAGGGGGAGGAAACTCCAAAGCACTTCATGCCAGCTGGAGACAACACTTCAGGGACGCACAGAGGATGACCGTTCCAAAACATTTGAATATGACTGGACACAAGGGGATCAGTGGGAAGGCAGATGTAGGGAACAGGGGGGATTTCACTAGGAAATTGGCGCAAGAAACTCAGAGCTGGCTTTGCTTTACTGTACTTCACTTGACTGTAGTAAAACTATACCCGACTCTAAAAATAGAATCGTGGCTTGTTCTCGCCTAGGGTTCAAGTCGAGGCAGGGCTGGCAGCGAGATCCAACCTCCCTTGAATGCCACTGAACATTATCTAGTCTGGCCCAGGAGCAGGATTCCTGTGAAACAGGCATGAGCAAATGAAGTAGCTAACTGAACCCTTTACACATGGATCTGGTTACTCGTGCCTAACGTCAGCAGAGCAATCCTCCCATTCTCACTGATCAGGACGGAGTGTGGGGGCTCCATGGCTGCAGTGGAGTTGGTGGGAAGAGGGATGAGCTGGAATGAGCTGGAGAAAATGCTCTTCTGGCTTTGTGGCACCTCCCGTGTGGAGGGCCAAGACAAATATGGAAGACTTTGTCCCACCAGCATCAGGAAAACTGTGAGGACAACTGAGCCTGGAGTCAGAAGAAGGATCTCTATCACCTTGAAGAGATCCCTCACTCAAACATTTTGCCTGCTAAGAAAAACCCACTGGCTTTCACTGGACAAGTCCCACCCCAAATCCCATGTGCCCTTTCCTTACCATGATGCAAGCATGGGCCTTGTGATAGTAGGACGCGTGCATGCTCTGGAAACGCTCCTGGCCGGCAGTATCCCAGAAGTCTGGAAAGCAGGAAATCCACAGCTTACAAATGACCCACTTCAACTAACACGATCTCTCTCTAGGCCAGAGTTTCTCAACCAAGATGGGGGGGGGGGACTTCAACGCTCAGAATTCCCCAGCCAGCTGGGGGTTGAAGCCCACCCATCTTCAAACGGGCTACTTCTCTAAGTGAGAAGATCCATTAAGTCAGCCTCTTCCAACCTGGGATCTTCTGAACGTGTGTGGACTCTGTGAGCCCTTATAGGTGCCGGAGAGAGAGAGAGAGAGACAGATCATGGATCTTCTGCTGAGACCCAATGACCAGGGGGACCTTCCATCCAACAAGCTTCTCAGCCTCTCATTGGGCAACTTCAAGCCATGGACAGATGTGTTTATCAGAACGGGGCCCCACCCAATGAGATCAGGGAGAGGGCTCTACAGCGGAGTCAGTGGGTCCAGCAAGTCCTTACCCACAAGGACTGTCTTGCCGTCCACGGTGGCTGTGTGCTTGTAGAGGGTCAGGGCAAAGGTCGAGAGCTGCTGTGGTTTGCTGTGGGCCAGGGTCAAGGAAAACAACCCTTGACTAATTTCCAATTATCTCCTTCTTTGCACCATCTGAATCTTTCGGCCTCGGCAATTTGGGAAGGCCTGGTTTCTTCTGGAAGCTGGAAGAAACTCCACCTGGTTTTAGTCCCCCAAGAGCCGAGGAGACGCCTCCGGATGCTTTTCCTGGGGTGGGATTTCCCCCATTGGCCAAGTGTCAAAGGATACAATCCCTCCAAGAGGAAGCGCTCCATCAATCTGGAAAAGAGGGAAACCAACCCATTGAGGAAACCAGGTCCAGCTTCTGCAGGAGACGGCCAGGCAGAGCAGGTGGGGGGGGGGGCGGAGGTGTCAAATGCGTCATCAGTCTGGAGTCCTTACACCCCCAAAAGAGACCTAAGTCCAGCTCCCCCCTTCCGCCCTGTGAAGTCCATTGACTCTCATCTGCCTTGACCGTTACTAGATCAGATTCTTATAAGTTGTTCTGACCTAGGCTTCCCGATTAAATAATACGGCACAAACGGCGTCCCAAAAACCTCTTTTATTTTAACGGCTGGTAATTATTTTCATTGCCGGCCGTAATAAGTCCCAAACAATGATAACAAGTCCGACAACAGTCTTTCGGGGAAAAGCAGATAAACACACGAACCTTGATCTTCCTTGACAAACTGCCAAGGACCAATTAGCAGGAAACTTGGCAAGGCCAAACAGAAACAGAAACAGAGTCCCAGATAAAGTTGCTTCCTGCAAGGAACCCTCCCTTGTGCTCCACTTATATAGTCTATGGGAGGGGCCAATTATCTCCAACCCTTACTATGTCAGAACAGGCTCCCCCTGTTCCTCCCCAGCCTCCTCGCTGTCCAACTCTGCCGCCAGCTCCGTAGGCCGCTGGCAGACCACAACATGAGTACAGGTAGTCCTTGACTTACAACAGTTTTGTTTAGTGACCGTTCAAAGTTACGACGGCACTGAAAAAAGTGACATGACCATTTTTCACACGACCATTTTAGCATTCCCATTGTCACATAATCAAAATTTGGACACTTGGCAACTGATTCATATTTATGATGGTTCATGACAGTGTCCTGGCATCACGTGATCCCCTTTTGCGACCTTCTGATCACCAAAGTCCATGGAGGAAGCCCGATTCACTTAACAACCGAGTTACTGACTTAACAACTCACTTAACAAACGTGGCAAGGAAAGTCGTAAAATGGGGCAAAAGTCACTTAACAAATGTCTCAGTTAGCAATGTAAATTCTGGGCTCGATTCTGGTCATAAATCGAGGACTACCCATAGGTACCATGGAATAAATTCTCATTGGTCTCAAACTCTATCCTGGCTTCTGGTTTCCTGAGCCCCACAGATTTTGGATCAGCCCCTGACCAAAGGGCTGCTTCGGGTTCCCTTCCATCGTCCCTTCCCTGGCACCACCACACCCCTAATGCCCAACTGAAGTCCACCTGGTGGAAGGAAGCTGACCCAAAAAGGAAGCCTCCTTAGCAAATTTACACACAAGAACCGAAGGCTCAACCCAAGCCATTCAACCCTGGGTGGATTCACACAACGGTCTGCTTCCCACTGCATCTTAAAACTCAGCTTGCATAACCACAAGCACCCAATCCCGCTGGGCCTCGTCATGTGTGTTGCTGGGATCCACAAAACATGCTAAGCCAGCGTCAGAAAAAAAAAATGAAAAGAAGCAGCAATAAAGGAGAATATTTGTATGGTTGAATTCTGGGGTCCTTGGTGCTCTCTGAGCCTGGTGGTTTTCTTGCAGACTTTTCATGACCCAGCTAAGTAACATTATCAGGGCTAGGAGGTAGTGGGGTTTGTGGAGAGGAGGAGGAGGGAGAATGACTAGAGGTTCTCTGAGGTTGCTGGTTTTCTTGCAGACCTTTCATGACCCAACCAGGTAACATCATCAGTGCTAGTACTACCACCGAATATTGTTACCTAGTTTGGGTAACAAAACGTCTGCAAGAAAACAACCAAACTCAGAGAGCACCAGGGATGCCACAATTCTCCTTCTCCCTTCTAGCACTGATAATGTTCCCTAGTTGGGTAAAGAAACATCTGCAAGAAAACAGCCAGGCTCAGAGAGCCCCAAGGAGGGGGCTTGAAAGCATCTCAGCTGGTGGTGTGAAGGCAGCTGCCTCGTTTTCCCAAAGAGGGAGGGGGGGCAGAGGTTGTGCAACCTGTCAGGTGCGACTCAACCAGACCCCCATTGGTAACCCTTCGGACGGGTCTGAGCTGAGAGGGAGGGACTTCAATTCCCAGAATTCCCCAGTCAGCTATGGCCTTAGAGATCATCTAAACGTGCGCATCAGAGCACCTGGTCCTGGAGCATCTAGGGAAGCTGCTGGGTCCTCAGGTGGCCACCCTGGGAGTGGAGGGCAAGAGCCCCCCTCCCCACCCGGGACTTCCTCACCGCGTCCCCCACTCCCACCCGTTGAGCCCCCTCTGCTCCGATGCCCCCATCGATCATTGATGGTTTCTGGGGAGGGGGCGATGTCGGGTCCAAACGGCCTCACCGACCCAATCCTGGGCTGCAGAGTTAGGGGTTCGCGTGGCTCGGGCTCCGGGGGGGGGCGCAGAGCATCGGAGCCCCGCACAACGGTCGCGCAATGCCCAACGCTCCCCTCGGGGCGGGGCGGGGGGGCTGAGCGAGGAGAGCCTCCTCTGTGGGGGGGGGAGGGGAAGGGGGGTCCTGGCGGTGCCCCCCCCACTCACTTGGACTTGCCCACGGCGGTGTCGCCCAGGCAGATGATCTTCACGTTCTCCTCCGCGTCGTACTTGTCCTGGTCCAGCCCCGCGTTGAGGGGCTCCCCCTCGGGACCCCCCGGCTTGGCCATGCAACTCCGCGGCCCGCCTCGCTCCCCCGGCTCTGCAAGGCTGCGCCCGCGGGCCTCCCTCCCTCCGCCCCTTGCTTCCGCCCCCCGCCCTCCGCTCCCCGCCCAGGAGACGCCGCCTCGGCTGCCAGGCGACCGGCCGGATGCTGCGCGCGGGACTCGGGGAAGGCGGGCGCCCGATGGCCGCCCCTCCCTCCCTGCTTCCCTTGGCAAGCCCTAAAGGCGTGGAAACCGGGGCAGGCAGGGAGGAAGCGTTCTCGCTTCCTGCTTCCCTTGGCAAACCGGGGAGGGGGGCGGGGGGGCCAGCGTGGGAAAGGCGGCCCAAAGTCTGCAAAGGAGCCTTTTGCAAGCGAGAGGAAGGCGGGGAAACGTGCAAGAGTCTCGCTTCCTGCTTCCCCTTCCACACCTGTGGGCCTGTGGGGGCGGGGGCAGTGAGGGTGGGTTCCAAGCGTGCCAAGGCGTCCCCCCCCGCAGGTGGGGGGAGGGGCGTGCCAAGGCGTCCCAGCGGCGGAAGGGGCCGTGCCGGTGCCCACGTGCGGGGTCTCTTGCAGCGGCGCGCTTCCTTCCTCCGGCTCGCAAGGGAGCGGCGGGGCAAGATGAGAGCCTCCTGGCCGGGGCTGCGGCGGGCCCTGCAGCTGACCCTGGCCATCGCCAAGCCCGACGCGGTGGCCCACCCTCTGGTGCTGGAGGTAAGGGCAAAGGGCCTGCCGAGGGTGGCCTTTGCGCCCTCCTGGACCGGGCTGTGTGTGTGTGTGTGTGTGTGTGTGTGTGTGTGTCAACCAGAAGGCTCCGGGGTGGGTGTGCAAGCCTTCTGGAGCAGGCTCTCTCCACCTCGGTCTCTTTAAGCCGGTTGGACTTCAACTCCCAGAATTCCAAAGCTGGCTGAGGAGTTCTGGGAGTTGAAGTCCACCTTTCTTAAAGAGACCGAAGTGGAGAAACTATATACTACTAGATTAAGAGCTGTGGTTGATGTCAGGTTTGTTCTTGAGGGTGTTCAAGAAGCCTGGATGAAGCAACACACCTGCAGGACCCCAAGGAAAGAGGGACACAGCCAATCGCACCCCTAACTCTTTCACTGCCGCACCCCACTTCACTTTTCAGCCATTATGCAGGCTTCACATCCGGCCAGTTAAGCAACGGAAGGGCCAGAAGAGACTCCTCCATGCTTGGGAGTCTGCTTAGGACCTCCGTTGACCTCGATCCAGCCCTGGTGGTCCACCGGATGCCTCTAGGGTGGGGGCAAGCCAGGGATGGAAAGCTGCCCCCCTTCCCCATCTGGAGTTTTGTAGTGTTAAGAGCTGTGATGGGTGAACGAGGGTCCCCTCCAGAAGTCCCCTGGTCAAGGAGGACCCCGTCTTCTCTGGACGGTAGTTGACATGGCTGTCCCCACATTTTGAGGGCATGAAGATTTATTTGGGTTGCACCGAGAACTCTTTGCTATGCTGGGTTTCCAGGGTCCCCTCAAAGAGCTTCACTGGTGGCACCCCAGTCTTTGGAGAGACCCTCACCCACAACACGTTCTCCAGCGCATTCATGCCCCCTTCCCTTCCCTTTATAGAAGGAGATGGAGGTCCAGGTCAGGTTCTGACTTTCCAATGGCGCATCGGGTAGACTATGGGTCACCATCAAGCTGGGTAGATGGGGAAGCTTAGACCTTCTGTTGCTGTGAGACCCCCTCCTGTTGCAATTGGCTGGCCTTGATTTGGGGTCTCCACTGCTTGGACTATTTTGTATATTTTGTGTCTGGATTATTTCTCTATAAAAATCGAGATTAGGGTCATTCAGTGTGAGTTCTAGTAGTCCACCAGACCTCCAGGGGAAATGGGTTGTGGAGAGCTAAGGTTTTCTCCGTTTTGGGAACCAGCCCTAGGCAAATGAGGGATGGCCTAGTTCAAATGTGTTTCAGAGTCTTCAAACTGAAATGTATTGTCGGGTTAAAAATGCCATCTGAAGCTGCAGCAAGGCAGGTCATCTATGGAGATTCTCCATCATCTAGGACAGTGTTTCCCAAAGTGTGGTACGCGTACCCCCAGGTGTACGGGAAGAGTTTGGTGGGGGTACGCGTTGCACCGGAGTTTGGTGGGGATCACGTGGGAATATCCACTGCACCGTGCTTAGCTGCGCCCACAGAACAAGGAAAGAAATAGGCGCGTATCACAGTTTTTACATGGGAAGTGGGGCCATCGTACATCGTATCGCAACTCATTATGGCGGGATCTTCTGTGCATCCTTCGCGCAGCTCGGGTTCGGCCATTTTTAAACTGCGGGAACATTAACAGTTGACATTGAGCCGTGGAGCTGTTTAAACGCCGGAGAATTGCAGTGTTATCTAACAGTTAGACAGTCTTGTGAGGCGTGACACGGCATGAATATACTGCACTTCATTACAGAGACAACTTACTTCTTTAATAGTTAGTTCCGGGCGCCTGTTATCGTGCTTTAGTAAGTTCCACTGATTTTTATCCCTAACAGAGATTAGGAAAACTCGCAAGTACGACAAAGAATATCTTAAATTTGGATTCTCATGGACCTGAGATGAAAATGAGCCTATTCCACTTTGCGTCATTTGTTTTGAAAATCTAACAAATGAAAGCATGAAACCATCCAACTTAAAGTGCCATTTTGAGACAAACCATAATCAGTACAAAAATAAACCCATAGATTTTTATTAAAGCATATGTTTTTTATGAGGGGTACTCCGCGTTACGAAAATTATAGAAAGGGTACACATATGTCAAAAGTTCGGGAAACACTGATCTAGGACATGATTGTCCCAAAGGTGTGTCCCCCAAGAAGGCGAATGGACTTCCTTGTTTTTTTCTTTGAAAACGTTTTGCTACTCACCCAAGAAGCTTCTTTTTTTAAAAAAAAGTTTTTTATTTATGATACAATTAAAAACAAAACGTACAAACAACAAGACAAAACAAAGACCAAAATACATAAAAATGAGTACATGATGGATTATCCAGTTTACCTATTTACATTTGGTCATTTCTTTTTGTATCGTTTTTCTTATCATATAGAATCGAGTTTTAATACAATTTCTAAATCTTTCCAACCTTTCCACTAACACATAATCTTGGCCTTCCTTTTTTCCCACCAATCATATAGTTTGTCTCAGGTTTCATAGTATTCTGTACCCGATTTGTCCTTCAACTCTAACGTTAATCTATCCATCTCTGCACATGTTAGTATTTTATCTAAGACTTCTTCCTCTGTAGCTATGTCTTTATTTTTCCATTTTTGGGCAAATATTAATCTTGCAGCGGTCAAAATATGTAACATAAGATATAATGTGTTTTTTCCATATTTATCAATAGTTATTCCCAATAGGAAGAGTTCCGGTTTTAAGTCTAGTTTTATTTCCAATATTTCTTCCAACCATTGCCTTATTTTTCCCCAGTATTCATGTGTTTTTGGGCACTCCCACCACATATGATAATATGTTCCAGGTAGCCTTTTGCATTTCCAACATAAAACTGAAAAATTTTGATTCATTTTAGCTATCCTTGTGGGTGAGGACCCAAGAAGCTTCTTGAGTTCTTCAGAACTGAAGAAGCTTCTTGGATGAGAAGTGAAATGTTTTCAAAGAAAAAAGAAGTCCAGTTGGCCTTTGGAAAAAACACCTTTGGGACAGCAGGAGAGGTGAGTTTTCTCAGAAGCTAAAGTCTCTCACCTTGACCAAAAACCTCTCGGACTGATGGCCAGGTGAGGTGGGGTGGCCTTTTGGACTTCCCCTTATATTGTCCCAAGGGTGCCTTTTTTTTCACGAGGCAACTGGACTTTCTGATTTTCACTTCTCATCCAAGAAGAATCTCCATCCAAGAGCTGAAGAATCTTCATGGATGAGAAGAAGAACCAGAAAGTCCAGTCGCCTCGTGAAAAAAAGCAAAAGGACCTTTGGGACAATCCATGGCCTGGATGACGGAGGATCCCCATAGACATTCCCCTTATAGTCTTTTCTGCCTTCTCTCAGGCTGTGCATGAAACCATTCTGGACCACAGATTCTTGATCGTCCGGACAAAGGACCTTCTCTGGAGTAAGGAGGACAGTCAGAGGTTCTACCAGGAGCACTCAGGTTGGTGTGAAGGCTTCCGGAGGCAGCAGGGGCTGAAATCCTGGTTACTGGGGAAGGGTCTCTTGTCCTCCAGTCCAGTCTTGAGACCCTCCCCATTGCACCCCAGTTGGCCTGTGGATGTCACAGAAGCTGGAGTAGATGGCCCTCAGGTTTGATCCCGTTCAGAGTTCCTCTGATGGTCTGAGGCTTCCTGCACCCCAAAGATCTCCATATCCAGATAAAGGAAGTCTACAGGGGTTCAGTAGAGGGAACCGAGATACACCCACGTAACACCCATTCTCCGCCAGCTGCATTGGCTGCCCATTAGTCTCCGGTCGCAATTCAAGGTGTTGGTTTTGACCTTTAAAGCCCTACATGGCTCAGGACCAGGTTACCTTCGGGACCGCATCCTGCCACATTCCTCCCTACGACCAGTGAGGTCCCACAGAGAGGGCCTCCTCCGGGTCCCGTCTGCCAAACAATGCCGGCTGGCGGGCCCACGGGGGAGGGCCTTCTCTGTGGGAACCCCATCTCTCTGGAACCAACTCCCGCCAGAGATCCGGACTATCCCCACCCTACTGGCCTTCCGCAAGGCAGTAAAAACATGGCTCTTCCGGCAGGCGGGGTGAAGAGATGATTCCCCAAGTATGAATGGATTTTTAAATTGTAATATGTTTTTTAGATGTTATTTTAATATGTAGTTCTGATCTCTGCTGTAAGCCGCTCTGAGTCCCACGGGATTGGGCGGCCTATAAGAACTCTTATAAATAAAATAAAATAAAATAAAAACCTAGAAACCCCAAGCCCCCATTTTGGGGCCCTGAAGAAATAATCTCCAGATTTCTAGAGATTAAAATCTGGGTTTCCTAGTGTTGACCGTGTCCGTGTTCCTCATGGTTATGGAGCTGAGAGTCCTCCTGGGTGAACCTGATCCAGGTACGGGCAGACACTCACTTGGGCTGAAGAAAAGGATGGGTCAGATCCTTCCTCCGGGTCCTTTCTGTGTGTCGGATGACATCCTGGGGTCAGGGATCAAAGCTGAAGTCCACAATGTTCTTCTAAGCCTTGGCCATCTTGGCTGCTGCATCTCTACCTGAAAGTTGGGGTGAGCTGATGTGCTGGATCCAAGCCACTTTGGAGCGCATCAGCCCTACATCTCGGTCTCTTTGGGGCCTTGCTTGCATTGAGGTCCGGCAGGGTGGAGAGCGAGCAGAGCAGAAATTTGTTCCTTGTTCCTCAGAAGTTCTTCTTCTTCCTCCAGGGCGCTTTTTCTACCGGAGGCTGGTGGAGTTCATGTCCAGGTGGGTCCAGAGCTGGTGGTGAGAAGACCTCCTTCCTGTTCCCCTCAAAGGCCTTCGGAGACTACTGCTTCCCCCAGCTGCCTTCACACCAAACACTTAATAGTTTTGTTCTAAAGGAGGGTGACGCGAGGAAGGGGAATGTTGAAAAAGTAGGAAAAAAGGACAGGACTCATTTGGTCCCAGCCACCATCTTGGCTTTTTTGGGGAGACCCTTGTCCATATTATATCTTGCTCTCCTGACGCAAAAGAGGCTGAGACCTGTTGCCATAAAAATTTACCATGTTGTTAGAACAGGGGCCCAAATTCACAATCGGATGGAAAGGGTAGGAGTAGCTAAAATTCAGTAAAAATAATAATAATAATAATAACCTACCCCATCCACGTTTATATCCAGTTGAGAAATAGCAGACATTCCCAACAGATTTGGGATGGGAAAGATGAAAAGTTTTTCTCTTTTTTTCATGCATATTTTTATTTTATATAAAACAAAGTTAAAATACAAAAATATAGAACTAAAAAAAAAATCCAAGAAGACAAAAAAAACATACAAAAGTGTTTAATGTATATAATGTGGGTTGTTGGTTTTTTTTATGCACCTTTTTTAATGTTTAGATTGTTTTGTGAGAATTTTTTTTAAATTGTAGGAAAAGTTTTACTAGCTGTTGTGTTGCCTCTTTTATCAAGATATTTGTACCTGTGTATGTGTGTGTTTGTGTGTGTATATAACACACACTAAAAAACACACAGGTACAAATATATAGATATATATAGGGTGGATGGACTCAGTTAGCGTGGTTGGGAGACCTGAAAGACCAGGCAGGGGGCATTCGCTCTGGCCCCTGACTGGATGGATGTGTGGCACCTAATCAAAAAGCACTTGTGTGTTGTGTTGTGTTGTGTTGTGTTGTGTTGCATTGACCACCAGGAGGCAGTAGAAGACCAGTTTCATAAATGGCCAGAAATTATTCTATGAGGCTTGAGGAACTGTCCAGGGCTACTGTAGCTCTAAGCGCTTTCTCTGTTGATATTCCAGATTGGGGAATGTGGGTGGTGTTCTAGATTGTAAAGGTTCTAGGTTTGGAGGAAGGAAGGAAGAGAAGGGAGGGAAGGAAGGAAGGAAGAGGGAAAGGAGAGAAGAGGGAGGGGAAAAAGGAAGGAAAGAAGGGAGGGAGGGAGGAAAGAAAGAAGGAAGACAAGAAAGGAGAAGAGGGAAGGGATTTTGAAATACACAGAGACCAGGGAGTCTCGTGGATTTATCTCTCCTTGCCTTTTCAGCGGCCCCATGAGGGTTTATATCCTGGCTCACGAGGAAGCCATCACACGCTGGAGATCATTGATGGGTCCCACCAAGGTATATCGTGCCCGCCACACGGCCCCGGAGTCCATCCGTGGGACTTTGGGCCTCACCGACACCCGGAACACCGTGCATGGCTCAGGTGAGTCCCGGAGCTGAATTCGTAGACAAGGGTGGTACAGGTGGCTCTTGGAGGCCTCTTGAAGTTGTGGGTGCTCCAACACTGGAGGTTTTTAAGAAGCGACTGGACAGCCATTTGTCCGGAATAGTATAGGGTCTCCTTCCTGAGCAGGGGGTTGGACTAGAAGACCTCTCAGGCCCCTTCCGACTCTGTTCTTCTGTTCTTCTCCCCTTCCCCCCAGACTCTGCAGCCTCAGCCAGCAAGGAAATTGCCTTCTTCTTCCCAGATTTCAGTGAAGAGGAGTGGTACCAACATGAGGAGCCACATCTCCGTAGAGAAACAGTTGGAGCTCACGTGGCCATCGGTTGCCACCTGAAAGACGGCTAGATGGAGCAGGATTAGCCCTCTTGAAGTTCCCCTCATGGATGTCAACTGAGGCTGTGCCATGACCAGTAGGCGGTCCTCATGAGCTGAGGCTTCATTACAGCGGGCGAACTTTGCCGTTGGAACTTTGCCCCTCTTCCTATGCCAAAGATGAGACACACGTGCGTGTGCCATGTGCAGTCTTCACTGATTCTCACCTTCCCTGGGATGTTTCACGGAAGGGCAGAGTTTCCAGGCTGGGCTCGGGGGGAGCCGTCTGCATTGGACCTCTTGAAGCGCCTGGGACAGAGGATGACATGGGACCCTAACCGGGATAGACCTCCAATCTAGAATGGTCTTGGGTTACTATCTGGAAGTTGAGTCGTGGCAACTGGACTTCTAAGAAGAACTGGGAGAACTTCTAAGAAGAACTGGAAGTCCAGTTGCCAGGACTCAACTTCCAGGCAACTTTTGGTAGATGACTTAGAATTTTTATTGACTCTTAGGTTGCTGATTTCTGGGGCAGATTTTGCCCACATGCCAAAGAGCCTTTCTCCTTGTGGGTTTACACACTGAGCCGCTTTGCAGGGGGAGCAGTCTTGCCCCAGGCAGCTGTAAGACAGACGTGCCCCCCTCTCCACCTTGTGCTTAAGACCTCTGACCTCTTGCATAACTGGCTGGAGAATTCTGGGACTTGAAGTCTGGGAAAGTTGCCCAGGATGGACACCCGTGCCTTAGACGAGATATATTTGCCCAGAGTCCATATTATGGAACGATTAGCAAGGATTTAAAAACCCAAGAAAGTTGCTTTTTTTCCAAAAAGGGAGCAAACCTCCAGGAAAGTCTTCACCTGTTCCGTCTTCCCTCCACGAGGACAGTAAATATTTATTACCAGCTGAGAAGGCAATAAAGGGTTTTGCACCCTGAAAACCAACACATAAATTAGATCATTTATGAGTCTCTCTTCTGCCAGCCAAGTGGACCCGGCTGCTTTTTAGACCCGATGGTCAAATCCATCCTTGTTCAGTGGAAGGCCTCCAGCCGCTCCACCCCCACGGAGGTGAAAGACGAGATATATTTGCCCAGAGTCCATATTATGGAACAATTAGTAAAGGTTTAAAAAACAATATTAATTACATTAATCCCTATTTTGGGTACAAATTCTCCAAACTTATTTATCTTATTGGTAAATTATTCCTGTGGGTTCAGGGTTTATTGGGTTTTGAATTGGGGTTTTATTTCTGTAAGCCGCTCGGAGTCACTGTGGGTCAGTTGGACGGCCTTATAAATTTTCTGAATGAAAGAAAAATAAATGAATTGCTAGATAAGAGGAAAAAGTGTCACCGAATCTGAGCGAGTGGCAAAACATTAGCAAATTGTCAAAGGAATGGTAAAGGTGCCAACGAGAGGCTCTGCAGGAGGAATTAAGTGCCCAGGTAGCCATAAAAACTGCCCAATCAAATGATTTTTAATCATGCATGGGAATTGGGCTGTGATTTTTTTATTTTTATTTTATTTTATTATTTTATATTTCATTTTATTTACATTTTATTTTATGTTATTTTATATTTATTTCATTTTATTTATATTTTTAATATTTTATTTTATTATTATTTTCCGGCTTTTATTATTTTTACAAATAACTCAAGGTGGCGAACATACCCAACACAACAATTTTCTGACGCTCCTATTTTCCTCACAACAACAACCTCATGAGGTAGGTTGGGCTGAGAGGGAGTGGCTGGCCCAAAGTCCCCCAAGCTGGCTTTCATGCCTAAGGCGGGACTAGAACTCACAACCTAGCGATTGGCCCAAATTCACCCACTTGGCTATTTCATGGCCATGGCGGGACTTGAACTCATGGTCTCTCACTTTCCAGCTTGGTGCCTTAACCCCCAGCTGTGTGTTCGAATCCTCCTTGATTTTTTAAAACCATATAACACTCAAAAGTGCGAAGAAGAGTTATTTCCTGAGGATAAAAGCCCTTTCCAAATTGAAAGAAGGGAAAATGACACACCTGAGTTAGATTAACCAAAGTGATACGATTTTACACAAGGTTTACTAATTGAGATACCAATTTTTGTCAACACTTCAGTGGGGAAGTGTTATTAAAGGTAAATAGCAGAGTTGGGAACTTCTGTAACTATCATTTTTAATTATAAGATTGCAACTTCCCATCATTATACCATGTGATTTCTATTATAAATTGCAGTTAATTTGCAGCTGAGGTGGATTATGCCTGTTTATGAAGGAGATGAAAGCAAATTGGAGAGAGGATGTGGGAAGTCAAGCGCATGAAGCAAGGAACACTCAACCCACATTGGGGGTAGACACATTCTAGAACCACCTCAGGACTGAAATTAAAGCCCGGTTCACAAGACAGAACCACAACGACCCATAAAATCTTGGAGTTGAGCATTCTGGGTAAACCAGACCACCACAGTTTCTTCAACAGAGCGTAAGGAAGAATTCTGGCACAGCAAAGCACATGAAATCCAGGCAGTCAAATGGACCAGTGACCCGGGTCTGGTTGGTGTCGGGGAAAGAAATGTCCTGCGTTCGGGGTCTACGACACCTCACTGCTGGACAATTCACCTTGGCCAACTTTTCACAGGAGAAGGGTCACACGAATATTGAAGGAATGGTGGAATAGAATCATTAAAGGAAAGGATGCCAAAGGAGGGAAAAATGAAATGTGAATGACAAAACTTAAAATATATTGTAATTATTTTAAAGAATCAAATTGTCCCACAGAGGTTGTCCTGTGGTGAGTTGCCCCCCCCAGTGGATTGGTTGTGGTAAGTTAGAAGGGGCCTTGGAGGTCTTCAAGTCCAACCCCTTGCTCAGGCAGGAAACCCTATACTTTTTCAGACAAATGGTTATCCAATCTCTTCTTAAAAACCTCCAGTGATGAGAAACCCACAACTTCTGGTGGCAACTTCTGTTCCACTGGTTAATTGTCTTCACTGTCAGGAAGTTTCTCCTTAATTCCAGTTGCTTCTCTCCTTGGTTAGATTCCATCCATTGCTTCTTGTCCTGCCTTCAGGGGCTTTGGGGAATATCTTGACCCCCCCTCTTTGTGGCAGCCCCTGTGTCAGAATAAGAATAACTCTCATCAGAGGCGAAAATAGATCTTTACCTGGAACTCTGACATTAGAAAAGAAACCGCAGTTTAAAGTTCTAAGTAGAAAATATTTATTTCGGTACAAAAACAATAAATCTCATTAATCACATCTTAGCTATAAAAACACGTCTTGCTTCTACATAAGTTGGAATAGAAGGACGGATCAAAGAAAGGAATGTACACATGCGTACTAGGAACATATTAATCACGTGCTCAGGAATAAACCATTATATTTGATAGGGATGAAGCTTCCTGCATATACATGTAACAGGCAATATAATCACTGCGTGACACCCTGAGATAGTGGAACATGGCTATCATGTCACCCCTGGTCCTTCTTTTCATGAAACCAGACATCTCCAATTCCAGCAACCGTTCTTCATATGTTTTAATCTCCAGTCCCCTAATCATCATTGTCCCATTCTGCCATGTTGAAGATGATATGAACACCCCCCCACCGCAAAACGATGCATATCATTACATCTTTTCATAAACAAATCCTTCTCCCTTTGATGGGGAATCTGTCTTCATCAATCTTGGGTCCTCTCCCAGAGGTCTGGGAATTTGAGGGTTCTGGTCAGGATCTTAGTTGTTCCTAGCACTCTGCTGGACAGAGAGCTCGGATGTCCTTCCTGGGACTTGTTGGAGAACCTCTTCTAGCCAATCACAAGCTCTGAGTGCTCCTTCCACACTGGGACCACTTTGGCCTTTCCACATCCTCTCCAGTTCCTCCTTCAGGCTCTGCTACCTCTCCAGCTCCTCCTCCTCTTTCCTGATTTATTTATTTATTATTTTATTATTGGTTCTTCTATGCCACCCTACTCCCGAGGGACTCAGGGCGGCGTACAGCAATTATACGAGAACACTAATAATAAACAACAGTTAAAAACAGCAATTAAAAATTTACAAAAAGTTAAAAAAAATATTCACCATCAGCCATGCCGTGGGGGGGGGGGAGCTCAGGTGATGTTGCTGTCTCCTGGCAACACTATATCACCATCACTGTCTTTGTGTCTTCTTGTCTACTACAGCAATGCCTAAGTTTATCCCTCCTTTTCATGCCCAAAGAGAACGATTATGTTGATGGCATCTCCCCGTGGAAGAACCCAAGAAGCCCAGGAGACCTGAGGGCTGTGATTGTGACAAGAGAGTTAACAACTCCCTTTGCACCTTCTTTAATCCTTCCAGAAAAACAACCTGGTTGACAATGCCATCTCCCCAGTGCGAATTCCACCCCATTAACAGGCTCCCCGGGAGGCCCTTTCAAGGTTCAAATAAAATCTCAAATGAAGGAGCAGAGTTGGAAAACTTCCTGATCAAACTTTGCCAATTAAGTGTTCTTGACACTTAATTAGTAAGTTAGCATTCCCTGAAGATGATACAAGTTCAATTCAGCTGTGAGAACTAAGATAATCTTGAACTTAAGGAAACCCAACAGCAAAGAGCAGGGATGAACAACTATGGCCCTTTTTTAATGGCCTGTGGACTTCAATTCCCAGAATTCCTAAGCCATTCAATTCCAGCATGGTTGGGGAATTCTGGGAGTTGAAGTCCACAGGATGTAAAGGGGACACCCCTGGTGTAGAGATTGGAGCAGGTAAAACATGGAAGGCAGTTGTACCCTGGAAGTCACTCCTCTTCAACCCGTAGTTAACATCCACAACATTTTTGAAGGACTTAGCTTTGTCTTCCACACAGAGTAATATCTTCAGCGTCAGGGGTATGTATGTGGGTGGGAGGGAGAGTTATTTATTTAAGAGGTATGGCTGCTCATCATGAAACACAACTTTGAGTAACTCGCAACAACAATGAAAAACAGAGTTAAACCCAAAACCTGGCTCCTTAACCAACAATCTTCAATCCATGAAGCCATACAAGCTATTTTATATATTAGGCTGTTGGTTTGAGCTCTGAGCTTGGCCATTTGGTTGCAAACGTCACCATTTGAGGAGATGACAACAATGCATTTTGAGTTGAATATCTGGAGACCCCCCCAAGTATGGTATGTCCAGAATATTGCACCAGAAAAGGTATATGAGACTCCTGGGAAGATGTTTGTGTGAGGCTCATATTTTAAACCAAAGAATTGCTAAACTTCCCAATGGACATGGAAAATTTATTTAGTAGTCTTGAATGTAGCGTTAGAAGAAAATTCTGGTCTGCTCTGAGCCAGGATTACGTAAGAATTACATTGGACATACCCCATGTATGTATGTGTTGTAATGTACTTTTTTTTGAAAAGTTTGCTTGAATTGTTGTGTTAATTGTCTTTTTATTCTGTTATTGTATTTTTTATAGTTGTAAGCTGCCCAGAGTCCCTTTGGGAGTTGGCCGGCATATAAATTTTATTAAAATAAAAATAAAATAAAAAATAAATACTCGAAGAGTAAAAAAAGTGTATTCAAGAGCATAGAAACAGCACTTGTGGTAGCTACAATTTGAGATATAGAGATTGGTAATATTTATAGGAAAGGTGGTCCTTTATAGCAATAACAATAGCGCTTAGGCATTTACTGCACCATAGTGCTTTACAGCCCCCTCTAAGCAGTTCACAGAGTCACCATGTTGCCCCCAACATTCTGGTCCTCATTTCTCCATCTAATGATCAAAAGGAGGGTCGAAGACAGTATAGGAATAAATCTAATTGTGAGTTAAAATTCCACAATTATTAAAATTCTTCCCATGATATCATCTATGGAGATACTCAAGAATCCAAGTCATAGTTGACCCAAAGGTGATTTTCCAAAAGGCCACTGAACTATCTTGGTTTTTTTCTTTGAAAACATTTCTCATCCAAGCTTCTCTTCTTCTTCTTCTTCTTCTTCTTCTTCTTCTTCTTCTTCTTCTTCTTCTTCTTCTTCTTCTTCTTCTTCTTCTTCTTCTTCTTCTTCTTCTTCTTCTTCTTCTTCTTCTTCTTCTTCTTCTCCTCCTCCTCCTCCTCCTCCTCCTCCTCCTCCTCCTCCTCCTCCTCCTCCTTCTCCTTCTCCTTCCACCTCCACCTCCATCTCCTCTTCTTCCTCTTCTCCTTCTCCAGAAATGGGTCGCTTAGGAATCTCAAGTTTGGAGTTCTCAAGAGCTAGTGGTGTTTCCCAGCAGCTGACATTTCAAGCCCTTTGCTTTGGATTCAGGAACCCACATGTATATTTTTAACTGTTAAGAACATGACCTCTGATAACCCTGATAGCAAAGTTCACCCCTTGTACTATGCAAAAAGATATCCTCCTATCAGCCCTAAATCTCTCTGAAAGTCATGTCTCCTTAGAGTTGACCTGCATGGAGGGTGGAAGAGGATTAAATTGACAGGGAATGTGAACTGGAACCTTTCCCCAGTCAGGTTCAGCCCCCCCCCCCCGTGCTAGAACTAAATATTTCTTGGTAGATAACAGAATGAAAGAATTGGAAGAGACCTTGGAGGTCTTCTAGTCCAACCCCCTGCTTAAGGAGGAGACCCTATACCATTCCAGACAAATGATTGCCCAATCTCTTCTTAAAACCTCCAGTGATGGAGTACCCATAACTTCTGGAGGGAAGCCATTCCATTGATTGATTGTCCTCACTGTCAGGAAATTTCTCTGTAGTTCTAGGTTGGTTCTCTCCTTGGTTAGTGTCCATCCATTGCTTCTTCTGCCTTCAGGTGCTTAGAATAGAATAGAATAGAATAGAATAGAATAGAATAGAATAGAATAGAATAGAATAGAATAGAATTCTTTATTGGCCAAGTATGATTGGACACACAAGGAATTTGTCTTTGGTGCATATGCTCTCAGTGTACATAAAAGAAAAGATACATTTGTCAAGAATCATGAGGTACAACACTTAATGATTGTCATAGGGTAGAAATAAGCAATCAGGAAACAATCAAGATTAATATAAATCGTAAGGATAGAAGCAACAAGTTACAGTCATACAGTCATAAGTGGGAGGAGATGGGTGATAGGAACGATGAGAAGACTAATAGTAATAGTAATGCAGCCTTAGTGAATAGTTTGACAGTGGTGAGGGAATTAATTATTTGTTTAGCAGAGTGATGGCGTTCAGGAAAAAAACTGTCTTTGTGTCTAGTTGTCTTGGTGTGCAGTGCTCTATTGCGTCGTTTTGAGGGTAGGAGTTGAAACAATTTATGTCCAGGATGCGAGGGGTCAGTAAATTTGGACAATAGGTTGACCCCCTCTTCTCTGTGACAGCTCCTCAAATATTGAAACACTGCTATCATGTCTCCCCTAGTCCTTCTTTTAATTAAACTAGACATACCCAGTTCCTGCAACCGTTCTTCGTATGTTTTAGCCTCCAGTCCCCTAATCATCTTTGTTGCTCTTCTCTGCGCTCTTCCTAGAGTCTCAACATCCTTTTTTTATATCATGGCGACCAAAACTGGATGCAATATTCCAAGTAAGTGTGTCCTTACCAAGGCCTTATAAAGTGATACCCAAGAAGATCCTGATGCCAGGTCAGGCCAAACATTTCTGCAGTCCACTTATGCTCACCATGGTCAACCAGAGGTCTTAATGGGATAAAGCGGAATGCCAATGCACGCACACCTGTATAGACAGAGAAAGATACATACTCATAAAACATCATAAAGAAATAAAAACACATCCTGGTTGGATTTACTATCTTAGAGACTATTAATACCAAGATGATTATATGGTTTTATTATTTTATGACATGCTGTTCTTGGTCCAAACCAGGACTAAGACTATATCCAAACCAGGCGGATATAGAATAGAATAGAATAGAATTCTTTGTTGGCCAAGTGTGATTGTCTCTGGTGCATAAGCTCACAGTGTACATATAAACAGCAAGTAATAGGTCATAGGTCATAATTGTAGTTATCATGAGAGGTCATATCAAGGTCATATTATGAGGGGGTCAAAGCAAAGGAGGAAATTCTAGGATAAACTCAGTCCAAAAAACAACCTAAGACTTTGCAATTTCCTTTAAAAAATTTTTTTTTTAAAGTTTATTCCGAAGTTAAAATACAAACTTCAACAGAAAAAAAAGGAAACAAAAACAAAGCAAAACCGGACAAGATAAAAAAAATATGCATGAGAAATAAATAATAATTAAAAACCTGAACATAACATAAATTGTCTCCCTTAGTTAAATACTGATAAATACATTTCAACAACAATAAGAAGAAGAAATAGAAAGGGTAACAGGTTTTGAGATAGTTAAGAAGATTAAATATTTAGGGGTTTGTATTATGTCTACAAATACGAAATTATATCAACGTAATTATGAACCACTATGGCAAAAAATACAGAAAGATATGGAAAATTGGAAAAAATTGCAATTGTCCTTGCTGGGTAGGATAGCTGTAGTTAAAATGAATGCTTTACCAAGGTTTTTATTTCTTTTTCAAATGATACCTATACTTAAAAAAGATGAAAATCTGAAGGAATGGCAGAAGGGTATAAACAAATTTATTTGGGCAGGGAAGAAGCCAAGAGTAAACTAGTAGATAATGCAAGATACACGAGAAAGAGGAGGTCTCAAAATGCCCAATTTAAGATTGTATTATGAAGCAGCTGCCCTCTCAGCAATTACTGATTGGATTAATTTGACAGAGGATAGGATATTAAATATTGAAGGATATGGTTTGATTTATGGGTGGCATGCCTATTTAGTTTATGATAAAAAATAGATAAAGCTTTCAAGAGTCATATATTAAGAAATGCTCTATTGCATGTCTGGAAAAAGTATCAATGTAAGTTAAATGATAACAGTAATAATTCCCCTCCCTTGCAAAACAGGCCTACCATTTATAAACTTTTTGGCCAGCTAATTTGACCTACCCTCTATTTACTGTTTAAAAAAAATTAACAAGTAAAACCAACCACAAAATTAAACTTTAAAGCTCTCTGTTAACAATCTGTTCTTGTAATTTACACATAGGCAGTCCACAACAGCTTCTAATCTACCATAAACCATTGCAATCATTATCTCTCATCTGACCAGGATCAAACATCTTTGATTGATTCTTAATAATAAAATAATAAGAGGTTGGAGATTTTCCAAGAAAACAGCTGAGTGATAGGTTTGTCTGTCCTTCGCAGGAAGTGGACGACACCTGCTTCCAGAAATTTCCATCCTGTTTTGCATCCCCTTATCTTGCCGGGCAGGGTGTGAGCCTGGCTATATAAGCTGGAAAAGAGACCTTGATGATTCTAGAGGATTTCTCCTTCAGATTGGATCCCTCTTTGAAGGTGAGAGTCATAGGTTATAGAAAGAAGAGTAACATGATGTAACTTGAGAGGGAGAGAGATTATAACATAGTTGTTCTTACAATTGCTGTGAAGAATAATCAGAAGCTACTTCTTCCTATCTTTTTTCTTTTCTATTTTTCTTTAGTTTTCCCCTCCTTTTTGATCTTTCTTTTCTTCAATTTTCTTCCTTACTTTATATTCATTTATATTGATTTTCAATGTTCTTGTTTAAAAGTTTTAATACTAGTAGCAATAGCTTCAGGGATACTTCGGATCTCACAGCTATGTATGTATGTATGTCTCCTGCTCTGATTAAAAGGGTTTTCAACAAAATCAGGAGATATCCAGATGCAAAACCTTCACCCCCTTTTAAAAAATGCCTGTAGTTTGTCTTCAAAGAAGATATCTTTGTTGATGTCTTCAACATCTCTTGCAAGAATTCCTGGAGGACAAAAAGATAGAAGAGATAATTTATTTGACTGATGAGGCATCATAGCATCTTGTGTTATAGAGCAACTGAGAGTTTTGTATCTCTCATAAGAGATTGATGGTTTGCATTGTGTGTGTTTATGTCTTTCTTTGTCCATTTTTGGCAGCCAAGGTGGTTCACAGGGTTAAAAAAAACAGGGGTGGGTGGGGGGCAGGGAGGATTGCTTTTCTTGTCCACAGTAGAGAGAGGAAGAGATATCGAAGAGGAAAATCAAGACGGGCCTTAAAACATGAATCCCTTCCATTTAGGCATTGAGTTCATTGGGGTTGAGGATTAGTTAAGTGCCCCTTCTCCAAATTCTTCTGTGAGGTAGCCTGCTCTGACTTTACACCATCCATACATCCCAGATCACACCTGCTGTGTCCCAGATCTTCATGGTCACAATGGGGGAACCAACTATGAGAGCCAGAAGCTCAGAATCCACATTTTGAGAATTACAAGCTGTGATTCCTGGCAGACCGGGGTCTCTACCAATTGCTCAGTGTAGTATTGGGGAGGGGAGGGGGCTGCAATCCAGAGATGAACAGGCGGGTTTCACGGTTGAGACGAGTGCTCGGCTCTTCCTTCTGGGGGGGGGATGGGACACCTGAAAGGGGGTGGCCTGGCATTGTTGGAGGACATTCAAGGTTCTTCTCAACTTCTGTTTCCCTCCTCAGGTTTGAAGATGCTTCTCATCACTTGCTTCGTCTTTGGCCTTTTGGGCAGCCTTACCTGGGCAGGTAAGTTGTTGACAGCAAAGTTGATACATCCCACCTCCATCCTGTTTCCCCATCGGTCGCCATTTATCTAGTCCTTGGCTTATTTTAATGTTTTATTCCTAATGGGGGAGCCTCTACTTCTAGCTATGACCCATTTAGACCAACCCAGAAAGGCATGGAGTTCCAGAAGACCTTAAGGTCTCATTATATGGACACCAAATATCTACAGGATGAGGCTGGCATCTGTCCACTAAACAGGACCTGGGCATTTTACATCCCCTGGGTCACATCTGGCCTTTTGGCTCTCTCTGTCTGGCCCACGCGAGGTCAGTCGGAAATTAGAAATCAAATGCAAATAAGTGTACGTCATACACGCAATGCAATGCACCGCTTTTATCTTGAAGGCAACTTTTCATTTTCAATTTACGTATGTGGGTGCCTGCGTGCCTCCAGACCTTCATAGCCCTGCTGGTTTGGCCCTCCACAACAGTCCCAGTTTCCTATGTGGCCCCTTGGGAAATTGATTGCCCTTTGAAGCCAAGAGCCTCTCACTTAGCTCTTTGGTTTCTCATTCTCTTTTTCTATTTTTATTTCGAGTTTTTATTTTTGGATTCAGGATTTTTATTGTTTTCTCAAAGTATAAAATAAAAATAAAAATAAAAATAGGAAATTAGGGGAAGGAAAAAGAGATGGGGAAAAGAAAATACGGGGTACAAGGGAAAAAAGAATAAAGCGTTGACTTTGGACTCTTTTTAGCACAGTACAAAATAACAACATTACAGGCTCAACTTTTACGCATTAGTATGTAACTAGTCGTTTCTATAAGAACAAATCCATCAGATCAGCAAAACCAAAGTAAAAGTTTCATTTTTTTTTCATCACAAGCACAAAATCCAGAAGTGATAGCCAAATAAAAAACATAATTAAATATATTCTCTTCTTTGAATAAAACAATCAATTTAACCATTTCTGCTTTATCTTCCTTGCTGTGGAAATAATATATATTTCTGTTTGCATTTAATAATCTTTGTAAACTATCACCATTTATATTAACGAAATTCACTGTATTCTTTCAGATTCTTTAACCTTAGCGGGGGGAAACACTTGTTGTTATCCATTTTAAAACTCTAAACTTTTCTTTAAGCTAATACATTTTTTTAAATTTTCTCTTAACATAGATACTTTCTAACACACATTCAGTAATATTTTACAAGCTTTAGGAATTACTTAAGCATTAAATATAAAGGAAAAAAATACATTTTCAAATTCATTTTACATTATGACTTTTTCAATTACGAATATCAGACCTATAAAAATCCATCCTAATTCCAATTGACTCATTCAGTTTAATTCACTCCTTCCAGCTGTTCTTCACGGAATAAAATATTTTTCTTCCCTGGAATGTTTATCAAGTAGTGACATATAAACGCCTCTTTTGCTCAAGGATTTCTCAACCTTGTTAGAGTCCATGAAAATGAAAAAGTCCATTTTTATTCTGTTTTCCGAGCAGGTCCGAGTGGCCGGACTGTCTGTCCTTCTGGCACCTTTGCCCATAAAGACGGAAGTGAGTGGAATTGCTACAAGTTCTATGGAGATCGACTCACCTTTGAAGATGCTGAGGTAACTCACCTGAGCGGGAAGAATTCCCTTAATCTGGCCCTGAGTTTTTCCAAACTTCACAGCGCCCAAAAGCTCATGTCGTTTCTTAAATGAAGAGCATCTGCTGTATGGTTTTCCCTTTTAAAAAGATAAAAGTCTACAAGAAAGAGTAAAATGAAATATTTTAATAATTCTGCTGAATTCCCTTCAGTTTAACGGGATTAATGGCATGGCTCAATATCTGAGTGAAATTTGTTAAAGGAAGTAAAACTCAAATGAGACATCTAACTGCTGCATTTAAGTGGGATTGGGTACTGTGTGGTTTAACAAGTTGTGCAACTCGGCTATTGTCTTATCCATGTTGTGGGAACAAGGCCAACAATCAGGTGAAGACAGGTGTCTTCACTTAATTTCATTTGCAGTTACGACAGTGGTGAAAAGTGATTATGGCCAATCCTCACAGTTATGGCAGTTGTAATTTGCTTAGCAATTGTTCACTAAATGACTGAATTGCTAGTCTCAATTGTAGTTGTTAAACGAGGGAGCTCAAAAATTCAAGCTATTTTGTTTCAAAGTGACCTCTTGTCTCTAAGAGTGTCTCTTTATTTCCACACACAAACACACACCTCCTTCCCTCTTCTCTCTCTCTCTCTCTATATATATATATCCTTGTTGGGCAAGAAAGTCATGCTCGCATTTGCAGCTCCTCTTAGGAGAACTTCTACTGCAGGGACATAGCTGGGAGGACCTTGTCTGACCAAACTGCAAGACTCCTGGGTTGGTAGACCTGGATTGTAGCAGACCTGCAATGGACAACATGGTTTGTTGGTGCTAAGATATCTTCGGTTCTTCCCTCTTTGCAGCAAGAGTGTCAGTACAAACGGAAAGGTCATTTAGCATCTTTCAACTCGGACAACCAGGCAAAATCCGTTGCTGCCTATGTCGCTAAAGAAAACTTGGAGAGAGATTATGTCTGGATTGGGCTCCGACGAGATGAAGGGTCCAATCTGGTGAGTATTTGGTCCTCCTGTTTCTGAGCAATTATCAGCTCTTTCCATACGGATGTTTCTTGAGTCATCCTTGAAAAGCCCAGCAACCTTGTTCCGTTTCCATTCCCTGATGCTGGTTTTGTCCCCATGTTAAATAGTTAGATAGATTGCAGGTTGTTGTTGTTGTATCTAAACACCATCCCATTGCTGCTCCTAACACAAGGGGACACAAGGACAAAGGACACAAGGACAAAGGCTGAAGTGGTGCAGTGGTTAAATGCAGCCATTGCAGGCTGACTGTTAGTTCAGCAGTTCAGCTGTTCAAATCTCACTAGGCTCAAGGTTGACTCAGCCTTCCATCCTTCCGAGGTGGGTAAAATGAGGACCCAGATTGTTGGGGGCAATATGCTGAACCCTGTAAACCGCTTAGAGAGGGCTGGAAAGCACTATGAAGCGGTATATAAGTCTTAAGTGCTATTGCTATATCCCAATGCCAGCAGCTTAGTCGCTCCAGAGCCCAATTTCCCTTCAGTTCACAAAGAAGCAGATCTATAGTCAGCAAGGGATTTCTCCCTGTAGGATCCTTTTTAATAGCTAATAGGTTTTATTCCAAGTGGTTTTCAATATGAAATCCATGCTTTCTACCAGGGAAGTATGAAGAGCAGGAGGAGGAAGCGGCAGGGTCGAAAACTGAAATGGAAGGAAACATGGTCAGGAAACACCTTCATCCGATGAAGGACTTCAAGTCCTCAGGTTTTGAAGGAACATGTATGTTGATGGCTGGGATGAACTTTTGTGAATTGTCTTTGAGAAATCCTGGAGACTGGTGGAACTGCCAGCAGACTTGGAGGAGGAAAAAAATATGCCCTTGTCTTTAAAAGGGGGAAAGGCACAATGCAAAAATGCAGCTGTAGACAGTCTGATATTGATACCTGGGGAGATTCTTGAGGAGCTGATGATAAAGAGATGGAGCACAATAAGCACTTTGAAGAGGATGTCATAACTCCCAGATATCTGTATGCATTTGTCAAGAATAAATCCTGCCCAATTGTCTTCATCTCACTCTTTCATCATATAGTTTAGTAGATTATGGTCATGCAGCAGCCGTAATATATCTTGATTTCAGTAAAGCATTTGAAAGCATACAGTACTCCAGTAGATTGCCAATCAGCAAGCCAAGCTGATTGGCAATCTCACAGCATCTTGAGAATTGAGGGGATTCATTGTTACCTTGACAATCATCTCCCCATAATGTACAATTGGAAGAGATTTGAATATCATTTTTTTGGTCTCCTGCTCTGTCATATTTCACCACAACTTTCTCTTCTCCAAGATAAACATGTGTCACGTTTCCAACTTAAAGTTCTCCTAAAGTTTTCTTTCTAAGTCCCTTATCATCTTGATAGCTCTGAAGGCTCTTCAATTTGTCAATGTCCTTCCTAAAATATATTAGCCAGAACTGGATACAATATTTATTATTTATTATTTATTTATTATTTATTATTAGGTTCTTCTATGCCGCCCTACTCCCTAAGGACTCAGGGCGGCATACAACATTCTAAAAGAACACTAAACAATAAACTTAATTTAAAAACAGTTTTAAAAAGTTAAAAAGAGTTTAAAAAAGAACGTTCAACAACATACATACAGGGGGAGATCTCGGATATAAACCTGTCTCAAACCCCTGCCTGCAGGAAGAGCCATGTCTTGATGGCTTTCTGGAAGGCCAGCAGCGTGGGGATAATTCGGATCTCTGGGGGAAGTTGGTTCCAGAGCACTGGGCTGATATTCTATCAGCATATTCTAGCTGATACCGCAAGAATTAATCCTGGATCTTTGGCTTGTCAATATTTTCATCGTTGCTTTGAATGAAGAAGTGTAAGGCGTGCTAAACTGCCATAGATAGTACCCTTGTTGTTCTTGTTCAGTTGCTAAGCCATGCCCAACTCTTTGCCACCCCACAGACCATAGCACGCCAGGTGCCCCCCCCCGGGTCCTCCACTCCTTAGAGTGGTGTTTCTCAATCTTACCCCTTTTTACAGCCCTAGACTTCAACTCTCAGAATTCCCTAGAAGTTGGGAGTCAAAGTCTACAGATCTTAAAACGACCAAGATTGAGAAAGTCTGCCCTAGAGCTGCTAGACAAACGGTCTGAATGTAACAGTTTGAAATGCAAAGTTCTTTTCTTAGGAAATAAAAACTAAAAGCACCAGTGTCACATGAAGGGAGCCATTTGGATATGATGTGGCTGCAAAAAAAAAGATAAATGTGATTTTAGGTTATATCCACAGGAGTAACTCCCCCCCCCCCACAAAAGGGAAGTAACTGTTCTATGGGGTCCTTCATTCTCATTCTCCTTCTCTTTCTCCCTCTCCCTCTCCCTCTCCCTCCCTCCCTCACCCCCCTCTCTCCCTTTCTACCCAACTAGGTAATACCTTCAGTGCTAGAAGGGAGGGGGGTTTGCTCTCTGTTTATGTACAAGTGGCTCACCCTGCCAGTATTGATGGGAGTGGAGTTGGTGGTTCCTTGATCAGCCTGTTGTTTACTTTGTTTGTCTGAGGTGGGAGTTCCTTGATTGGGGGATTGTTTATTTCTTAATCATAAGGTCAGCAAACCCCACTCCCTTCTAGCACTGATGATGTTTCCCAGTTGGGTCATGAAAGGTCTGCAAGAAAACAGCCAAGCTCAGAGAGCACCAAGGACCCCATAGCCCCCCTCCTCCTCCTGCTCCTCCTCCTGCTCCTCCCCCCTCCTCCCCCCTCACTCCCTTCTAGCACTGATGATGTTTCCTAGTTGGGTCATGAAAGGTCTGCAAGAAAACAGCCAAGCTCAGAGAGCACCAAGGACCCCATAGCCCCCCTCCTCCTCCTGCTCCTCCCCCTCCTCCACCCTCACTCCCTTCTAGCGCTGATGATGTTTCCTTGCTGGGTCATGAAAGGTCTGCAAGAAAACAGCCAAGCTCAGAGAGCACCAAGGAGCCCACAGTCCCTCCTCCTCCTCCCCCTTCCTCCCCCCTCACTCCCTTCTAGCGCTGATGATGTTTCCTAGTTGGGTCATGAAAGGTCTGCAAGAAAACAGCCAAGCTCAGAGAGCACCAAGGACCCCATAGCCCCCCTCCTCCTCCTGCTCCTCCCCCTCCTCCACCCTCACTCCCTTCTAGCGCTGATGATGTTTCCTTGCTGGGTCATGAAAGGTCTGCAAGAAAACAGCCAAGCTCAGAGAGCACCAAGGAGCCCACAGTCCCTCCTCCTCCTCCCCCCTCCTCCCCCCTCACTCCCTTCTAGCGCTGATGATGTTTCCTAGTTGGGTCATGAAAGGTCTGCAAGAAAACAGCCAAGCTCAGAGAGCACGAAGGACCCCATAGCCCTCCTCCTCCTCCTCCTGCTCCTCCCCCCTCCTCCCCCCTCACTCCCTTCTAGTGCTGATGATGTTTCCTTGCTGGGTCATGACTCAAAGGCTCAGGTGTCCTTGTAGCCCCAGAAATCTTGGATTCTGGGTATAGCAAGAGCGATAGCAGTAGCAATAGCGCTTGGACTATCTGCCGCTTCATGCACCCAAAGAGTTTAACTGAGTCTCTGTAATAGGCGTGTGGTGCATGCTTGCAGAAAAACCTATTTAACAGGACTTCCCCCTTTGAATTAATGTAAGCTAAATTCAGAATTGGAAAATCTCTCTCTCCCCCCCCTCCCCCCCTATCCTCCACTCACCCACCTCAACATGCTTTATTCTGCATTGCACAGAGTACTGGATGGCGCTGGGTTGATGGATCACGATCCACGTACAGAAAGTGGGGCTATCAAGAACCCAACAATTCGGGCAACAATGAGTTTTGTGGCTGTCTCGACCCTAATCCTGGTCAGTATGAAAAGCCTTCACTCCTTAGTGGGGTTGGAGTTTGCATCTGGAACTCCAGGAAAGCAGGAGAGGGGAGTGGGAGGGTGGGAAGACAGGAAAGGGAAGGGAAGAGAGGAAGGGAAGACAGGAAAGGGAAAGGAAAGGGAAGTAAAGGGAAAAAGGGAAGGGAAGACGAGGAAGGAAAGGGAAGAAAAAAGGGAAGGGAAGACAGGGCAGGGCAGGGAAAGGAAAGGGAAAGGGAAAAAGGGAAGGGAAGATGGGGAAGGGAAGGGAAAAAGGGAAGGGAAGACAGGGAAGGGAAGGGAAGGGAAGGGGAGGCATCCATACAGATCCTGGGAATAATGCTCAAATTGAAGGAGACTTTTTTGGGGTGGCTTACTGAAAGTACTTATTTGAGAACCTTAACAGGCAAAAGTTAGACATTTCTAGAGTCTCAGAAAACGAAAGCTCCTCATCCCAGCATTTGTCGCAGAGGCAACCTAGTCTAACTGCTTCTTTCTGCTGTTTCTCATTCACTGTCAAAGCTAGAGAGGTTTGGGAATGCCTGCTTTTATTTCAGACATTTACATTTATATGGCCACCCAGCCCAATCAAGGGGACTCTGAGTGGCATATAACAACAAAAATAAACATATAACCTAAAAGATAAATTGCATTTCATCTTAAAAAGTGAGCCAGATGTGCCAAAACTGCAATCTGAATAGAATAGATTAATACAGTGTTTTTCAAGATTAGCCACTTTAAGAAGTGTGGCCTTCAACTCCCAGAATCCCCCAAGCGGAGAGCCAAAGGCTTGAGGGAAGAGCCGGGTCTTAACTGCCTTTATGAAAGAGTCGAGTCTGTTGTAGCTCAGCAGGAAGATTGTTCTAGAACAGGGAGGCAGCCACCGAAAATGGGCCCTTCCTAGATCCCTTCAGGTGGCAATGCTTAGATGAGGGGAGCTGCAGCATGTGACTCCACCCCACCTGTAGCTGAGCTGGAAGGCGGAGTTAAGCTTGTCATCTCTTTAGAGTCTTTGTGTCACCACAACAGACCTAAGTCCAGTCCTCTTGAGGTCCGTTGGCCCTTATCCAGTGCCAATTTTTCCTTTGACGGTTAGTTGACTAGATTCTTGTGTACTGGAGCTATTTGTACTTGACACCACGAATGAGTGGACAGGCAGATGTATTTGAGAGAAGATAGCCTGCAAGTAGCCCAATCCTATGCCACGCCAGGCTCTAAAGATGATCAACACCCATGTTCCTTCCTTTCAGGGCACTGGACTTGGAATGATCTAGACTGTAGCCGCGAACGTCCTTTTCTCTGCAAATGGAAACCCTCTTAAGCCAAGTCTGGAGATGGAGTTGGGGGGCTCCCCATTGATTGGAAACCTGAGCTGAGATCTTTTGGTTCCACCTTCTTCATGTGTAAAACTTCTTTGCCAGAAAGACCAGCTGAATGTCAAGCAGTTGGTTCCTCTAATCTTGCTTCTCTTCCCCTCTTTCTGTAGAACTTGTCCCTCCCTTGATAATAAAGTCTATTGCTCTGCCCTTGTCTTGAGTTTGACGTTTCTCTCCCAGGGGTGTCCAGGGCCCCTCCCTAAAGAAATCTTGGAGGGAAGAGGGTGTTGTGTCTGCAGTTGACTTTACGGTCACAAAACACACAATGCAACCTTATCGGCTCCTTTCCTGGGGTCCTTCTCTCCCACCTTTTCTCTCAGAGGGAAATATGAGATTAATGAGAGGAGAAATATGGATTTGTGGAAATAATGTCCCCCCTGGAGAGAAAAGGATCCACGCTGGGTGGGTAGCTGGAGAATCGCTGAACCAAACAAGGCCAAAAACATTAACCAGCAAAAGCGGAAAGAAAGAAATGCATTCATGATGCCCATCTTCTGGGTCATTGGCACCTCCTGTAGGGTCTAGGGAGCAGGAGAAGTCGTGTCTCTTCCAGGGTGTTTGAGCTGCAAAGCAAGGATGCTACTTTCCAGAAAAGGTTCCCTCTTCCCACTGGTGACAGATCAGCTCCAAGGGCTCTTAGATCAGTGGCCAAGGTCCAAAGGAAACCCCCAAGGCTGGCATTCATCACAGTGCAAGGAGCAGTCTAGTGTGAGAAAACAGAGACTCATTAAGTCTATGGCTCAGGTCAACATCCGATGGGTTTTACGCCCTGTTGTGGAGAACCTGACAGGTGAATGTCACCCAGCATGGCTGGTGAACGGTTCCCTGTGAGCTCCAAACACATTGGCTGAGGGCTGACTTGTCAATCCAGGAGAAAGCTAAGAACAGGAGCTCAGAGTTGAACGATGGGCTTCTTGATACTCTCTGAGCTTGATTGTTTGCTTGCAGACATTTCATCACCCAACTAGGAAACAACCCTGTAATCTCTTAATCCAGGGTAGAGTCTGTGTCAGTGCTGCCTTCGTCCAATTCCTAGACAAGAAAAACCTTTGGCTCCATAGGTTCAGAGAAAAGGTATTTTTACTAGGAGAGTACTGAATGCAACAAGTTTCAGGCAAGATCTGAGGCAAAGGCGTGCGAAGCAGCAAATTGAAACAAACTGTAGAGCTCAACCCCCTTGGTAGCTAGGCAACCAGAGGGCAAGCATCTGGCTGCTGTATACTGAAGGTAGAAGAAATTACATTGGAGAGATAAGCAACGTCCAGACTGGAGTTGCAAAGCTGCAAAGAAAAATTTTCCACTGAGCCCTCCCCCCATTTCCATGGCAGCAAAGTAGCAGGCTGGCTGACAGTCTGACTGAATGGAACTGAGCAGTTACTGGCCGGATGCCTTTCCTGTCACCTACATGGAGTTCGCAGCAGATATTTTCTCTTTGTGCCCAGAGAGAGAAACATCTGTCTGAGGGGAGGCGAGCATCTTCACCACCAGGCCACCAGGCTGCTCCAACATCATCAATGCTGCATCAAACCACCAAGCTCAGAGAGCACCAAGAACTCTGCAGACAGATAATTGTACAAAGAAGATGCCTGCATGGTTTTTTTTTTTGTGGGGGGAGGGGGGAAGGGAAGGGAAAATGCTACTCAACACCCCCCCCCCAAATAGAATAGGAACAACTACATGTTCTAGGTTGAAATTTCCCTCTTTGCAAATCGTTGCTTTTCTGGACTTCCTTTGACATTGGCATGGGCTGGGGTACCTCGTACATGGAGTTCAATACTTCCATCAGAATAGAGCTGGAAGGGACCTTGGAGGTCTTATAGTCCAACCCCCTGCTCAAGCAGGAGACAAGTGGCTGTCAGATCATCTTCCCAGTTTCTGCATTGGGCTTAGGGGGGCCTTGGGCTTTTCCTCCCACGTTCATCTTGTGGACTTCCTTTGCCTGACTTCACACAGCTTCTGACTTTCTCAACAAACTGCTTGCAGTCTGGCCTCCTTTTATCAGACCCGTCCTGGGTCTGCTGAATCTGAACCTGGCTCTGTTCAGGGTGGACCAGAGACCCTTGGAGAGGTGATATGATAGCAGTGTTCCAGGATCTCAGGGGCTGCCATGGAGGAGACGGGGTCAACCTCACCTCCAAAGCACCAGCTTCTCATCCAGGAAGCTTCTTCAGTCCTGAGTGGATGGTGGGGAACTAGCCGTCAGAACTGAAGAAGTTTCTTGGATGAGAAGTGAAACGTCTTCAAGGAAACACAAAGTCCAGTTGCCTTTTGAAAAAGCACCTTTGTGACAACCATGACCTGGATGACTGAGAATCTCCACAGATATCCTTTTATTGGCAATAAAGTGAATACAAGTGCTGAATACAAATTGAGCTTTTTATTGAGTATTTGAATTACTGAATTATTACACTGAATTATTATTGTTGTTGTTGTTGTTATTATTGTTGTTGTTGTTGTTGTTGTTGTTGCTCCCATGAATGACTGGAAAAAAGGGCTCTTGAAAGAATTAAGTCCATCCAGACCACAACTAAACTTCATCTTTGGTTGTTTCTTAAAACTGATAAGATGAATATTGAGCCTGTCTCTCAGGAGTAATTTGCAAGATGTACAATACTGTTGTTGTTGTTGTTAATGAATGTAAAAATCTACCCTAAGGCATCTTGTTATGCTTCTTGTAGGCACCTAGTTAGGAAAGAACACAGAATGCTGAATTAATATAATATCTTCCATTGTCTCATAGGAAATGTTTTATGGTATTTTGAGTAAGTCCTTTGAACAGAATAGAATAGTATAGAATTCTTTATTTATTGGTCAAGTGTGATTGGACATACAAGGAATTTGTCTTTGGTGCATTTGCTCTCAGTGTAATAAATAAAATACATTCATCAAGAATCATAAGATACGGCTTCCGGTTCTGGTCTCGTCGGCGTCGCTGGCGCTCTTTGCAGGGCGTCCTTTCAACTTTCCGTAAAAGCCGCCAGATCAGCTGTCTGGCGGCTTGAAAATCTCTCCCCGGGCGAAGGGGAGAGATGAGAGCGTGACAGGTGGGGTAGAGCCCCCCTAGTGCCCTAAAAGTCAACTTAGGGCGCGTAGGGTGAGGGCTCCCCACGTAGCCTGTCTGCAGCTCCGGGAAGCTGGAAGCCTCCGCTAGGAAGCGGAGCAAGATGCCGCGGCCACCGCTGCTGATTTAAAGAGATATAACTATTTTGAAAACACAGAGAGCAGCCAGAGAAAGACAGGAGTCCTGGAGGTATTAGCTTATCCTTTAACTCCATTCTTGGGTTTTCATGAAGAAACAAAGTAACTTAATAAGGAGTGGCAACAAGATGGCGATTTGAAATGCTGGGCAGAAGAGAAAGTTATTTTTACTTTGCTATCAGCTCTTTCCTGTGGAAACTTTTGATCTTAAGAATGAATTTTTTTTTCCCTTCTTTCTTTTTTTCTGGATTAATCTATAGCTTCATGAAAGATAAAATAGTTTTGGATCTGGAAAGGAATTATTTTTTAAAGTAAAGATCTAGATTTCTCTTTCCTCTTTTCTTTTTGAAAACATTGAAATAGCTTCTAAATTGGAAAAGACTGTAATGAAAAAAGGAATTGAGTACTCTTTTGATCATATTGTAAAGAAGCAATCTATGTCTGACTTAACATCATCAAAGTCTTTAACACCTGAGACTATTTTTAATACATTGAAAGTATTGAAAAATGAATTAATTTTGGAATTTAACTCAAAACTTGCGGAAATAGAAAAAAAGATGCAGGCTGCTATGGAGAAGATGAATTTACAATTGAGAGCGGATGTGGTGAAAGTTTGCAAAGGATTAGCAGTAAATATGGAAATTTTGGAGAAAGACTTGGAAAAAAATAAGAAAAATTTAATAATTTCAGAGGAATATATAACCAAGGTTCAAAATGATATATTAAAATTGGAAAAAGAAGCAATGATGTCTCAATTTCAAGAGATGAAATTTGCTATAAGAGTCAGGGGCTTGAAAGAGAAAAAATTTGAAAATCTGAAAGAAAGAATGACAGAGGCACTGGAGCAGGTGTCTGGATTGTCTAAAGATGAATTGGTTACAAAAATCGATAAAATATACAGAATTAATTCTTGGTATGCAAAACAAAACCACCTGCCAAGGGACATTGTAATATATTTCACCACCAGAGCTTTGCGAAACAGAATCATACAGGCGACTTATAATAAAAATCTTCTGGTAAATGATCAAGAAATAAAGATATGGAAAGAAATCCCTGCCAAGATGCTTAAAGATAGAAGATAATATTCTTTTCTGGTTCAGGAATTAAAAATACAAAATTTACAATATAAATGGAATGTACCAACAGGAGTAACCGTAAAATTCTTGGGAAAAAGATATGGATTAAATACAATAAAGAAAGCTACAGAATTCTACATCAATGTTTTAAAGGCTGATATTTCTAAAATTCCAGTGGAAAAAGGCATGGAGATAAGGGAGGAGGAGAAGGAAAATCCGGATATATGTGATCAAGAGGAAATAATTTCGATGATTCCAAAAGAGTGGCAGAGCCAGACAGATGTTTATGATGGGGATAAGGAGACGGAGGAATGGGATCAGATGACAGCTGAAGCGACAGACTGGAAATGGCCAAAGGACAGATGGTGTTGAAACTTACAGGATGGTTGGAAAGATGAACAAGATTGTAATCACTTTTTTCTCTTTTTTTTTTTCATATGTTGTATTAATATTGTCTATTAATGGTATTATATTTTATCTATAGATTGGTTTTTAGATATATATTATATATTTGGGAGTTATAAATTTGATATAGTGTATTATTTTGTTATCATTAATTCGGGGATCTGAAATATTAATATTGTTTATTGATGGTATTTTCATATCAAATATTTTGAAGTTATAAATTGGATATAGTGTAATATTTTGGTATTATTATTTTGAGAATATAGGGATTAAGGTTAAAAATTTAGAGGTATAAAGAGTTGGTTTTTATTTTTTTTTATTAGTATTATTATATATTTTGCTTAGTATTTTTAGTATAGTAGATAATACATATTCTTTTTTTTTTTTTTCTCAAAAAAGTTTTATTAGTACAAACTTACATAAGTGGTAACAAAATATTAAATCCAAAGTACAAACATTTTTATTTCCCCCCCCCCCAGACCCACCCCCTTCCCTCCCCACCTCCCCCCCCCCGGACTTCCCAGAGATAATACAGGGCATAATAATAAGTTTAAATTGTTAATAAAAAGAAAAAGGAAAAAGGAAAAAAAAGAACACTATTTTAAAAAAAAAACTTCAACTCCAAACTATACAGTACTAATATATCGCATTTGTATACAGTAGTAAAGATACAAAAAAGAGAGAGAAAAAAAAGAAAGAGAATAAAAAAAAAGAAAGAAAGAAAGAGAAAACTCTTTAACACTACAAACAAACAAACCTCCTACCTCCTCCCTTCAGTCCTCTATCTTATACAAGGTAAGTGTTACATAAGTAATAACTAAATATAAAATACACAAATCTTAAACTAATATTATTGACATTAGAAATAACCTCTAAGATAAAACTTAACTAAATGTTACATAAGTAATCATCAAATATTAAATTTCATCATGATATTAATAAGATAATATTATTCTAAATTAATTCGCTAACTTCAATAAACAAAAAAAGAAAATAAAAGAAGAATAAACAATAAACAAATCTTCAACAAACTATATATATCTAATATTATCAACATTAAAAATAACCTCAAAATTATATAAAACTTAACTAAATATTGCATAAGTAATCATTAGATAGGGAAAAGATAAAATACAATCATATTAGTCTCTATCCATCCAATATATTTCAACATCACATTGTTTTGTATCTTGATAGTTCATCTTTTAATAGTTCAATAAATTCAAATTTGTCAAGTCGTCTCCCGTCTGCTCCCAAACCTCCATCTCCTCTTCCCCAGCTATCTGATTCAGGCACTCCTTTTGGATTTTTGAGTCTATTTCTTTTTGATCCATCGAAGGTGGCTTCCCCTCCTCCTCCTCTTTTATTTTCATACACCCTTCTTCTGGAATCTTGGATATATCAGCCTTTAGAACATTGACATAAAATTCAGTAGCTTTTTTTATCGTGTTGAGCCGGTATCTTTTTCCAGAAAATTTCACTGTTACTCCAACTGGTGCTTCCCATTTATATTGTAAATTTAATCTCTTAAATTCATCAATCAAAAAAGTATAGCTTTTCCTGGCTTTAAGCATTTTAGAGGGGATTTCTTTCCAAATCTTTAGTTCCTGACCATTCACCATAAGATTATTGTTAAACGTTGCTTGTATAATTCTGTTCCGTAGAGCTCTTGTGGTAAAATATATGACAATATCCCTTGGTAGATGCTTTTGTTTGGCGTACCACGAGTTGATTCTGTATGTTTTGTCGATTTGTGTAGCCAATTCCGCTTTAGAAATTCCAGACACCTGATCCAATATGTCAACCATCCTGCCTTTTAAATTTTCATATAATCCTTCTTTCAAACCTCTAATCCTTATAGCAACTTCCATAGATCTGAACTGAGTCATTAAGACCTCTTTTTCAAAATTTGCAATGTCATTTTGGATTTTATCTATGTAATTCACCGAAGTTGCCAAAGCTTGTTTATTTGTTTCAATACGTTCTGCCAAAACTTCAATATTTGTTGCTAAGCCTTTACAAACCTCTAACACATCAAATCTTAGTTGTTGATTCATATTCTTCAAAGCAGCCTGCATCTTATGGTCTATCTCACTTATTTTCTGGTTAAATTCCAAAGTAAGTTCATGTTTCATAATCTTTAAATTATTTAATAAATTTTCAGGTGTCAAAAGCTGTGGGGGTGTTAGCTCAGTGTTAAGTTGCATTTTAGAAATATATCCAGATGAATAGTCATTTATTTTAGTCAAAACAGTCTTTCCAAACTTTGAAGCCATTGGTGTTTCAAAAGAGTACAAAAAAGAAAGAAAGCCAGTTGCCTGATTAAAGTTCTTTCCAGTTTAAAAATCAGATAGTCTTTTATTATTGAAAATATTTCTATTATAACTTTAATCCAGAGTTAGGAGACAGAGAAAGAAAAAACCATTTTTCCAAGTTAAAAGTTTCCATAAGAGAGAGAGAGAAAAAAAAAAAAGCCTCTGGGGAAACGAAAGTCACTTTCACTTCTCAATCGCCATATTGTTACTCTGTTTCCTTTGTTCCCTTGCCGAAGTGAAAGCTTACCCAGGAGTTGAAAAAAAAAGGAAAAAAAGAGGTTTCAGTACTTGCCCATCTCACGCCTGTTTCTCTCTGTCTGCTTCTATAGTTTAAATGTAGTTATAAATCCCCTTTTTGAAGCAGCGGCTGGTCACTCCATCTAGCTCTGCAAAAGGCAGAGGTTTCCGAATCTTCGGAGTTGGAGACAGGCTGCATGGGGAGCTCTCCCTTCGCGCCCTGCCAGATGGCTCCTAAGGCGCTGGGGGGGCTCTACCCCTCCTGTCAGGCTCTCATCTCTCCCCTTTGCCCGGGGAAGAGATTTTAAAGCCGCCAGACAGCTGTTCTGGCGGCTTTTAACAAAGATCGGAAAGGCATCCAACGAGGGATGTCTGCGATGAAGCGCTCCAAAACCGGAAGTCCTAGATAATACATATTCTGAGGTGATATTTTAAGGTATAGGAATATTGTTATTAAGGTATATTTTACGGTTTGAGGTTTAGAGGAAATGTTATACATATAATATTATGTTATTAACAAGTGGGTGGATTTTAAGTTTAAAGGTGTTGAAATATAAGGGGTTAGCTAATCATTATCAATATGTATATATTAAATATTGGGAAGTTAATACTTTGGTATATTGTAAAATTATGCAATCAATAATGCTTGAGATTATGATTAAGTTTAGTGCATGAGGTTCATCTACATTTCTTTTTTATTTTGCTTATCTTTGTTCTTTATTTGTTTATTTTCTCTTCAATTTTTAACATTTTGAATAGTTTTAATCTGGAGTTAAAGATGCCGAAAAATTGAGGGATCTAAGAAGTTATTTTAATCTAATTTAAATTTATGTTATTGAATACTATGCCCTGTACTTTTTCTGGGAAGTCCGGGGAGGGGGGGAGGGAAGGGAGTGGGTTGTGGGTAGGGGGGAGGGGGGATGGGGGGGAGAAAATTGATAAAAATGCTTGTACTTTGTACTAATAAAACTTTTTGAATAATAAAAAAAAGAATCATAAGATACAATACTTAGTGAGAGTCATAGGTTATTAATAAGCAATCAAATCATACTAGGAAACAAATAAAACAACATAAATTGTAAAGATACAAGCAACATGGATATAGCCATAAGTGGGAAGAGATAGGTACTAGTAAGGATGAGAAAAAGAATAGTAATACAGTCTTAGTAGTTAATTTGATAGTGTTGAGGGAATTATTTGTTTAGCAGAGTGATGGCGTTCGGGGAAAAACTGTTCTTGTGTCTAGTTGTCTTGGTGTGCAGTGCTCTATAGTGTCGTTTTGAGGGTAGGAGTTGAAACAATTTATGTCCAGGATGCGAGGGGTCAGTAAATATTTTCACGGCCCTCTTTTTGACTCGTGCAGTATACAGGTCCTCAATGGAAGGCAGGTTGGTAGCAATTGTTTTTTTTTTAAGCAGTTCCTATGAAGCCGTCTCATTTTTCTCAGAGAACACACACACACACACAAAACAGCACACAACACAATGAAGCCTGCCCCATCTTCTAGATGTGGAGAAGTTTCCTCAGGGCCCCCTTCACCTCCTTGTTGCGGAGGCTGTAGATCAAGGGGTTCAGCATGGGGGTGACGATGCAAAACATGGTGGAGATCAAGGTGTCCACCTCTAGAGAGTAGCCAGCACTGGGCTGGTTGTAGTTCACAAAAGCGTTTCCAACAAAGAGTGTTACTACAGCAAGGTGTGAAGCGCAGGTGGAGAAGGCTTTGCGCCTGCCGGTGTTAGAATGAATGTTCAAAATGGAGGACAAAATAAAAATATAGGACAAGATGATGAGGAGAACAGGGACAAGGCCCACCAAGGTGCTGTTGATGTAACTGACCAACTTGTGGACTGAAGTGTCACTGCAGGCAATTTTCAATAATGGGGGGACATCACAAAACATGTGAGGAACCTGGAGGTGTTCACAAAACTCTAACCTGGAAGCCAGAGCAGCGTAGATCGCTGAGTCCAGGAAGCCCCAGAGCCAAACGGCCACAGACATCTGGATGCAAACCTTGCCCCTCATCAGGTGGGCATAATGCAAAGGTTGGCAGATGGCAGCGTAGCGGTCATAGGCCATGACGGCCAGTAATGCTGGCTCACATCCCGCAAAGCCAATCAGGAAGAAGGCTTGTGCCAGGCATTGGTCGTAGGAGATGGTGTACTGCTGGCGTAGGAAGTTCACCAGGATCTTTGGTACCACCACAGAAGAAAGGCAAATATCCAAGCAGGAGAGCTGGCTGAGGAAGAAGTACATGGGGGTGTGGAGACGGGAATCCAGGAGAATTAAGATTACGATCATGAAGTTGCTCACCAGAGTGACCAAATAGTCAGCAACAAATACCAAGAAAAGGTGGATTTCATGGCTCAGGAGGCTGGACAAACCAAGGAGGATGAACCCTGTCCCACGGGTATTGTTCTGGGCTTCCATGAGGAAGAAAAGAAACAGCTGGCAGAAACAGAGAAATGCATGTCAAGAAAGCAAAGAGGAAAATACACGCAAGAGGGAAAACGACAATGTCATTATTTGGGCTCTGTGAAGAATGAAATATTAAGAATCTCTTATACTTAAAGATAACCTGTATTAAGGGTCAAATATACAGTATATATAAGGGTTGCTGTTTTAAGGACTTCCTTCCTTCCTTCCTTCCTTCCTTCCTTCCTTCCTTCCTTCCTTCCTCCCTCCCTCCCTCTCTCCCTCCCTCCCTCCCTCTCTCCCTCCCTTTTCCACCACAACAAAAATGATTAGGGGACTGGAGGCTAAAACACGTGAAGAATGGGTACAGGAATTGAGTATGTCTAGCAGGGGCGGGTTCCTAATTTTTTTACTACCACTCTGTGGGTGTGGCTTATTTTGTGGGTGTGGCTTTCCAGCCATGTGACCGGGTGGGCGTGGGCCTCGGGAGCTTGGCAGTGGCCAGAGAAGCGGGGGGGGCATTGCCCACCCGCCACACAGCCCCCCACAGCAGGAGCAGCAAGACCGCGGCAGTGGTTCTTCTAGGAGGCTCCATCCAGCCTGAATGCTTCTCCCCATTCCCCCTCCCCTCAGCAGCCCGAGAAGCCTCAAACGTGTGAAAATGCCTGGGATCATCACCGTGTGTTCGTGGCTTCTCAGACTGCTGAAGGGAGGGGAACTGAGATAGGTCCTGCTGCCCATTCTTTCAGCATCTCATGCGCTCCCTCAGCCATCCTTCCCTGCTTGGACTCACTGTGGGGTAAGAAGGCAGCGCATGCACAGTGCCAGAAGCTCGGCTTCTGGGCATGCACAGAAGAAATTTTTTTAAAAAATTAATTTTTTAAAAAAATGGTGGTGCCCAGGCACCGGCAACCAACCGCACTGGTACTGTGATGTCACCAGTGGGCCACTACCGGTGCTATAGAGTGGACCGCACCGGTAGGAACCCACCACTGATGTCTAGTTTAATGAAAAGAAGGACTAGAGGAGACAAGATAGCAGTCTTCCAGTATTTGAAGGGCTGCCCCAAAGAAGAGGCGGTCAACCTGTTCTCCAAACGACCTGACGGCAGGACCAGAAGCAACGGATGGAAACTAATCAAGGAGAGAAGCAATCTAGAACTAAGGAGGAATTTTCTGACAGTGAGAACAATCAACCAGTGGAATGGCTCCCCTTCAGAAGTTGTGGGTGCTCCATCACTGGAGGTTTTCAAAACGAGACTGGACAATCAACTGTCTGGAATGGTATAGAGTCTCCTACTCGAGCAGCGGGTTAGATTAGAACACTTCCCAGGTCTCTGCCAACTACATTATTGTATATTTTTCTTGTACTGTTTTGAATTCAAATTAGCCCCTGGGTGTGATGTGTTAGATGGGAGATACAGAACTGGGGGATAGCAACTTAATTCTCTCCCTGCATTCCTGGGGCTTTTGACATGCTGGGAAACTGAAGAAAATCTTTTCCAAGCTTGGTATCTAAACCATTTTCCAGGGCCAAGACAAATATTGAAATACTTTGTTTTATTTGTTCAATTTGTAGAACTGTCTATTTCACATGTGTGATTCTGGGCAGCTCATATCATGAGAAAGCACCATATAATATAACCAATAAAGAAACTCCAAAAATCAATCAAACAAGATAAACTCATTTGAAATCCAAAAATTACACCTAAGAAACAGGAAAAATAGGAAGTGAAAGTCATGAATAGAAACTTCTAGGATGCGCTGAACCAGAATCAGATTCCCAGGCATTTTGGCATAACCATGTTTGTAGAGCCATCAGGGTTGGGGGCCAATCTAACCACTTGGGCGTGGAGGGTGATGTTATTGTAAAAACCTAGCACCCACCCCTCTCCTAGAAGAATGCAACATTTTGAGAAATATTTAAAAAGGCAGGATAAAATATTTCCCCTAAAAGAGAAATGGAAATCTTAAGGGAGACAGACACTCAGAGCCCCAGTTCCCTGCCCCCCAAGCAGATACTAAAGCTGAGGCCATCTTTTAGGAATGCAGCTTTTAGAAATCCATTCAAGGCGGGATATTTTGAACAAAGGCAGAATTAGGTAGAGTGGTAGGATCATCAGCCCTCACTCAAGAGCCAAACCAGGAAAGCCATGAAGACACAAGAGGAATGGCCCAACACCCTTTCCGGACACAAGCCTCTTCATGACATCACCTCAGAGAGTCCAGGCTTCAATCAGACTTAATTCAGACAACCTAAAAAGTTAGCTATGGCCCCTGCATAGCCCCCTGGGAGTCTGACAACCAATAGAATACATTTCTTGCACAAGAACAGGAAGCTGAAGGGCAAGGCCCAAGAGAGGGTATCAATACCTCTCTCTCTCTCTCTCTCTCTCTCTCTCTCTCTCTCTCTCTCTCTCTCTCTCTCTCTCTCTCTCTCTCTCTCTCAACTCCATGTACACCATTATAAAGGGTGGGAGCTGAGGCAGAAAAGGCTCTCCTCCTGGTCCCACCAGATGACCCTCCCTAATAGATGAGTGAGCAAATGGGTTAGGAGACCCCGAAATTAGTGCCATGGGGAGGAAGTAGCAATGCTTCAACTCTGCCTTCTAGAACCATTGGCATCCTTGGGGGGCCACACTGTGATGCTCTCACCTGAAGCAGCAGGTTTTGGGGTCACCCTCTTCAGAAGTCATCGGCCTGCAGAAGGACCTTCCAAAGACCCTCTGCCCTCTGCTTTGAGAGATGGTCTTCTCTGAAACAACAGAACAAGAGAATAGCAGAGTTGGAAGGGACCTTGGAGGTCTTCTAGTCCAACCCCTTGCTCAATCACAGTTCCTCTGAGGTTGGAGGAGCGGAGAATGCACAGCCTGGAGGTCAGAAGGGAAAGCAGGGCACGACTGAAACTTTAATGCCTCAATCAATATATTCCGGGTGTGAATAAGGCTCTAGAAGGCAGTGCTTTCAATATTAGGCACAAACCAAGGACACCAAGGGGTCACCTCAAACGGACAGGAGGGAAGTTCAAAAGTCATGCTAGAAAGTTGAACTTCACAGAAAGAGTAGCGGAAGCTTGGAACCAACTTCCAGCAGAGGTGGTGGATCAGTCCTAAGTAACCGAGTTTAAACATGCTTGGGATAAACACAGGTTCCTCGGGCAACAAAAATTTTAAAAAATGAACATAATACATAAATTAAAAAGAAAACAAACAACAACCCTCAAAGGGCAGAGTCGACAGACCACTAGATATTTTTCTGCCATCTGTTTTCTATGTTTCTCTAACACCAAATCATTGATGGGAACTCTACTGAGAAGGTTGTGACTATGCTCCACGTTAAATGTGCCTTTGTTTCCCCTTTGGCATTTCATTCCTACCATTGCTATAGGATTGATTCTAGGGCAGCATGAACAAGGAGACTAAGTTATACCGGATGACAGCCATCCCATTTCTTCCACTTCACAGTTCTGGAAGACGCTCCATTTTCTCAATAAACACAGAGCACGAACAAAGTGCGTTCTGCTTGGACATTCCATAAATCCCCAAGGGAATGTTTGACTTGCTCTTGACTTCAACACGGAACAAGCCTGCTCCCTTTGCTCTTGACAGCCCTAAAGGTCTTGGAAGGACTCTATCCTGCCTCTGAATGCAGGTCTATATAAATTCGGAATCAGATCAATCAATCAATCAATCAATCAATCAATCAATCAGAATAGAGGTGAAAGGGACCTTGGAGGTCTTCTAGTCCAGCCCCCTGCTCAAGCAGGAGACCCTATATCATTCCAGACAAGTGACTGTCTAGTCTCTTCTTGAAAACCTCCAGTGATGAAACACCCACAACTTCTGGAGGCAAGCTGTTCCACTGGTTAATTGTCCTCACTGTCAGGAAGTTTCTCCTGAATTCCACGTTGCTTCTCTCCTTGCATAGTTTCCATCCGTTGTTTCTTGCCTTGCCTCGCCAAGATCCCTTCCAGCTCTATTCTGATTGATTGAGTTCCTCAAGGAAAAAACAGCTGAACTTTTGAGACTTCTGGAAGGACATTTTGGTCAAAGCTTTTTTCAGTCAAAGCTCCAGGAAGGATAAAAAAAAAAAGACCAGATTGTTGGTAGCTCAACCTGTGGCCCCCTTAGGGAGAAGTAGGTCTTTGACATTTCTGAGACCCCCTAAGTGGAGATTCCCAGGTGGAATCGGATATCTAGGAATTCTTGATTCCTCACCACTTCATTTGCCCTCCCAAGAACAGATCCCTCCAACGACTCCCACGATCATTAGGAGAATCTTTGAAGACCACAAACTGACTCACCTTGGCTGCTTATCTCACCTGTTGAAGACCAGCTGTGGCTGAAGGAGAATCATGCTGTCCCAAACTTCTTTCACAGATGGGGTTTTGGTGCGACGAGAATGGGGGTGCCTCATCCGAATGTCTGCCCACGGAGCAAGAAGGGAGATGCTTAGAAGCTCATTCTCACAACAGAAGCAATTCTCAGAGTCATTATCCGTGTGCATTATCCGTGATGGGTGGTGCCCATGGAGAAAAATGTGCCTTGGTTAGTTAGGAGGGCAGGGAGAAGGGACCCTCTGGGGGGGGGGAAACTCACAGCTGGGGCTTGTTAGCTGGCACAGGGTTCCTTTTGTTGCACCAGGGCTGGGGGACGCAGCGGAAGGAAGAGAGCAAAGCTAACTAGCTTCATTCTACTTTGAAATATAGCTAGTCAGGAAGAGCAATCAGAATTCAGTTCTCAATGTAGTTTGTAGCTGGTGTTCTAGAAATGAATCCAAAGGCATTTTATATAATGCAAGATATTTAAATCCTTCCTCCCTCCCTCCCTCCCTTTCTCTCACCCTTTCTCTCACCCTGCCACCCTTCTTTCTTTCTTTCTTTCTTTCTTTCTTTCTTTCTTTCTTTCTTTCTTTCTTTCTTTCTTTCTTTCTTTCTTTCTTTCTTTCTTTCTTTCTCCCTCCCTCCCTCCCTCCCTCCCTCCAATAAAAGTTAAAAGCAGGAGATAGGAGGAGCTTATATTGAATTTATACTGAACTCCATCACACCTTAACCATTCATTAGTTCTCGTATATACTGTATTTCTGTCCTTGGCTTCCCTGCATTCCATACATTGTCACTTGTTCTTTTGATCAACAGAATCATTTATCTGTTCCTTATTTGAATCCTATGTCTGATAGAGGCTGCTTCTGGGGTAATACGAATGTGACTATCAAGAGCTGTACATGATGTGTTACCTTATTCAAAAACGATGAGTCCTTGGAGAAGGGTGTTCATTGGATTTCAGGTAGCAATAGCAATATCCCTTAGAATTACCTTATATACCGCTTCATAGTGCTTTCCAGCCCTCTCTAAGCGGTTTACAGAGTCAGCCTATTGCCCCCAACAATCTGGGCCCTCATTTGACCCACCTCAGAAGGATCAAAGGGTGAGTCAACCTTGAGCCGGTGAGAATTGAACTGCTGGCAATGGGCAGAATTAGCTGCAATACTGCGCTCTAACCACTGTGCCACCACAGCTCTTCTGACTCCATGAGACCCTTAATTGGTCATGATAAACATCAGTGGGTTTTCTTTTTTATATATAGAATTTTATTCAATTTCAAAGATAGAAAGTTAAAATACAGAATTACAACAAAAGAGGAAAAGGAGAGAACACAGAGAAAATTTGAAAAGTGACACAAAAATAGTAATATAAAAAAAGTTATTCAACTCTCTTCAATATGGATACAGTTGTAAGATATAATATCCTCTTAGTATAATGTAACCAAAGAACAGATGCAAAAGTAAAATATAAGAGATATTTTGGAATCAAATGCAGAACTTATGCCTTCAAAACCTCCAGCGAACAAAAGAGTCATTGGCACCCGATGGGCCTACAGAATCGAAAAGAAGCCAAATGGTGAGTCATTGTACAAGGCCAGACTTGTAGCTCAGGGTTTCGCTCAACGTTATCCTGAGGACTACACAAATACCTACTTACCGACAGTCCGGACTGAAAGTGTAAAAATTGCTTTAGCTACCACTACTATCCTTGGTTTAGAAGTTTTCCAGTTCGATGTTGACACGGCTTATCTACATGCTGACCTAGATGAGGAGATCTACGTAAAAGGTACTCCAGGGTTCCGACATCAAGAAAGCGATACCTGGTTTCTACACAAAAGTCTTTATGGTCTGAAACAGTCTGGTTTAATGTGGTACTTATGTCTTACTGACAAACTAAATTTAATGGGCTTTATTAAGTCCGAAACTGATGAATGCGTGTTTACAAAAAGATCTGATAATACATATGAGATAGTTCTTGTTTATGTTGATGATATTGTTTATATTGGTCCAGATAAGCAGGTGAGTGAGAAATTTGCTAAAGGCTTACAGAGATATTTCATATTGAAATTTATAGGTCATATTAACACTTATTTAGGTGTTCAGATTGGCAAAACACAGAAGGGGTTTAGTCTTTCACAAGAGGATAAAATTGAACAAATTTTGCATCAATGCAACATGAAAGATGCTAATACAGGATGCATACCCATGCAAACAGATTTTCATAACTTGGCACATGAATCAAGTCCTGAATTCAAGGATCAAACACTTTATTGTTCAGTTATTGGGTCACTGTTATATATTAGTAGTTGGACTAGACCCGACATTGCACTTAGTGTTAATTTCTTGTCTCGACAGGTAGGTAAGGCAAAACAGTTTCATAGGACATGTGTTAAGAAATTATTGAAATATCTAAAACACACTAAACATATGAAGTTATTGTTAGAACCACACATACTGATCATGCAGAATTATGTTATTATGCTGATTCTGATTGGGCAAGTGATAAGAAATCATGTAAAAGTACTTCAGGTTATATGATGTTCTTAAATGGATGTCCTGTTTACTGGCATGTGCGAAAACAGAATTTTGTTTCTTGTTCATCTACTGAGGCTGAATATGCTTGTGTTTCAGATGCATGTAATTCTCTAATGTGGTTTGATGCTTTAGTCACAGATATCTGGACACACCTGATCCGACCGAGATGGAAGACAATGAATCTGTGGTTTATATTTCTGACTCACATTTCACGGGTTCTAGGTCCAGACACATTGACATTCATTATAAAAATATCAAACAATTAGTGAAACAAGGTTTTGTAAAATTGCAGTATGTGTCTACACGTGATCAGATTGCTGATATGTTCAGGCAGTGGTTTTGTCCAAATCCAGGAGTCCTTTTACTACCTGTACTGAGGCAGGCAGAGTCCAGACCCTCCGGACAAATGGCCCAATGCCAGGCTTGGGTGAAGAACCCCAGGCAAGATCCATCAGTCAGATTAACCTCAGGGTCCCTTTGTGGTCGCCAATTGTTAGAACAAAATTCTGTTCCATTCCGAAACTGGATAAATGAGCACACACCACCTGAGGCAGAGTTTATTCGAAAACAAAACAAGCACACAAAAACCAGATGAATTGGGCATGTCTAGCTTAATGAAAAGAAGGACTGGGGGGGGGACATATTAAGCAGTCTTCCAATATTTGAGGGGCTGCCACAAAGAAGAGGAGCTCAACCTACTCTCCAAAGCGCCTGAAGGCAGGAGAAGAAGCAACGGATGGAAATTCATCCAGGAGAGAAGCAACTTGGAACTAAGGAGAAACTTCCTAACAGTGAGGACAATTAACCAGTGGAACGGATTGCCTCCAGAAGTCATGGATGCTCCATCACTGAAGGTTTTTAAGAAGAGATTGGACAATTGTTTGTCTGAAATTGCATAGGGTCTCCTGCTTTAGCAGAGGGTTGGACTAGAAGATCTCCCCAGTCCCTTCCAACTCTGTTATTTTATTATTCTGTCAGGTGGAAAGAATCCCTCAGCAGTGGGCTCTCTTCTCCCCAGATATGGAAGCAACACAGGCAGAGGGAGAGCTGAGCGGGTTCCCCCTAAGGCCTTGGACTGCTAGAGGGAGCTGAAGGCTAGAGCATCATGGCCTATTTGGTGCCATCCAGTGGATGTTCAGATCTTTGCAGCCCTGACAGAGCAGGTAGTGAAGACACAATCTTCAGGGATCCACCCCACCATCCCATTCCCATGCCCTTTCTAGCAGGATTCTCCGTTCATGTCCAGAGTGGGAATTGCAAACAAATCAGTTTTTAGGGCAGGAAAATGGTGCGGAGGCGAAGCAGATTCCCAACCTGCCAATTAAAATGAGATGGACATGCAAGAAAGCATTGTAGCATCAGAGGAGTGTCCTTCTTAAGAGACACATTTCCCCCTTTAATGCCAAGTCTTCTCATGCAGAAGATTTGGGGGTCTTGAGCTTTGGATTTCAACAGTCTCCTGGTTCTGCAAAATAAAGGAGGCCAGTCATGCTAGAGAGAATTTATTTGACCTTCTGGCCCATCAGGATGAGCAAAGTCAGATCCAAGCTAGAGAAAGCCTCCATGAAGCGAAGGAGTGCAGAGCAGAGCGGAGATTTTGATAGGCAGTGGGGCTTCCTTGCATCAGGTGTTTCACTCCCTCTGGAGCAGGAGAAATTTGCACTAGAATAAGCACTGGCAGAAGAACGGACGCAAGGATGCACACTTCTCATTGTTCCAGTTCTTATAACCTGGGCAGCAAAAGATAAAGTTTGGTTATTCTTTTGCAGTGACCCCCTGAGAGTCCCAGAAGATCTTTTCAGTGGCTCTTCCCTCAATTGCAGGGAGACATGAAGATACTACAGGTGGAGAACCACATCTGCTAAAATGGACTGGGGGTTCAGCAGGTTGCTGTAAGCAAGATAACTTACCTAGCCAAGAAATCAGGATATGGCAACTAGGCTTTACCTGTAAAGCTCTGCTCAGCCACAAGAGGGCAGCAAAAGACCTGAGATTTTGGTCAATCTCTGTTGCAGGTCAAAATTGGGTGGAGCATTGATTTCACTGTCATACGACTGTTATAATGACCCTATTTTTACCATGTGTTAAGGACATCCCTGGATGATGGGTGTGGGAACCAGTATACTTGGCTTGCAAAGAGGCCCTCAATTAGACATCGTAGCTTGCACAGAAGAGCATGGGCATGCTGTGGTTGCTCTTGTGATATGCTGGGCCAAAATGTATCATTTCATAAACAGCCATCGTGACCAGGGGTGGGTTCTGGTTTACCTCGCTGCCAATTTGCTTCCTCATGCACCACGTGGGCATGTGGGTGCGTGCACGCATGCACAGTGCTAAAAACCCAGATGGCAGTGCCTATGGCGCTGCTGAGAGAGCCGGTTTGGGGGCCTGTCCAGATGGCCGTTGCTGCCGGTTCGGCGAGTGGGGGGAAATTCCAGCTACCAATTCTATAGAACCGGTCCGAACTGGCAGGAACCCACCTCTGATTGTGGCCTTTATGTGAGAATAGCCACAACATGCTGCCTTGTGTTCTGTTCTGTTCTGTTTTCTGTTCTGTTCTGTTCTGTTCTGTTCTGTTCTGTTCTGTTCTATTCTATTCTATTCTATTCTATTCTATTCTATTCTATTCTATTCTATTCTATTCTATTCTATTCTATTCTATTCCACCCCATCCCATCCCATCCTATCCCATATTAAGATGTAGCTTGTTTATTTAATTGTAAGATGGTGGTCCGATAGCCATTGGTACATAAATTTTGAGCTTTTGAAGGAATGATGGCTTTCATTTTTGTTTGCCAAAGGTCGTCAGTTGCCAAGCGGTGAGCATTCCAAGATGCATCCAGTGGGTTCTCTTATTGGAAGTGCATCTTCAACTCCCCCCCCCCCCCACCTTGGCTTACCTGACTCAGCCCAGAGCTCAACACAGTTCTCGTTTGTCTGCTTGTTGTTAGGTTTTCCTGATATCCAGGATGTGTAGCTGAGTTTGGAGCCATCACTCCACTTCCAGTTTTCTTTCTGTAATGGTAGGGAAGCCACATTAGCTAATTGAGGAGGGGGCTCTGGCTCGGTAGAGCCCAGGGTCAGATAGAGAAAAGTTGGCAGGTTTCAAGGGTCAGAGCAAAGAGATAACTAAGCCTCTTTTCTCCATCTATCTAGTCACTTTCAGTTGATCTAGAACATTTAAATAGGATAAAACTTCATGAATTCTTGGATAAGTGGATAAATTCTTAGAAAAGTGGTGTCACAGTGGTTAAAATGCAGTATTGCAGGCTGACTCTGCCAACTGCCAGGAGTTTGATCCTGATCAGGTCAAGGTTGACTCAGCCTTCCGTCCTTCCGAGGTGGGTAAAATGAGGACCCAGATTGTTGGGGGCAATATGCTGAATTCTGTAAACCGCTTAGAGAGGGCTGTAAAACATGAAGCGGTATATAAGTCTAAGGGCTATTGCTATTGCTATAAAGGACCACTTTTCCTATAAATATTACCAATCTCAAATTGCAGCTACCACAAGTGCTATTTCCACGCTCTTGAATAAACATGAAGCGGTATATCAGTCTCAATGCCATTGTTAAGTGCTATTAGTGGCAATCAGGAGACCCAGAGAAAAAAGGCCCCAGGAGAAAACTATCTGGAGGTGTTTGTGGAATCACCAGCTCAGCTTGGGAGCCATTTTGCCTGATGCCCAACATTGTGGCAGCCCCGGAAGATACTGATTGATCTCAGAAAGATCAGCAAAGTCAAAATTTATGAGCCGTTGGATCAGAGTCCACCAGCAAAATTCCAGGGCTATGGATCGCTCTCGGAAACTGGGAAGCACCCTGGAGATTTTTTTTTTTTGGTGGGGGGAAGCAGTTTTGGAGGTTTTTTTTAGCAGAAAATAACTTTTTTATTCATAAAGTCACCAGGAGCTGAGCTCAATTCCAGGGAAACTTCCTTTCTTTGTACAGTAGTCCTCGACTTACAACAGTTCATTTAGTGACCGTTCAAAGTTACATCGGCACTGGAAAAAAGTGACTTATGACCATTTTCCACACCTACAATGGTTGCAGCCTCCTCATGGTCACGTGATCAAAATTTATTTATTTTTTATTTATTATTAGGTTCTTCTATGCCGCCCTACTCCCTAAGGACTCAGGGCAGCATACAACATTTTAAAAGAACAGAAAAATCCCAACACTTGTCAACTGACTCATATTTATGACGGTCACCGAGTCCTGGGGTCACGTGATCCTGTTTTGTCACCTTCTGAAAGCCAAGCCAAGGGGGAAGCCGGATTCATTGAACAACCATGTTACTAACTTAACAATGCCAATGATTCACTTAACAACTGTGGGAAGAAAGGTCGTAAAATGGGGCAAAACTCACTTAACAAAGGTCTCAACATAAATTTTGGGCTCAGGCATGGCCATAAATTGAGGACTGCCTATATATGAGCAAGCATTTTTCAAGTACCGAAAAGGCAACGGAGCAGAAAGGGAAAGCGTGCCGGTAACCAACATGAACAATATCCGCACAAAATAAAGAAGAAGAAGAAGAAGAAGAAGAAGAAGAAGAAGAAGAAGAAGAAGAAGAAGAAGAAGAAGAAGAAGAAGAAGAAGAAGAAGAAGAAGAAGAAGAAGAAGAAGAAGAAGAAGAAGAAGAAGAAGAAGAAAGAAGAAGAAGAAGAAGAAGAAGAAGAACCCACCCAGGTCGGGCTCTGCAGTCCCTAAATTAACGGCCCCACCAGAGTCTGAACGAGGATTCCCTGAAGGACAAGAGCAACAGAAAAGGACCTACATGCGACGGACGACTCAATCCAATCCAGATGTTGACCTTGAATTTCTGGGAGATGTGCACAGCCATGTCCTCTGACTCTTCCTTGCCATCAAGGGAGGCAAGATGGCAGCCGTGCTGGTACTTCCTGCAGTACTTCTGCAAGAGAGCGACAACGGAGAAAGGCACTTGGTTAGCAGAAAAGAAACACGTGTTTGTATTTATGTGGGTGGGGTTTTTCTTGTGCATGTGGGGGGGGGGAAGGAAATCTTTCCCCATGGTCCTACACACCATCTTGACTTCGTTGAACATCGCAAAGGCCCTTGCTGGAGTCTGCAGCTGAATAACAATTCCTGACTTAGATTCACGAGTTAAAATCAGTCAGTCAGCCAATCAATCAATCAATCAATCAGTCAGTCAGCCAATCAATCAATCAATCAGAAAAAGCTGGAAGGGACCTTGGCGGTCTTCTAGTCCAACCCCATGCTCAAGCAGGAGACCCCATACCATTTCAAACAAGTGACTGTCCAATCTCTTCTTAAAAACCTCCAGTGATGAAGCACCTACAACTTCTGGAGGAAAAGCAGTTCCACTGGTTAATTGTCTTGCCTGTTGGGAAGTTTCTCCTTAATTCCAGGTTGCTTTTTTCTCTCCTTGATTAGTTTCCATCCATTGTTTCTCGTCCTGACCACTGGTGCTTTGGCAAATAAGTTGACCCCCTCCTCTTTGTGGCAGCCCCTCAAATAACGGAATACCGCTATTATGTCCCCCTAATCCTTCTAGACTGGCCAAACCCAAATCCTGCAGCCGTTCTTCAAATGTTTTAGTCTCCAGGCCTTTAATCCTCTTGGTTGCTCTTCTCTGCACTTTCCCCCCATCACTTTACAGGCAAGCTGGTCTGTGGATGCCAGTGAAAGATCAAGAAATCTGTTCTAGAAGATGATCACTCAACCCTGAAGCTCAACAATGACCAGTACATAATCCGCAGAATATTTGCATTTCAGACTATCCTAAAAATCATGAGCTTCGCTACCTATTCGTGCACACAGCCTAGTGGCTCTCCACTTCAGCCCAATCAGAGAGGGGACGTGCATAAGCGCACCAACGTGCCTACTGTCCCTGTCCTAATAATGTCCCCATGTATTCGTAACCATATCATGTATCCATAACCTTGTTTATATATTCATGTATTCACGTTTATACTTTCACTTTCTCTGTAATCTTATATATGCTTGACAAAATAAATATTATTATTATTATATTAACTGCCTGGATTTAAATTTAGGCTCTGCCTAGATTTCTCCTCTGCCTGGGCTAGGCGATTCACAGACACACAAGCACTTCTAACCTCTGCCTCTTCCCAGGTCTTTGCTTCATCGAAGACCTTGTAGCAAAAGGCACCCCTGGAGAACCATTCATGGGGACAACAGCCTTTGGCTCCTGTGTGGGAAGAGAGGAACCCCAATGAGGAGATGGCCAGGAGAAGAAGGAAGAGACAGCTCGGTCTGCAGAGCATGTTTAACCTGCTGAATTACAAACTTTTTGAATGGCTAAATTGAAACTGATGTGTGTTACGGGCACATTTTGAGTTAGCCTTGGTTAGTTTCCTGGAAATTGCATGCCTTGTGTTCATTTATCACTTCTGTTGACCTATCGTTTAGGGAACCATGCCAAGCCAGAAAAAACGAATTCCTTCAAAAACCAGATTAAGTCTTTGCACACTTAGAACCCCAGTGCCAACTCTGAGCCTTCCTGAGCCAGTCAGACCGAGCAACAATTGCCCCCACTTGAGCTCCAACCTATCTAGACTACTGCAACCTGGTTGATGTGGGGCTACCTTTGGAAGTCTCCTGAAATTGCAGAAGGCATCCTCCAAGCTCTCAAGCCGTGCAAAGTATGGGGCGGTCGCATGGGTCTGTCCAGAAGGATCTCCACTGTACTCCTGGATGCCCCAAAACTGCTGAACGCAAAATGGCTTAACAGCTTATTATTTGTGGGACTGCCCCCCTGCCCCCCACCGCCCAGGAGATGCCTCTTTTCAGGTGCCCCTCGGGATGCTCAGCTCTTAGTCTGTGAGAGAAGACCAACTTTTATGCGGCTCCCATAGAGCCCAATCCCCCATGGAGAGGGCCCTGTATTTTTAATGATAAATGGATGCATTTTAAAAAAGGTTTTAATTTTTAATTAATTGTGTATTTCGATTGTAATATTTTTGCTTTGTTTTTGCACTGTTGCAAACAGCCCTGAGTCTTGGAGCAGAGTGATCCAGTGGGATCTAAATCGCACAATAAGCCAAACAGGAATGAAAGCAATTTCAGCGAGAGGATGTTGGGGGGATTAAATCAGGAAGGGACTTTCCAAACAGGAGAGACCCTGCTCGAACTCACCACTTAGGGAGAGGGCCACGACCAGCAAGCCAAGGCTCAGAAAGGAGAATCGCCCCATGGTCTTCCTTCCTTCCCTGCAGAGAGAAGCAAACAATAGAATAGAATAGAATTTTATTGGCCAAGTGTGATTGGGCACACAAGGAATTTGTCTTTGGTGCATGTGCTCTCAGTGTACATAAAAGAAAAGATACATTTGTCAAGAATTATAAGATACAACACTTAATGATAGTCCGGGTATAAATAAGCAATCAAATCATATTAGGAACCAGTCAATATATTGTAAATCGTAAGGATACAAGCAACAAAGTTACAGTCATACAGTCATTAGTGGGAGGAGATGGGTGATGGGTACATGAGAAGATTAATAGTAGGGCAGACTTTGTAAATAGTTTAACAGTGGTGAGGGGATTATTTGTTTAGCAGAGTGATGGCGTTCGGGAAAAAACTGTTCTTGTGTCTAGTTGTCTTGGTGTGCAGTGCTCTATAGCGTCGTTTTGAGGGTAGGAGTTGAAACAGTTTGTGTCCAGGATGCGAGGGGTCTGTAGATATTTTCAGGGCCCTCTTTTTGACTCGTGCAGTATACAGGTCCTCAATGGAAGGCAGGTTGGCAGTAATTGTTTTTTCTGCAGTTCTGATTATCCTCTGAAGTCTGTGTCTGTCTTGTTGGGTTGCGGAACCAAACCAGACAGTTATAGAGGTGCAGATGACAGACTCAATGATTCCTCTGTAGAACTGTATCAGCAACTCCTTGGGCAGTTTGAGCTTCCTGAGTTGGCGCAGAAAGAACATTCTTTGTTGTGCTTTTTTGATGACGGTTTTGATTTTAGGTGACCATTTTAAGTCTTGAGATATGATAGAACCTAGAAATTTGAAGGTCTCTACTGTTGATACTGTGTTGTCTGGTATTGTAAGAGGTGGAAGAGGGGAGAAGGAGAAGAGAGAATGAGATGGGTGGAAAGGCCCACGGGTGGGTTCTAACTTACCTCACTGCCGGTTCACTTCCTCCCGTGCTGCGTGACTGCGTGTGCATTGCATGCCGTGCGTACTTTGTGCAAATGTGCATGCTTTGCGCAGGTGCGCACAGAAGTGCAGTGCCAAAAACTTGCAATTTTTTTTTAAAAAGCCAAAAAAAAAAAAAAGATGGCGGCGCATGCGCAGTGCCGGAAACTTGGCTTCTGTGCATGCGCAGGAGAAAAAAAATCAGCAAAAAATCCCCATCCCCCCAAAAATCCAAAAAAAGATGGCGCTGTCCACAGACTGGCACCGACAGAACCGGCTCTGTGATGTCACCAGTGGTTTGCTACCAGTTCTATAGAACCGGTGTGAACCGGGAGGAACCCACCTCTGGAAAGTCCCTCAGGAAGGGTCATCCCACATCCAACCTGGGACCAAGCTGCCCCTCCCCCCCAGTTTCTTTGGCAGTTTTGGACTCGCCCAACTGGATCCTGTTTCTGCTTCCTTGGCCATGCAACATCCTTGGTGGGTCACAGTGGAACCTGCGTTGCTGTGTAATGGGGAGGGGGCTTCCCTTAGAAAGATTCTCTCTTTTTATATCCCCAATAGATCCCTTCCTCCCTGCCTGATGGACCCTCCTACAGACCCCGTGTTGCAACCTGGACATCACCTGCAGCCCCCTGCAAGAGGTCCCTTCAGATGGAGACAGACAGACAGGTACAGGAGCGATCTCCTGCAGGGGCCCCACCTGTCAGGTGTCCACAGGTGGGAAAGCCACACTCACCTGTCCCTTTGCCTCCACAGGGTAGCAAGTCTGCTCAGTGGCAACTCCAGGCTTTTCCTCCTGCAAAGGGAACGGGGGCATTTATAGGCAAGGCAGGAGGGTGGATTTCTTTGGGGGTGGAAATTTTTGCCTAACAACCAGGATGTAGCTTTTTTGCAACAACTTTCAGCAAAGCTAAGCACACATAAGTTGTATCCCTGGGGGTTTAATCAGATGTATTTTATTTATTTATTTAAAACATTTACATAGCTGCTCATCTTGTACTTTCCTCTGGGTGTCTACCAATCAATGATTAAACCAACATCAACAATGAAGCAGCGTAACACACAGGTATCTATTAGGAGCAAAAACCTGGCACCAACCTGAAGCTTTCTTCTGCATTCAGTCCCTCATTCAGTCCTCTTGCCCAGCTCATCCAGTCCCGGCACTTGTGGGAAAATCTTACCTGATTTTTGAAAGGCCAGGAGAGCAGAGATATGCAGAAATTCCAGGGGAAAGGAACTTCCACAGGCAGCCCATCCCTGCCACAGATGCTATGTGGACCTCCTTCACCAAAGGAGAAGACAAGGTTGGTCCTGGCAGAAATTGATAGGCAAACAAAGAGAACTTTTATCACAAACTTCCACTTGTTAACACAATTAACAAGTAAAAATCAACAGAAATGGAAACCGTATGAAAGAAATGCAATCATCAGCCAAAGTACACTTTACACTGGAACAATAAAACTGTACAAACACAAACTGGTTACAGTGTTTACTCTTTGATGGAGGGTATTTTGCTTCTGGGGCAATAAAAATGTGGTTATCAAACATTTTACAAACCACAACGTGTTGCCTACACAGTCAAAAACCTTCTGTCCCTGATTATTAGCACTTACAGGAGAAGAGCATTTTATTTGCTTATAGTCCCATGAGGCCGTATGTATGTATATGGAGGCGGGGTTATCTGGTTGTTGAGATTCTCCTCCTTGTCCCTGCTGTAGTGACTACTGTTCATTTACATAGGCCCTGACGCGATTGCTTGGGTCATCCTCTTCCAACTCTATAGGATTGAATTTGGGGGTGGCGCCTTGAGCCTCCACCTGTAAAGCTGCGTCCTGTGCTGCCTTTAGTTTGGCCTCCCGTTCGCTCTTCAAATATTCAAGTCTGGCCTGAGCTTTGGCCATTTCTTCCTCTTGTCTGGCCTGAACTTTAGCCATTTCTTCCTTTTGTAGCTGCTCTTTCTTCGCCAGCTCTAGAGCTACCTTGGCCACTTCAGCTTCAACTTGTGCCTCTGCAGCTTTGTTGGATAGACTCTCTGCTCTTGAGGCCTGGGATTTATTGCTATTATGGGATGATTGCTGTGAGATGCTGCTACCCGTGTGAGACCGGGTTGACTTGGGGTGAAAGGAGGAGGCTTTCTTCAAATGATGAAATACCTCTGATTTGGGCTTCTCGTTCATCAGATCCTTGAGATGTGAGGATGAGGTTTTCTTAGAAGCATGTGAGGAAGCCTCAAGTGGTTGTGGGGATGACATGCGCAAACCACAAGACACCTCATGTTCATTCTTGTTGCTTGATGTAATCTCTGCCTGAAGCTCAGTTTGAGGCTGAAGATCGGCTTTGAGAAAGTCATCTTTGCTTAGGAGGAGCTCCTCTTGCTCTTTGTTTAGCCGCTGGAGATGTTGTATGTCCTCCAGAAGGTCCTCGTCTTTTAACTTCGACTGGATGCTGATAAATTGGCGTTCACACTCTTTCCATTGTAGGTACATCTTCTTGTTATCTTTCTCCAGTAAGCGGATGTGACCTGGGAAAAGTGCCTCTTTCTTGGTGTTGTAAAAACATAACAATTTCTCCCAGAAAGTTTGATTATTTTGGTAGTGCTTATCCCATTCATCCATCAGTTTCAATCGCAGTTTGAATTAAGCTTTCTATGTGACCTTAAATCATAGGTTTTCTGAGGTGCCTCTGCCTCTTTTGAAATTTAGGTGTTGAACTCTGAGATTGAATTGAGCTTAGGTAGGGGACTCGGTTTTTCTGGTAAATCAGATGCTTCTGCCCCAATTGGAAAAGACTTCTTCATTCGTGTCAAAATTAGTTGGGAGGAGGAGCTCTGCTTCCCCTTCGGGGGCCTCTGCCATGACCAGGAAGATTCAAGAGAATTCCTGAACATTTTAAAAATGTCAATGCAATTCACTCTTAGACCACTTGGGTGCGTTGCAAACTTTTGGGAGCATCACTGTAGTTCACTCTTTGAACACTAGGGTGCGTTGAAACTTTTGGGAGCATCGCTGTAGTTCACTCTTTGAACATTAGGGGGCACTGCAAGCATTGCTTGGGTTTGGCATGTTTAGTGAAATTCATCTACCTCCATGGAGCAATGAGGCTTTTTAAACCAGTGAAGCTCAGGTGGATTTTCTCTTACTTTGCAAAGAGAAGGAAACAAATCTTTCGCTTGCTCCATTTAAACAGAGTATTTCTTATTTTGTGCAAAGAGAGGATGCAAACTTCCTGAGCTTTCCAACGCGAAAGATTTCATGCTGGGGAGGGGGGGGGTTTAGCCTTTCAAATACCGAGTGAGCTGATCACAGTTTTATTTGCAAGGCAGAGGTTGCAAACTAACTTTTCACTCAAACAATTTATTATTTAAATGCAAACAAAGTCTTTCTTCTTTCCATACAAGGAAAGGGATGAGTCTGTCTTTGCAAAGAGAGGTTTAACATTCTCCCCTCCCCCCAAGGCATCTTTTCTCAAACGGAGTTTGGGAATATAGTCTCTCTCCTCACTGTTCTGGTCCAAGCGTAGGGTCGCTTTTCTCAGACAGATAAAACTCCACGCAAACGGGACAATGATGCAGATTACGTTTATTGTCTGGCATCCTCATATCATAGACTTACATATTCAAGATGAGGTTCTTCAGGATATTCATAATCTGTCCCATTACACGTAGGTGAAAAGAGATTCCTTTCCCCCATCTTGCGGCTGCTGCATGGTTCTTTGTTAAGACTTAAAAGGGCCACTGGTCTGCATGGCACAATTACCCAGCAGATACATGTATGTATGTATGTATGTATGTATGTATGTATGTATGTATGTATCTATATCTATATCTATATCTATATCTATATCTATATCTATATCTATATCTATATCTATATCTATATCTATATCTATATCTATATCTATATGTGTATATATAGATATAGATATAGATATCTATATATATGTATATATGTATATATGTATCTATATATCTATATATGTATATATGTATCTAGATAGATAGATAGATAGATAGAGAGAGAGAGAGAGAGAGAGAGAGAGAGATTGATGATACACACACACACACACACACACACACACACACACACACACACACACACACACACACACTAAAAGCAATTTAAAACAATAAAACAAATTATCCACTGCCAGTTTATGTTGGGAGAAAAACCTGACTTGTTCCAAATTGAACTGAGAGCTTGCTGGCATGGATAGCTTGATTGCTCACGAATATAAAACAACGAGGAGCATAAAACCATGAAACCGGGAAAGTCCCCTTTAAATCCTGGGGGGAGCCACAGCAAAGTGCCCTCTGGGAATCCCAGGAAAGGCAGGTCAGGGACCTTCGGGACCGCATCCTGCCACATTCCTCCCTACGACCAGTGAGGTCCCACAGAGAGGGCCTCCTCCAGGTCCCATCTGCCAAACAATGTCGGCTGGCGGGCCCAAGGGGGAGGGCCTTCTCTGTGGGAGCCCCATCTCTCTGGAACCAACTCCCGCCAGAGATCCGGACTATCCCCACCCTACTGGCCTTCCGCAAGGCAGTAAAAACATGGCTCTTCCGGCAGGCGGGGTGAAGAGATGATTCCCCCCAAGTATGAATGGTTTTTTAAATTGTAATATGTTTTTAGATGTGATTTTAACTATGTAGTTCTAATCTCTGCTGTAAGCCGCCCTGAGTCCCACGGGATTGGGCGGCCTATAAGAACTCTTATAAATAAAATAAATAAATAAATAAATAAAAGTTCAGGGAAGGCGCCCCCTGCTGGTTAGCGGTTTTGTGGTTTTCCTCTTGGCTAGCAAAAGAAGGAGAAAGGAAAGGGTTCCCTTCAGAAGGAAAGGGCTAAAAATATTCTCTACACCGAGTCATCCAGGAAATAATCGAACCATGTAGAAGCAAGGCACCAAAAGCAAGAACTGTTTCAATGATTGTGTGTAAGCTTCCCTTTTCTTTGCCGGCTTCTTTGCGAAACTGACAAATGAGCCCCAGGCGCAGAGCAAGAAACTTCCGACATGAGATACAGTTAGGAGTATTTTGTTATGAGTAATCTTGTGCGACACATGTAATCTTGTGCCAAAAGTGAAAAACATAATCCCTCAAGCGTGAACATGCCAACCTTGCGAAAGAAATAACAAAGACTGATATGTTGTAAGCAACCAAGAAACGTTTTGTATAAAAGTCTGAGCCAACTTTTACTCAGAGTGCTTATTTTGAGCTACGCACCAAGCTGTGGGGGTGGAGGGGTGGTCCTGGAAAGGATGTGCAAAGGATGCTGGGAGTGTATGCCAAAAGTTAAAATCGGGAGATAGCAATAGCAATAGCACTTAGACTTATATACCACTTCATAGTGCTTTACAGCCCTCTCTAAGCGGTTTATACAATATCAGCCTCTTGCCCCCAACAATCTGGGTCCTCATTTTACCCACCTCAGAAGGATGGAAGGTTGAGTCAACCTTGAGCCGGTGGTGAGATTTGAACAGCTGAACTGCTGAACTAGTCAGCTGAAGTAGGTTGCAGTGCTGCTTTTAACTACTGCGCCACCTCGGCTCCTTAGAGAAACTAAGACTTAGATTGAATTCTATCATACCTTCATCATTCATTATATCTCTGTTGGAAGCAAACTCTTTCTCCATTCTGCAGCCAGATGAATAAGCTCACGACACCTGCTTAAATTATTGTGTAAGCTTCCCTTTTCTTTGCCGGCTTCTTTGCGAAACTGACAAATGACCCCCAGGCACAGAGCGAGAGACTTCCGACATGAGATACAGTTAGGTTTATTTTGACAGTCCAGCAATTAAAAGGTACAAAGTCAGAATGCCAAATGTAGCAATGTTTATAACAACAGTGGTCTTTGATTGTGAGTTGTGTTGTGAGTTGTGAGTTGTGTTCCACCTCCCATACTTCATACTTCACCTCCTACAATCCTAGACAATACAGTATCAACAGTAGAGACCTTCAAATTTCTAGGTTCTACCATATCTCAAGACCTAAAATGGTCACCTAAAATCAAAAAGGTCATCAAAAAAGCACAACAAAGAATGTTCTTTCTGCCCCAACTCAGGAAGCTCAAACTGCCCGAGGAGCTGCTGATCCAGTTCTACAGAGAAATCATTGAGTGTGTCATGTGCACCTCTGCAACCCAACAAGACAGACACAGACTTCAGAGCAGAGGTGGGTTGCTCCAGGTTAGGACCGGTTCTTTAGAACCGGTAGTGGGAGTTTCTCCTTGCTCGCTGAACCAGAAACGATCGCCAGTTGGCCATGCCCCCACACCGGCTCTAATGGCGGCACCTACATCACTTTGTCCTGTGGTGTTGACCTTGTTTTTGGCTTCTGAGCTTGCACAGAAGCTGTTTTTGGCTTCTGCGCATGCGCAGAAGCTTGGTTTTCGGCACTGTGCATGTGTGCGTGTGCGCCCACACAGTGTGGGAGGAAGCGAACCGGTGGCGAGGTAAGTTAGAACCCACCCCTGCTTCAGAGGATAATTAGAACTGCAGAAAAAAACAATTGCTACTAATCTGCCTTCCATTGAGGACCTGTATACTGCACGAGTCAAAAAGAGGGCCGTGAAAATATCTACAGATCCCTCGCATCCTGGACATAAATTGTTTCAACTTCTACCCTCAAAACGATGCTATAGGGCACACCAGAACAACTAGACACAAGAACAGTTTTTTCCCGAATGCCATCACTCTGCTAAACAAATAATTCCCTCAACACTGTCAAACTATTTACTAAGTCTGCACTACTATTAATCTTCTCATCGTTCCCATCACCCATCTCCTCCCACTAATGACTGTATGACTGTAACTTTGTTGCTTGTTTCCTTATGGTTTATATTGACTGGTTCCTAATATGATTTGATTGCTTATTTGTACCCTATGACTATCATTAAGTGTTGTACCTCATGATTCTTGACGAATGTATCTTTTCTTTTATGTACACTGAGAGCATATGCACCAAGACAAATTCCTTGTGTGTCGAATCCCACTTGGCCAATAAAAATACTATTCTATTCTAGATACGTATATTAAGGTGTTTTTGCTCTGAGAACATAGGAAGTTAGGAAAGTTGTTTCCTAACTTCTTAAAGAACAACCAACTGTATAGGTATAGACTAGACTGGGTGAAATTTGGCTTAAATGCCAGTAATTGTGAGAGGGATCTTGGAATCCTAGTGGACAATCACTTCAATATGAGCCAAGAGTGTAGGGCAGCAGCCAAAAAGCCAATGCAATCCTAGGCTGCATTAATAAAGAGGTAGAATCAAGATCACATGAAGTTCTACTGCCACTTTATAAAGCCTTAGTAAGGCCAAACTTGGAATACTACATAATAATACATCAGTTCTAGTCACCACAATGCAAAAAAGATATTAAGGTTCTGGAAAGAGTGCAGAGAAGAGCAACAAAGATGATTAGGGGGCTGGAGGCTAAAACATACAATTAACGGTTGCAATAGATACAAACCAGGGGTGAGATGCTCACTTACCCAGACCGGTGCGCTGCTCCGCGGTCCTTCATGCTTTGTGCATGCGCGCGCACGCTACGCGCACGCGCCCCCTCACGCGATTTTGCTTCTGCAAAATCAGGCCGAAATCTCACGAGGGGATGCGCGCGAGAGAGAGATTTTGGCGTGATTTTACTTCCGTGCATGCACAGAAGCAAAATCTCACTGAAATCTCTCTCTCGCGCGCATCCCCTCGCGAGATTTTGGTGCGATTTTGCTTCCGCGCATGCACAGAAGCAAAATCGCCCAAGAATTCACAAAAAAGAGATGGCGACGCGCGCGACTGCTCAGTGGAGATGGTACCGGAGCAGTTGCGCGCATATTGGGGTATCGGCGGGTCCCTACCGGAGCTCCGCACTGGACCTCACCGATAGGATCCCACCCCTGATACAAACTCAATGTAAACCGCTCCAAACTTGATTGCAGAAAATACGACTTCAGCAACAGAGTGGTCAATGCCTGGAATGCACTACCTGACTCTGTGGTTTCTTCCCCAATCCCCCAAAACTTTAACCTTAGACTTTCTACTGTTGACCTCACCCGATTCCTAAGAGGTCAGTAAGGGGCGTCCATAAGCGCACCAGCGTGCCTACCGTCCCTGTCCTAATGTTCCCTTTTATTTGTATCCATTTCATGTATTCATAATTATGTTTTTATATCTGTTATCTAATACATGCCCGATGAAATACATAAATAAATAAATAAAATAAATAAAAGATTTCCCTTCTTTTGAGAGGATCCCTTTTCCTGCAAGGACATGTTTAACCAATTGCAGCCCAAGTACTATATCAATGCAGGCGGAAAAAGTTTAATTAATTGTTTCCTTATAGCTCATTTTGAGGTTGTGGTTGATGTGTGACCTGGCTGGGGGGGGGGGCGGGTAGGTGTCCCAGGGGATTTTACCATTCAACAGCCCCCCCCCCCTTTGTGCAGGACCAAGGGCTGTCAGTCTCCACACAGTAACACTGGTTTCTAATGATTATAACAGCCATACTTTGTGTCAATTCGGGTCATCATAAGAGGTGGCTTGCTTCTGATCTGCAGAGGCCTGTCGTTTGGGGGCTTTGGAAGACATTTCCTGATCTGGGAGCAGAAAATATTATTATTGTCCCCCAATTTTCCTTATGGAAGAGGCTTGAGAAAGGCGGCTGATCTACATAGAAGAAAGCATCGTAGCCTCAATGGATGGTCCTTCTTAAGAGAGACCCTCCCCTCCTTTAATGCCGAGGCTTGCATTCCGGGGTCTTGCACTTTAGACCTCAACCGTCTCCTGGGTCTCAAAAATAAAGGAGGCCAGTCATGCCAAGACAGAATTTATTTGACCTCCTGGCCCACCAGAGTGAGCAAAGTCAGATCCAAGCTGCAGGAAGCATCCATGAAGGGAAGGGGTGCAAGATCAGAGGCTTCAGCAGGCAGGGGGGCTTCCTTGCATCTCCAGACTTTACCGTGTGCTTCATTCACTCTGGAGCAGGCGAAGGAGCAATTTGCACTAGAATTTGCACTGGCAGATAAAAGAACGCAAGGATGCACAGTCTTCATCGTTCCACTGCTTATAATCTGGGGGCAAAAGAGAAAGTTTGATCCCCTTTCGAAGTGACTCATTTCACTGGCTTCTCCCTCATTGGCAGGATACCCCAGGTGGAGAACCTCATCTGCTAAAACAGACTTGGGGTTCAGCAGGTTGTAACCTAGATAACTAACCTTGTCAAGTCAGGACATGGCAACCAGACCTTGCCTGTCAGGTCCTGCTTACCCACAAGAGGAGAGCAGAGGACTTGAGTGTTTGGTCCATCTCTTTGGACCAAAGAGATAAAAATTGGGTGGGGCTTTGACAGAGGTGGGATTCAGCAGGTTCTGACCAGTTCTGGAGAACCGGCAGCAGAAATTTTGAGTAGTTTGGAGAACCGGTAAATACCACCTCTGGCTGGCCCCGCCCCCATCTATTCTCTGCCTCCTGAGTCCCAGCTGATCAGGAGGAAATGGGGATTTTGAAGTATCCTTCCCCTGCCATGCTCACAAGCCACACCCACCAAGAAACACCACGCCCACCAAGCCACGCCCACAGAACCGATAGTAAAAAATTTTGAATCCCAGCCACTGTCATGGCTCCTATTGTGACCTTTTTTTAACCATGTGCTAAGGATACCCCGGGATGGGTACCAGTATCTTGGCTTGCAAAAAGGCCCTTCCATTAGACATCGTAGCTTGCACAGAAGAGGCATCCCACGGGAATTTTGTGTTCACTTGGCCGTACTGGACTGTGTTGCATTTGTGTTGGCCTGTGAGAACTTAGAATCCAAGGGATCAACAAATGGCCTTGATTTTTGTTTGTGGAAGGTCATGAGTTGCCAACGGGTGGATGTCCCAAGATGCATCAATAGGCCCTCATTGTTGGAAGGACACCTTCGATTCCCTCCCCTCCAACTTGGCTTACCTAAGTCGGCCCAGAGCTCAACGCAGAACTCTTTTTCCAACTTGTTGTTCGGCTCTCCTGGTTTCCAGAATAAGTAGTCAGTGCAGGTTCTGTCTGTCCATTCCCAGACACGTTTCTGTAAGGACAGAGAAGCCAACTGAGGAAGGGGCTCTGGTTCTGCAGGGACCATTGGAGGAGAGGTTTCAAGTGGGTAATAAAAAATAGACCCCCCCCTCTCTCTTTCTCATCCATCCAGGCAATCATAGTTGATCTGGAACAACTAAGCAGGGTTAAACTTGGTGAATGCTTGCATAGGTGAGGATCAGAAGATCCGGAGGGAAAAAAACAACTCAGAAGAAAACTATCTTTAGGTGTCCATAAAGTCACCAGCTTAGCTTGAGAGCCACCTTGCCTCATGCCCAACTTGATGACAGCCCTGACCGATACTGATTGATATCAGAAAGATAATTAAGCTCAAAATCCCTTGTGAGCCCTTGTGTGGGTGGGAGACCACCAGCAAAACTCCGGGGATATCGATCAAGGGGGAAGAAATGAACCCCGCCATGTTAACGGCCCACCAGAGACTCAAAAAGCTTTAGAGGCCATTCAATGGGCCATAAAGAGGAAGGCAGACTGAAGGGGATCTGCGTGGGAGAGATGGCCTTGATGCTGAGATTGGGGGGGGGTCAGAGGGGGATCCGTTAGAGACAGCTGTCAGTTCTTCAACTGGGCAGGAAAGGTTAGTGAGGGGAAGGAGGGAGAGGATTGGAGTTAATAGCATTTCCCAGAGGTTTTGTCCAAGGCGAGAGCTTTTGGCAGAGAGACCGCTACCTTCTTAGAGACATGGGATAACTTTATTGTCACTTTGAATGTAGACTATTCGGCATACATTAACATGAAATTTCATTGCATTCCATAGGGCTCTCAAAGGGTCGCCACCTCCAATATACACTACACAAGCATGACAAAATAAATAAATAAATAAATACAAAATTATGCATCTATCCCCACATATATTCTATGACAAGGACAAACAACACAGTCTAGTTCAGATCCGTGGGAGGATCCTTCAAAAAGCTTGTGAAACTGTAAAAGGGATTGATAAACATAAATGATAGAAAGGACCTACCTTCTGCGCATCGTTTAATCCAATCCAGACATTTCCCTTCTTTGTGATATAGTCAGAGATGTACTCGGCCAAGTCAGCTGACTCTGCCATGCTGTGGATGGAGGCGAGGTGGCAGCCTGGCTTGTGTTTCCTGCAGAACATCTGGGAGGGAGCAACAACAGAGAAAGGCACTTGGAGGACATGGCAACCAGACCTTGTCTGTCAAGCTCTGCTTAGCCACAAGAGGCGAGCAGAGAACTTGAGTTCCTGACTTTGATTCATCAGTTAAGCTCAAAGGCAAGGTGGTCTTAAGATGCCTGAAGATGACAGCCAGAGTTGCCAGTGTACGATCAGGAAATCTGCTATCTACAAGATAGTCACTTAACCTTGAAGCTCGACCCTCCCCAACAGATATTGGCCACAAAAGCCTATACCAGTACAAAGTGAGGACAATTAACAGCTTGCCTCCAGAAGTTGTGGGTGCTCCATCACTGGAGGTTTTTAAGAAGAGACTGAACAATCATTTGACTGAAATGGTATAGGGTCTCCTGCTTGAGCAGGGGGTTGGACTAGAAGACCTCCAAGGTCCCTTCCAGCTCTATTCTGAATTTGAATATGAAGTTAGTCAATAAGATACTTGCATTTTGGATTATTCCAAAATTATGATCTTTGCTACCTTTTCATTTTATTTATTTATTAAATTTGTTTGCTGCCCATCTTGCCACAAGGTGACACTTCATGCACCCATCCAGATCTCCCTTGATAGGTCTTCAACCCAGCCAGAGGGCACTTGGGTGTTAAACAAGGCTCTGCCTCGTCTTCTCCACTTGGACTAGGATATTCATGGGCACACAGCACTTCTAACCTCTGCATCATTCCATGTCTTGAGTTGATCGTGGATCTTGTAGCAAAACCCATTCCTGGGAAGCCAATCATGGGGACAACAGCAACCTTTGGCACCTGTGTGGGAAGAGAGGAAGCCCAATTAGAAGATAGCCTGGAGAAAAGGAGGAGGAGGAGGAGATCTCTGGATCTTCAGAACATTCTTAACCTGCTGAGCTGCAAACATCGTTGATGACAATAAATTGAAATTGATTTGGATTAGATACAGCAGCTGCATTTGTAGATTGTCCAAAGCTTGCTTAGGTGAGCCTTGGTTAATTTCCTTGAAACTGTATGTCTTGTGTGAACCTGTCCACTTTGGATGGTTTATCATTCAGCTTACCATTCAGTAGGTTTATCATTCATAAATGATAAATGATTTAGATTAAGGGATAGAATGGACACTCATCAAATTTGTAGATGACACCAAGCTGGATAGAATAGCCAACACTCCAGAAGACAGAACACAGCACTACAAATACAGAATCCCAAAGGTGCTTTTTTCAGGAGGCAACTGGACTTTCCTGGTTTTTCTTTGAAGATGTTTCGCTTCTCATCCAAGAAGCTTCCTTAGCTCTGACTGGATGGTTGGGAATGGAAGGATGAGTCAGTCAGAGCTGAAGATGTTTCTTGGATGAGAAGCGAAACGTCTTCAAAGAAAAAACAAGAAAGTTCAGTTGCCTCCTGAAAAAAGCACCTTTGGGACAACTGTGACCTGGATGACTGAGGATCTCTACAGACTTCAAGATACAGGAGCTCGTCAAATGTGAACATTGGGCCTTATCTAACAAAATGAAATTCAGTGGTGAGGAAAGTAAGTTTCTACATTTAGGAAAGAAAAACCAAATGCACAGGTATAGAAGAGGTGGTGTCAGGCTCAAAGCTAGTAGCTGCAAGAGGCTCTTGTACTTCAAGTAAACAATCACTTCGTTTAACAGATTAACAGAGTTGGAAGGGACCTTGCAGGTCATCTAGTCCAACCCCCTGCCCAAGCAGAAGACCCTACATCTGCCTCTACCTAGGATTGAACTCACAACCTCCTGATTGTGAGGCAAGAGCTCCACCTCTAGGCCACAGCACTTAAGTATGAGCCAGCACCATAAACGAAATGGAAATAAAAAGCAACCTCAGAGAGACAATGCTAGGGGTCAAATCAGAAAGGGGTTGAGAGGCAAGAGAATTGGCCTCTCCAGACACGAGAGATTCGGCTCAAACTCACCACTTAGGAAGAGGGCCACGACCAGCAAGCTGAGGCTCACAACGACAAAACGCCCCATGATCTTCCTTCCTTCTCTGCAGAGAGGGGAAGAAGAGGGAGAGGGGAGCTAGGCTCATGCAAAGCCCCCCACAGGAAGGAGGACCCAACATCCAAACTGGGACCAAGCTGAATGCCCCAGAATTGGTCTCACATTTTTGCCTGTGACCACTGTTTCCTCCCTCCTTGGTCAGGCAACAGCCTTGGTGGGTCACAATGGATCCTGAAGTGCTGCATAGTCAGCAGGGGGGCTCCCGTAGAAAGGCTCTTCTGTGGGTCTCTCCCCCTGCCCCCAAGATCCCCAATAGATCAATTGCTCCCTGCCTGAGGAACCCTCCTGCAGATCCCCTGCTGGAACCTGGATATTTCTAGAGTCTCTTTGGAGTGGGCGGCATACAAATGCAACTAATAAATATTGCCTGCAGCCACCTGGAAGAAGTCCCTTCAGATGGAGAGAGACAGGCAGGAGTGATCTGATGCAAGGACCTCACCTGCCATGTCCCCCCAGATAGGAGAGCAGCACTCACCTGTCCCTTAGGATGTCTCAGTCCAACCCTGGGTCCTTGTCTGGAGTGTTGAAGCCCAAATAAACACCTCGAGGTGGAGACTGAAGCAGGATGATGTTGCTCTGTGCAGAAGGAGGACATGGGGAGGTTGCCTTCAACCAGGCCTTTTATACCCCCAAACCACAAAACCCACAAACGGGAACATCAGGGTGTCATGTGTTACCTTCTTTTCCCGTTAATGGCTTAACCCCCCACAGCAGTTAGAAACACAGAGACACGTGGACATAGGCTGTTCAGAGGCTTTTATAAT